>JAGMVL010001669.1:0-548942 GCA_019202695.1 Populus x sibirica | reverse complement strand
CATTTGAAAACTTGTGTATCTATATGTACTACTAATTGTTACATCAAATACATGAAGAAATTATAAATGTTAAAGCTTATTTAATTGCTAGGCCGTTAGTTACCATTATTATTACTATTATTAAGTATTTGTTTTCTCTTAAATGTTTTGTACTTGTTGCAGGGACGTCACACCAACGAGATGTCTAGGATACCGATACACGGGAACCTACTTTTGCAAGGAATTAAGTAGATGCATTCTAACTCACAATGTATTTTGTAGGGATCAATGTACCAAATGTATAACTTTTATTAGATCCTTTTTGTTTAAAATTTGTGATGGCTATTAGGAGTATAAGAATGCAAACTTATGTCCATGTATATATATTGTTAATATGAATTTCAAATCATGCAACCTTAATATTATGTGTTTGTGTAAGATTCGCTTTTGAATGAACTTGTTGATTGAATGGATTGTATTTTGATGATGTAAGGATTCAAGTTCTTTGATTACCGGCACCATGTGTATTAAATATATATAGATAAAAAAAAAAAAATTTACTATTGTTTTGGGCTTAGAAAGCCGGGTCGTTACAGTTGGTATCAGAGCCCTTGGTATGGATCCTGAGGATCATTAATAAATGTGTTGTTGCGATGAATTTCGGGATGGTACGCACCCGACTAGGGACACAAAGCGAGCCGCCCTCCTTGGAAAGGAGGGGCATGAACCGAGGTGCCCAAGGTTGGCGGGACGAAGATCCCTTAGATGATACGGCATCTCATGCTCCGATACTACCGCCCGAAACCTTGCGGGGGGAAGATACGGTGGCGGGGAGAAGGCTCGAGGCCTCATCGAGACGGAGGGAACACCCCCGGTCGCAACGGAGCGGCGAGAAAGACCCGGAAGCACGGCCATCATCTGTTCCAAGCGGTGTGCCCCCACAATATGTAGATGCGGGACTCCTTGTACAAATAGTTAAAGCGGTGATGGAAGGCATGGCTAATTCGGCGGCACAAACAACCCCTACCACGCGAATCCACCAGGCGGCCCCTACGACCAAAGCATGACCATGGATAATGTGGTACCACTGGTGCGACTAGTCAAGAGTATGAGGGAAATGGGTCACGTGAACCGTATATGGGGGAACAAGATGCGAGAGTAGGCTGGAAGATGGATCGGGAAGGTAGAAAAGACAATGATTCAAATAAGCATACCCGAGGGTTTGAGGGTAAATTGTGCATCCCGGGTTACTATCTGATAGGGCCATGACATGGTGGGAAACAGATTCGGTGAGGCGTGCGGCCGAGACCCTAACTTGGAGTGATTTCAAGACGAGTTTGAGAATCGGTTTTATTCCAAGTATCATCGCAAGGTGAAAGAACAAGAGTTCTTGGCATTAAGACGGGGTGATATGTCGGTATTGGAGTACGAAAGGAGATTCCATGACCTCTCATTGTTCGCCCCACATTATGTGCCGACGAGAGGAACATATGATTGAAAAGTTGAGAGATGGTTTACGACGGGATTTGAGACAAGGATTGATCGCCTTGCGATTTAAATCGGTGAGGGGAGTTGATTGAGGCTGCACAAGCTCGGAGGCATGTATTGGAGAAAGCCAAGGGGGGTATCGAGTATAAGCAAAAAGAGAGATGGGGACTATTTCGCGACGAGACCACCGCACCCGAAGAAAGGAAAAAGTGGAGTGTTTGAGCGGCACGGAAAGAAGGGAAGTTTGATATTACCGCCTCACCAACGGTCAAGTGGGAGAATGATGGCGGGACGGGTCTCACTCGAGGGCAAACTCTTCAACTGGGACCGGTGACCGCGGGGAGTTGACTATCCTTTTTGTGTAAAATGTGGACAAAAACACCACAGGGGACTGCTCGGTTTCCCCTGGCGATGCTTTGTGTGCGAGAGGAGAGGGTCATAGGTGGAGGAACTGCCCGATTATCTTAGCCAAGGGTGTCATTACTTGTGGTGGGAAAGGTCATTACAAGAGGGACTGCCCCAAAGAAACACCGGACAAGTACGGAACTATAGACGGCCCGATCGAGCCACCGACGATCGATCCCGTTAATAGGCCGGTGAGATCTTCTCAATCGGGGGCAAACTCCAGTCGAGGAAGCCAAGGGCACAAAATGATCGGACCCCGGGGAGGGTCTTCCACACGACACGGGGAGGAGGCCGGGGCTGCATCGGATGTGGTGGCGGGTACACTCTTTGTTGAATGATTTTAATATGCATGTATTGTTTGATCCGGGTGCCACCCACTCATTCATTGCTAAGAGAAGTGTCATTAAATTGAGAAAGGAAGTAGAAATAGTAGAGAAGGGGTTTGTAATTGGAACTCCAATGGGGAACATGGTTGAAACAAATATTGTATATGTGGATGTGGGGGTTAGTTTATCCGGGTATGAAACAGTAGACTTGATTCCCTTAGAGTTGCATGATTTTGACATAATACTAGGCATGGATTGGTTGAGTAAATACAAGGCACTAATAGATTGTTATGCTAAAGCTGTTACTTTCCAAACACCTAAGGGCGAGAAAATGACTTTTGAAGGAGAGAGATTTCCCAAAGCTGAATGCTCTAATATCGGTGGTAACGACCCAAAAGCTGTTAAGAAAGGGATGTATGGGATACCTCGCATACATCTTAAACTCGATGATGAAGGTCCACGATTGAAGGATATTCCTGTGGTGAAGGATTTCCCGAGATGTGTTTCCCGGAAGAACTACCGGGACTACCCCGGAGCGAGAGGTAGAGGTGTCTATAGACACTTTTCACTGGAGTCCCACCCATAGCCCAACAACCGTATCGGATGGCTCCGGCGGGCGAACGAGTTAAAGACTCAATTACGGGAATTATTAGACAAGGGGTTCATACGGCCCGGTAATTCTCCTTGGGGAGCGCCGGTCCTATTTGTAAGAAAGAAAGATGGAACCCATAGGCTTTGTATTGACTATCGACAGTTGAACAAAATAACAATGAAAAACAAGTATCCGTTACCTCGGATAGATGATTTGTTCGACCAATTAAAGGGAGCGAGGGCATTCTCGAAGATAGATGCGAGATCGGGGTACTATCGAGATGAAGATTAAAGAAGCGGATGTAGCAAAGACCGCATTTAGAACTCGTTACGGACACTATGAATTTTTGGTGTTACCATTCGGGTTGACGAACGCCCGACCCTCTTCATGGATTTGATGAATCGGGTTTTCCAACCATACCTGGATAAGTTTGTGGTGGTATTCATTGATGATATCTTGGTGTACTCGAATTCTTTCAAGGAACACGAAGAACACTTGAGACAAACCTTACAAACCTTGAGAGATCACCGGTTATATGCAAAATTGAGTAAATGTGAATTTTGGGTGAAAAGGGTGACGTTTTTGGGACATGTCATTTCAGTAGAAGGTGTTTTTGTCGACCCTCAAAAAGTCGAAGCGGTCTTGAAATGGGAAAGACCGACTTCGATCAACTGAAATACGTAGTTTCTGGGACTTGCGGGATACTATCGGAGATTTATCGAAGGTTTTCCCGATTGCAACCCCTTTGACCCGGCTAACTAGGAAGGATAAGAAGTGGGTGTGGTCGGAAGAATGTGAGGCTAGCTTCCAAGAATTGAAGAAGAGGCTCACCACTACTCCGGTCTTAACTCTCCCCTCGGGGGTGAGGGTTTTGTGGTATATAGTGATGCCTCGGGGAAGGGATTGGGGTGTGTTCGATGCAACATGGGAAGGTGATCGCCTATGCATCAAGGCAACTAAAGACTCATGAGGTGAACTACCGGTGCACGACACAGGTTGGCGGTATGTAGTGTTTGCCTTGAGGATATGGAGACACTATTTGTATGGGTCTCGAACCCAAATTTTTACGATCATAAGAGCACGAAGTATCGATGTCGCAAAAGGAGTTGAACATGCGGCAAAGAAGGTGGATAGAACTCATTAAGGATTATGATTGCACCATAGAGTACCACCGGGAAAGCAAATGTGGTGGCGGATGCCCTCGGTCGCAAAAATAAAGCCTCCTTGGGAAGCTTAACGGTGGGAAAGGAGCGGCAATTGGCGAGAATTAAAAGAGTTGGGTGCGATTTGGGAATTGATGCAAGAGGTGGGTTAGTAGCCCAATTATTGGTGCGACCAACGTATCGAGAACAGATACTACATGCCCAATTCCATGACAAGGTGGGATCCAAGATTAGGAAGAATGTGGAGGCCGGGGTAGAAATGAAATTCCGAGTAGCGGAGGATGGATCCTTGATGATGGGACAACGGTTGTACGTGCACGATGATGAAACGGTCAAGCATATGGTTACGCAAGAAGCACATGAGTCCAAATTCTCCATACATCCTGGCGGCACTAAGATGTACCGAGACACGAAACACCTCTATTGGTGGCCTAATATGAAAAGGGAAATAGGCGAGTATGTGTCAAAGTGTGGGATATGTCAACAAGTCAAGGTTGAACACCAAAGGCTGCGGGACCATTACGGCCATTACAAATTCCCGAGAATGGAAGTGGGAGATGATCACCATGGATTTCGTGTCGGGATTTCCCAAGGGGAGAAAAGGAAATGATGCGATATGGGTCATTGTGGATCGGTTGACGAAATCCGCACTATTCTTGCACTGTAAAGATGGCCGAGCTCGGTGGACAAGCTTGCCAAGATCTACATAAATGAGGTGGTACGACTTCATGGGATTCCGGTGTCCATTGTATCGGATCGAGATCCTAGGTTCACCTCTCGACTTTGGCCGAGCATACAACACGCCTTGGGGACAAGATTGGACATGAGCACCGCGTTTCACCCTCAAACGGATGGCCAATCGGAAAGAGTCATTCAAGTCTTGGAAGACCTATTACGGGCATGTGTGCTAGCATTTGGAGGAAGCTGGGAGGAACACATGGCATTGGTGGAGTTCACTTATAACAATAGTCACCAAGCCACAATAGGGATGGCCCCATATGAAGCCTTGTATGGTAGGAGGTGTAGAACTCCTTTATGTTGGGAAGAAATTGGGGACCGGAAGTTATATGGCGCGAGTTAGTTCAAGTCACCACGGAGAAAGTGAGAATTATCGGGGATCGCATCAAAGCCGCACGGGATAGACGGAAGAAGTATGCCGATGTGAGGAGAAGACCTCTCGAGTTCGATACGGGGGACCGGGTGTTCTCGAAGGTAGCCCCATGGAAGAACTTGTTACGATTTGGATTGAAAGGGAAGTTAACTCCCCGATTCATTGGACCCTTCAAAATCTTACAACGAGTTGGACCAGTAGCCTACAAGGTGGATTTGCCCCCACAGTTAGCCAGGGTCCATGATGTGTTCCATGTCTCCTTGTTAAGGAAGGCTGACGTCGACCCGTCGAGTTCTACCCCCGGGTCCCGAGTAGAGGTCAAGGAAGACTTAACATTGGAATTGAGGCCCATACGGATACTAGATCAAGAAGTGAAGGAGTTGCGGAGCAAAAAGATCCCCATCGTTAGAATCTTATGGCGAAATGCTCAAGTAGAAGAGGAAACTTGGGAGAGGGAGGTTTGAGATGAGAAAAAAGTACCCCAATTTATTTGATCTACCGGGTATGGAGTGTGAAAACTTCTTAAATTTCGAGGACGAAATTCATATTTAGGAGGGGAGAATGTAAACACCCAAAGGAAAAATATACATATATATATATATATATATATATATATACATATATATATATATATATATTTAGAGAGAGAGGGATGATGATGAATGCGATTTTCGCTTGCGATGAGAAAATCGGTCTGGACGCAGCCCGCGACCACCGTTAAATCTGAACGAAATCGCGACCTAGTTTCCACGCCGATGCGTGAAATCGGCAACGACGGTTTTGGTGCCGTCTGATCAGCGGCACGATGCGGTTCTATGCCGATCGAAAATCGCGGCCCGATGCGGTTTCCTGCCGATTTCTCAATGAACAAGTGACGCGAGGTGGGAGGGAGGGGTAAAACGGTTTTAGATAAACCCAAACAAGGATAAGGACACACCTAAACCAACCCCCAAACAACCCATTTCATTGGATGGGTAGTATAAATACAAAGAGGAGAGAGAGAATGACCCATCTTCTTCCAAATCCAAGTAATCTGCATGCCGTTCTTCCCTTCCCTTTCACAACGAAACATAAATCGAGACCGGTAGAGATTACTTTGTGAACTTGTGAGGGAGAGATGAGACCTTGAGAGAGGAGTGGGCAAATTTGCATAGAGGAGAGGAAAAAGAGAGGCTGGAAAAGAAAAACGTGAGAGGAAAAAGAAGGAGGAGAGCCGGCGAATTTGAATAGTGTCAAACCCTCCTCAAACTTAGTTAAATTCGAAAGGTATGGGTCATGAAACTCTCTTCCTCTCCCCCATAAGATCAAAAACGAAAATGAAGAAGAAAAACCCTAAGAAAAGAATTGATCTAAGACCTAAGCCACGTGTGAAGGAAGCTGAAATTAACTAAGAGAACAAGCAAACAAAAGTGAAATAAAGTCAATTTCGGGAACATCTAACAAATCATGGTAGAGGGCGGCTTTAACTAGGGGAAATTAATGTGTTCTGCTGTGATGTTGTTGCTTGGAATTAATATGTTCTTTGTGATGATTGTTCTTTGGAATTAATGTGATGTTGTTGCTGGAAATTAATGTGTTCTGTCTTGTGATGTTGTTCTTTGGAATAAATATGTTCTCTCTGTGATGATTGTTCTTGGAATTAATGTGATGTTGTTCTTTGGAATTAATGTGTTCTACTGTGATGTTTGTTGCTTGAATTAATGTGTTCTCTTTGTGATGTTTGTTGCTTGAATTAATGTGTTCTACTTTGATGATTGTCTTGAAATTGATGTCTCCGATTTGTGTGTTGCGCTGTGAAGTTTGTTTATTGCCCGAATTAATGTGTTCTACTTTGATGATGTCTATTAGTATTCGCCCGATTTGTGTGTTGCTTGTGAAATTGTTTTACCGACGAATGAACCTCTGCAATGATTTGATATTCATTTGCCGATTTGTGTGTTCTTGCGCAATGAAATTACGCCATTTGTAGACCTCTTCTGCAGTGAATTAATATTATTTGCCGATTTGTGTATTGCTGCGATGAAATTCCGTTTATTTAACGCATAACCGAGACCCTTTACGGCGAATTAATATTAGTCGCCGATTTATTGTGTTGGCGCAAATTGTTTATTCGCCAGTAATGTTACGATTCTGCGCAATGAATTGATATTCTTGCCGATTGATGTGTTGCGCAATGAAATTCTGTTATCGACGCAAGCTAACCTCTCGCTAGCGATTTGATATTCGTTGCGCGATTTGTGTGTTATGCGCGAAATTCTGTTTATTTACGCCAAGCTGATTTCTTCGCGGCCAATTAATATTCTTGCCCGATTTGTGTATTGCGCGAAATTAATTTTCGGCCCGCACGGATTTGAACCTGTCGTTGCGAATTAATATTAATCTGCCGATTTGAATGTTGGGTGCTAATGACATTTCTGATATGATGATGTGACTAGGCGAACATGATATTATCCCGATTTGTGTGTTGCGCGAATGAAATTCTGTTATTTGCCGCAGTTGACCTCTTGCGAATCAATATTCGCCGCCGATTTGTGTGTTGTGCTGCCGAAAATCAGTGGCGCCAACGGGGTGCGATTCTCGGCCAAGCTAAACCAAGTGAACCGGTTCTCGCCCGAATTAGGCGGCCGACCCGTGACCGGTTCTCGCTTGCCGATTCCTACAATAAGCCTCCTAGGCGGGAATGACTTAAATGCTAATAACAATTTCATGATATGATGGTGTAAAATAGGGAACACTTTAATGTGAACATGTGAACTATTGAAATAAGTGTGATGATGAATGTGATTCAAAAATAAAATAAATACAACCGTGTTGATTTGTGACCATTGATGTCTCAGGTGGTGCAGTCGGGATTGGACCATCATCAAGACAGGAACGACCCACAGGTGGAACAGGTAGGTGACTTACACCTTTCTTTGTCATACGTTGAATCTTGGAATATTTTAACTTGAGTACTACCATATTGTTAGAACCGTTATTAAATTGTCGAACGCTTAATTGTTGACAAAGAGTGATTAGCTTCGGCTAATGGCATCCAAACGGATGGCGGGACAAAGAGTGATTAGCTTCGCTAATGGCATCCGAATGGATGGCCGGGACAAAAAGAGTGATTAGCTTCGGCTAATGGCATCCAAACGGATGGTCGGGACAAAGAGTGATTAGCTTCGGCTAATGGCATCCGAATGGATGGCCGGACAAAGAATGATTAGCTTTGGCTAATGGCGTCCGAATGGATGGCCGGGTTAAAAAGGGATGATTTCGCCGATTGTGGATCGGCAAGCCGAGCTTCGGCCGCGATCCGATCTGGATCGCGGCGGTGATTAGCTTCGCCGTTGCCGATTCGGATCGGCGACACAGATTTCACTTGCCGATCGTAAATCGCGGCGACCTAGTTTCCGCCGCCGATCTGAAATCGGGATGACGACGCAGTTCTGCCGATTTTGGATCGGCGTCGATCCTATCTTCGCCGTCGAAATCGAATCGATCCAGTTCGTTGCCGATTCCTTGATCGCGGCGATGTAGTTTCGTTCGCCGATTTTAGGATTGGCGGCGACGCGACTATCGCTATGGAATCCGGATGGATAGCCGGGACAAATAAACAACTAGTTTCGGCGAATGACATTTGAAAACTTGTGTATCTATATGTACTACTAATTGTTACATCAAATACATGAAGAAATTATAAATGTTAAAGCTTATTTAATTGCTAGGCCGTTAGTTACCATTATTATTACTATTATTAAGTATTTGTTTTCTCTTAAATGTTTTGTACTCTTGCATGGACGTCACACCAACGAGATGTCTAGGATACCCGATACACGGGAACCTACTTTTGCAAGGAATTAAGTAGATGCATTCTAACTCACAATGTATTTTGTAGGGATCAATGTACCAAATGTATAACTTTTATTAGATCCTTTTTGTTTAAAATTTGTGATGGCTATTAGGAGTATAAGAATGCAAACTTATGTCCATGTATATATATTGTTAATATGAATTTCAAATCATGCAACCTTAATATTATGTGTTTGTGTAAGATTCGCTTTTGAATGAACTGTTGATTGAATGGATTGTATTTTGATGATGTAAGGATTCAAGTTCTTTGATTACCGGCACCATGTGTATTAAATATATATAGATAAAAAAAAAAATTTACTATTGTTTTGGGCTTAGAAAGCCGGGTCGTTACACCTGGAGCTTCAATTCCTAATCGAACAGCCTATAAAAGCAATCCCAAGGAGACGAAGAAGCTTCAAAGGCAACTTGATGACCTGATGGAAAAGGGCTACATTCGTGAGAGTATGAGCCGTGTGCTGTACCCGTGCTATTGTGACATTCCAAGAATGATAAAAGGCTGGGATGAATGGATTTGATGGGCCACTGTCACTTGGCATGGCAAAAGTTTCATCAATTTTTCTCGTAAACTGGGTTTCGCAGCTATAGTGTATTATATCTGGTAAGAACGGAATGCAAGGATCTTTGCAGGAATGTCTAGAACTTTGAATTTGGTCTTTGATCAAATCGAATGTATCATTCGCAATAAGCTTGATTTGATGAGGAACGTTCTACCAACAGATGAAAACATAAGGATCCAAAGAGCTTGGAGGGTCAATAACATAGACTCTTGATTTGATATTTAGCTGGTTATATTGGTCTAGTTAGGTCTCAGTATTCTATCGGTGGCTAGCCTATAGCCATTTGTTGTTTTACGTTTCTGTTCACATTGTAAATCTGGGGAATGCTCCTTATAATCTTTGTATCTTCTTCTTTTAATACATTCGTCAACTTACCAAAAAAAAAGGATGGAACATGGAGGATGTGTGTTGATTGCCGAGCCATCAACAACATAACGGTAAATTATAGACACCCCACTCCTAGGCTTGATGACATGTTAGATGAGTTGCATGGATCCTGTATTTTCTCTCAAATGGACTTGAAAAGTGGGCACCATCAAATTAGGATGAAAGAAGGTGATGAGTGGAAAACAACATTTAAGACTAAGCATGGTTTGTATGAATGGTTAGTAATGCCGTTTGGACTTACAAATGCACCCAGTATGTTTAGGTGTTTAATGAATCATGTGTTGCGTGCATTCATAGGTAAGTTTGTGGTTGTGTATTTTGATGACATTCTCGATCTATAGCAAGAACTTAACCGAGCATCTTGATCATTTGCGTAATGTACTTAGTGTGTTGCGTAGTGAGAAATTGTATGCTAATCTTAAAAAGTGTGCCTTTTGCATGGAGAAAATTGTGTTTCTTGGCTATGTTGTTAAGGCCTTTTTCATGGGTTAGCTAGTTTTTAGAGGAATTTTGTGAAAGATTTCAGTACAATAGCTGCACCCTTGAATGAAGTTGTTAAAAAGTCAGTTGGGTTTAAATGGGGGGAGGAATAAGAATTGACTTTTCTTCTTTTGAAAGAAAAATTATGTTCTACACCTGTTTTGGCTTTACCTGACTTTACAAAAGCATTTGAAATAGAATGTGATGTGTCTGGAATGGGAATAGGTCCTGTTTTGATGCAGGATCGGAGACCTATTGCGTATTTCAGTGAGAAGTTAAGTGGAGCGACCTTGAACTATCTCACTTACGATAAAGAACTCTATGTATGGGTAAGAGCACTTAAGACATGGCAGCATTACTTGTGGCCAAAAGAGTTCGTAATCCATTCGGATCATGAGTCCTGGAAACATCTGAAAGGACAAGTAAGTTGAATAGGAGGCATGCAAAATGGGTTGAATTCATTGAAACTTTTCCTTATATAATCAAGTATAAGCAAGGTTCAGTAGGACAAGTAAGTTTTATTTGATGGATGGTTAATTGTTCAAAGAGGATAAATTGTGTGTTCCTACTAGTTCTTTGCGTGAATTGCTTGTTCGTGAAGCACATGGGGGTGGTTTAATGGGTTACTTTGGGGTTGCGAAAACCTTGGATATATAACATGAGCATTTCTATTGGCCAAAGATGAAAAGAGATGTGCAACGAATTTGTGAACAGTGCATTGCTTGTAGAAAGGCAAAATCTAGAGTACAACCGCATGGACTATATACTCCATTACTTGTGCCTACTGAACCTTGGGTAGATATCTCTATGGACTTTGTTTTAGGTTTACCTAGGTCAAAGAAAGGTAGAGACTCTATTTTGTTGTGGTTGATAGGTTTTCTAAAATGGCACATTTCATTGCATGCCATAAAACAGATGATGCATCTCATATCGCAGACTTGTTTTTTAGGGAGATTATACGTTTGCTTGACATTCCTAAGAGTGTAGTGTCAGATCATGATGCTAAGTTCCTTAGCTACTTTTGGAAGACTTTATTGGGAAAGTTGGGAACTAAACTCTTATTTTCGACAACATGTCATCCTCAAACAGATGGACAAATTGAGGTAGTGAATAGAACATTATCCCAACTTTTATGTGTTGTAATTCAAAAGAATTTGAAAAGTTGGGAAGAATGTTTGCCTTTTGTTGAGTTTGCTTACAATAGAACTATGCATTCGACCATTGGTTTTTCTCCTTTTAAAATTGTTTATGGTTTTAATCCTTTTTTTTTTGGTAAGTTGACGAATGTATTAAAAGAAGAAGATACAAACATTATAAGGGGCATACCCCAGATTTACAATGATAACAGAAACAAAAAACAACAGATGGCTACAGGCTAGCCACCGACCATAAACTGAAACCTCACTAGATTCGTTAGGGAAACCAATATAACCAGCTAACTAACAAATTAAGAATCTATGTTATTCACCCTCCAAGCTCGTTGGATCCTATTGTTTTCATTTGTTGGTATGACATTCCTCATCAAATCAAGTTTATCACGAATGATACATTCGATTTGATTAAAGACCAAATTCGAAGTTCTAGATGTTCCAAAAAAGATCCTTGCATTCCGTTCTTGCCATACATGATACACTTGTAGCTGCGAAACTCAGTTTACGAGAAAAATTGACGAAACTCTTGCCATGGCAAGAGACAGTGGCTTTATGGTTTTAATCCACTAACTCCTATGGACTTAATTCCTTTACCTTTTGAAGAAAGGGTAAGTTTAGATGGTAAAAAGAAAGCAAAGATGGTGAAACAACTCCATAAGGGAGTTCAACTGCAAATAGAGGAGAAGAACAGACTTTATGCTTCTAAAGCAAATAAGGGACGTAAACTGGTTGTTTTCCAACCCGATGATTGGGTTTGGGTGCACATGCGTAAGAAATGATTTCCTAACCAAAGGAAATCAAAATTACAGCCTCATGGTGATGGTCCATTTCAGATTTTAGAGAGAATTAATGACAACGCATACAAAATTGACCTTCCAGGTGAGTATGGTGTTAGTGCTACCTTTAATGTTGCTGATTTTACGTTGTTTGACACAGATTTTGATTCGAGGTTGAATCCTTTCGACGAGGAGAGAGGGGATGATGTGGACCAGCCCGGAAACACCAACAAGGACCTATTACATGTTCTAAATGGTCCAATGACTCGGTCCAAGACAAAGACATTGAAAGAGGCATTGAATGCATTGGTTTTGAAGGTTTCAACCAAGTCAGAATTGAAATGTCCATTGGAGTATCAAGAGGAGACCCTAGTACATCTTATCCATGTGCAAGAGGGGTCTAATACAATCTTATTTGGGCCGTGAGGACAGCAAAGGAAACAAAAGAATCCTACTACAACTTGGAAACAACATGGGTGACTACCTTTTCCTTTTGTTTCTAGGATTAAGGGGCTGCATAGAATGCTATAAATAAGCCTTGAATCAGTTCTGTAATATTTTACTTCATTCTCTTCTTCTCATGGCAGAACATGGATTTAATATTAGGGGCTTTTTTTTTTTGTTAGCTACAACCCAAGGCTTGTTTGGGCTCAATTAATAGTTTGTTTTTAGCTAGGATCCAAGGCTTGTTTGGGCTTTTCAATTTAGGGTTTTGGGTTAGTTTTGAGTGGACCTCATTTAAGTCCACATAAGGGGTCCATTAGGGTTAAATTTTTCCAGAACTATTTAAACTCATGTAACCAAAATTTCAGCAACTTTGATGATTATTACTTCCAGATTATTCGGTTTTAACGTGTGAGAGTGATTCTTGTATTCTTCAGTTCTTGAACGAACTGAATCTGACTTATCAAAGATTAACTGGCTTCGTGGCATCATTTTACTCATTCCAATAGTGTTGGTGCCTTGGGGCAGGTTTCCATGGTGTCACACTCCTATCGATCTATTTCGGCTTTCCGAGATCAGATCTCAATCTTGACTGTGGGTTGCGTGACCACGTGATCACGAGGTTTGCATCAGTTGGTATCAGAGCTAGGCTCCAAAACAAGGTCATATCCTTCTGTTATTTTTGTTTTTTTTATTCCTTTAAGTTTTTCAGTGTTTGTGTCCATCTTCTTGTTCTTCGTGTCTGCGTCATCTAAGCAAAAAAAAAGGTTATATTTTATCTTGTTACTTGTCTCTAATCATATCAGTATATTAAAAAGAAAAAAAAAGAAAAGAGAGAGGGATTAATTGAAATTTGAAGAATCATTCAATTTTTGCCGCAGAAACACAACTCTTGGAGAACCATAAAAAAACCACCTCTGAATCAATTGAAACTTCATATTCAGTCTATTGGGTGTGATATTGCATCATATGTAAAATTTGGGCTTATTCTGATATTGTTTGCTTGAGGTTTTAATTCGAGATTCACATCAGATCTTTAATATGTTGCAATATAGTTTTCAAGTGTGGCAAGGATTCATAAATGTTCCAGAATCCTTTTCTTACAAGGATTCTTTATTCATCCTAGCTACAACAAGGAAAGAATTAATTCTACCTTACGATTAGATTTCTTAGTCTATTTGAAACTTCTTAAGGGTGAAAAATCTAATTCTAGCATATTTAGGATAGTAAGTTTCAGATTTTTATTATTTTCTTCTTAGTCTATGGGTTATTATTACTTATTTAGGTGAATTGTAAGTGGGTCTCATATAAGTCCACCTAAGAGGGGTCCATTAGGGTTTTTTTAAGTTTAGAGTTAGTATAAATAAAGGCATAACCAGACATCTAAGTCATACAATTTAGATTAATAAAACTTCTTGTTTGCCGCGCTTTGTGTGTGTTGGTGATATACTCTCCCTTCTTTGGTTTTATAAAGAACTGAAAAATAACTTATCGAAGAACAATTGACTTCGTGGCATCATCCTTATACTTCTCCTTCGCGAATCAATATTTGTTGGGTGGGGGTTTCTGTTTCCAATAGTATCGATGCCTAGGTACAAGTTATCTTTGTGTCACCCTTCTATCAAACTTGATTTACTTGGCTTTCCGGGAATTGATGTCTTTGCGTGTCGGTTGTGTGACCACGTGATCACGAGGTTCGTATCATTTGGTATCAGAGCTTGGCTCCAATAATCAGGTTATATATTTTTATTTCTTGTATTTTATTTTTTACCTTCCGCGTCAATTTTTCTTTGTGTTTTTGTTTCGGGTCTGATCTTGTTTAAAATCGAGTTTCAGTCAGATTGTCTTCTTCCTATGTTATTCTTGATTAGTTGTGTTGAATTGAGTCTTTTGGGATTAAAAAAAAGGGGTGTCATATTATTCTTTCTTTCCAGAATTTCTTTTTATAGTAAAAAAAATAATCAGAAAACGTTATTTAGGACAAAGGGATTTGTTTTGCTTCTGTTTTGCGTCCACTTATCAAACCATATTGTAATTATGTCAAAATTGATATTCTAGTTATTTAGGGTGAAATCGCAGAATAGATCAATTTCAACACATTTGGATATCGTTTGGTTTAGGTTCCAAATTCAGGTTTTAAAGGGGTTGATTTGCGTTAGTTTCGTGTCTATATACCAAATCAATTTGGAATTAAATCAAACTTTATATTCTGGTTTTTACGGCGTGAATTCGCTCTAAATATGAAATTTCAGACCGTTTGGAAGCCGTTTGGTTCAGGGTCCTTTATTGGATCTAAAGGGGTTTGTTACGTTCGTCAATTGAAAGTCCATGTAATTTTTTGCCGATTTTCAGTCCTCAGTGTCTTCTTACTTTCTTTATTGTCATTAGCTTTCGTTTTAGGTTCTGATATAAAAAAAATTTAAAGAAAGCATTACAATTAGGATTTCATGTATTCTAACAAGATATTATGGCAAAAGAAGAGGAGGATTCAAAATAAGAGGTGGTATCAAAGGGAGAGAAATAAAGAGATTAATATTCTAAAAAAAGAAACCAAGAGTTTATGGCGTATTCTAGGGGAGATGCAGCAAGAACTTGATGTGTTAACGACATTAGTCCCCAGCAATCTTCAGAAAGAGAGGAGCAAAAATGCCGCATTGACGATAGACGAAAAGGCTGCTACCTTCATCCAAAGTTGTTGGCAAGAAAAGAACTCCAAATGCTTCAAAAAGAGGCTAAAAATTTTTCCTTTATCCCTGTTAATGATTCGAGGATGAATCATCTTGAAGAAAGAGGGAATGATATAATCCGGGCAAAAAAAAAACAATCTGATGCGCGGATTTTGACGTAAAATGCACAATTGTCTAGTTTAACGGCAACAATCATAATTCTCAATCCAACTAATAGATTAGGCTGAAATTTTATGTGGAGTCTCCTGACATGTTGTCCTACCTTGGGTTAAATTTTCAGGTCAGTCGGGGTTCGAGAAGGCATCGCAACACTGCTAATCAAAGGCTGTATGAATTTTGTTATTTACTTCCTTTTGACTTGTGGACTTCCTATTTGGCTAGGATTCTTTTCCTACAAGGATGTGGCAGCTTGTTTTGGGAATCTTCTAGTTCTACAAGGATCTTTAATGGGCTGTATATACTTTCCAAGTGGCAAGAATTCATAAATGTTTCATAATCCTTTTCTTAAAAGGATTCCTTATTAATCCTAGCTACAATATGGAAAAAAGACTTTATAACTAATTCTACCTTCAGATCATATTTCATAGTCTATTTGGAACTTCTGAATGGTGACAAATCTGATTCTAGCATATTTAGGATGGTAATTTTCAGATTTTTATTATTTTTATTACTTATTTGGGTCAATTGTAAGTGGGCTTCATATAAGTCCACCCAAGGGTGGTCCATTAGGGTTTATTTAAGTCTAGAGTTAGTATAAATAAAGGCATAACCAGACATATAAGTTAGACAATTCAGATTAATAAAACTTCTTATTTGCCGCACTTTGTGTGTGTGTGTGTTGGTGGGATAATCCCCCTTCCTTGGTTCTCTAAAGAATTGAAAATGACTTATCGAAGAACAACTGGCTTCGTGGCGTCATCCTTATACTTCTCGTTTGTGAATCAATATTCGTTGGGTGAGGGTTTCCGTTTCCAATAGTGCTAGTGTCAAGGTACAAGTTATCGTTGTGTCACACTCCTATCAAACCTGATTTACTTAGCTTTAAGGGAATTGATGTCTTCGTGTGTGGGCTGCTTGATCTCGTGATCAACAGGTTCGCATCACTAGGTGAATTAGAAAAAATATTTTATATGTTCTCAAATAATATTGACTGAGAAATCTTAGGCCAAGGTGGAATAAGATTTGAAAAGAGTTTCAAATCTTATTCAAACGATCAATGTAGAGAACAAACATGATTTAACATGGCAGACATACTGTATTCCAAGCAACTTTTACATTACCAGAAGAAAGATCACAACCCTTCCATAAAAAAAAACCTCAATAAAGAGGTGATTTTCACTATGTTGCCTTAGGTAGAATAAAAAGAGAAGACCAACACACCTGAATAGAGAAGAGGATGGAATTGAGAAGTTGAAGTTTACCATTAGGAAAAGGATCCTTTCTAAATAGGAAGTCCGCAAATCAAAAGGAAATGAATAACAAAATTCATACAGTCTATTCTGATCTATATCGCAAGTCCTTCCTGAATTTCAATTCACTTGAATTTTTTCCCAACATAGAAAAATAACTCTGGTATCTTCTGGTAAAGTTTTAGCTTGATCCAACGGTTTAATATGGAGTTATGCTCAATTACATTGGGGCAAGTTTCTATTGTGTTGCACTCCCATCATGCCCTCTTTCAGCTTTCCATCATTAAATCTTAATCTTAAGTGTGGGTTGCGTGACCACATGATCATGAGGTTCACATCAGTTGGTGCCAACTGATACCAATAAGATTCCAAAGTCTTAATATGTGAGAGAGATCCTTGCATTCTTTGTTTCTTGAACGAACTGAATCTAACTTATCAAAGATTAACTGGTTCTATAACGTCATTCGACTTCATTCCAATAGTGTCGGTGCCTTTGGACAAGTTTTCATTGTGTTGCACTTCTATCACACCTATTTTAGCATTTCAGGATCAGATCTCAATTGTTATTACGGGTTGTGTGACCATATGATCACGAGGTTCACGTCAGATTCATTAAAGGTACCAATTAGGCTTATTACAAGATTTAAAACTAAGAGGATCTAAGAGGAATTGATTGGACTTATTTTAGATGTTTGTGCTAACATATTGCATATATATCAGACTAGACCTTTGTGTGCTATTTGGGCTATATCTGAAGCTACTTGTGGAAATTTGCTGCAATTCTTATTGGGCTAAAAACTAAACATTAAGCTTTCCATCCGTACTTAGTAAGCCCAGTAACTCATTCAGATGAGAGAGAACAATGATTGAAATTTATAAGCAAACAAGGAAATTCAAAAAAAGAATTGTTTTCAATATGATTTTTGGAATCTTACAAGGCAAGGATTTGATTACATGTAGAATCTTTATTTTACAAAGATTACTTACCTTCCAAGAATATCAAATAAGTAACAGTTTTTATTTTGCAAGGATTTATGCAATAAAAATCCTTATTATTCTAAGACATTAGACGGGTTTTGGGCATATTTTTTCTAACGGATTATTTTATGCCTACAAACATAACTTTTGATCTTACAGTTGCATTGGGCTAAAATTTTGAAAAAAGATTCTAAATGTCTTGTTTTCTATAGACTTAAAATTGCATGGAAATCAGACATCGAGAAGGCCTTGCGATAAAAACCACAAGTCACAATGTGAAATTCACATTAGTTTTCTAGTTGATTTATGATTCTTTTTTCTATTTTATTTAGAAATATTTTGTTATTTTCCCATCCTTTTTTAGGATGTGTTTACCTATTGTAAATAGGGTTATTTAGTTTGTATTTCGGTTTTTTGTAGGCTTTGCTTTTAGAATAATACTTTGTGTGCTTGTGCGAGGATTGCACATGCTTATTCATTCTTTATTAAACTATCTTGAACTTATCAAAGATTAATTGTCTTTATGGCATTCTATCTTATATCTTCAGTTTTTATTCTTTATAATCAACGAGTTGGGGATTTTTCATTCAATAACTTTGGTGTCTTGATTCAGGTAATTATTATGTCGGGTTTTATCTTCAATCTGATTTTATCCTTTTGAGTTGTTTCTATTTTTTTTTATGGGATCTAGGGTATTTATTAGAAATAACTACAAATAGGTTCATTTGTGAAACTTTATTTGTAAGGTGATCAATCTCGATAACATTGGGTTGAGCAATGCTTCTTTTAGAGTTTTCTTGTTGAACCTTATTTTTTTAAAACTTGGGCCAGATGCCTAGTCTTGTTGCAGATAAAACACTTGTCATTGAACTTATTGACAATTCATTTTTCTTTCACAACAAGCTTTTTATTTTGATTTTTGTTGTAGGACTTTATCGCTTATTCCATAATATCTTCTTTTAGGACACTAAAAGAGATGGCTCTCATTCTCGATAATTTATTATCGTCTTTTCTCCTCAATCTTAAAATTCAGATCTACAATTCTCATTTCCTTGCATTTATGCTTTAAAATAGTTCTTGAAATCTTTCCGAGATTAGTGGCAATTTTTTAATGATTATAGCCACTTGAAAAGACTCACTTAGAGAAATACCTTCAGTGTGTGTGTGTGTGTGTGTAACATAAATAAGATAAGTGCAAGGAACCTAAAGCAAGCCTAAAAAACAATGCATGAGCCCAATGATGGAAGACAAGAATGCCAAGAATCAACCATTTTGAAATCTAGAAATTTACTGACTATGAATGTCTTTATATCGACATCTTCAGCTTTGTAATTTTTGTCTAAAGCTTCTCATGGTGCTTTTGCACTATTTATTAAATTATACACATCATATAGTGTATTGTCCAACTCATTCAAGTTGTAGTTTTTGCACATGAAGTCAATATGATTCCATTCATCCACTGTTGCTACAATCGTAGGGTCAAATTAATTTTCGAATGATTTTAGCACTTCCTCGTTCAAAAACTTTACCAGTTCAAGGTGGTCAAAATAGAACAACATCTTTTGTTGTCACCTCTTAAAAGCTTAAATTCCTTTTAACATGCATCATATCATTATAAAATGTTTAAGAATATTAAGCAAAAACATGATCATATAAGAAAAATAGCATAAACTATCATAAACAAAATAATAATTCACTTGCTGAAAATATAAGTCTATAAGACATGGCATGCATTAAAACATCCAAATTGCATAAAAAATAATTTTAAAAGAAAACTATAAATTTAAAACTAAGATATATAACAACCTTCTAAAATTAAAAAAGAGAACAAAATCATAACGCTATATATATAAAAACAAACCAAACAGTTATAGGTTAAAACATATAGAATTAAAACTGAATCTATATATGACTTAAATTTTAAAGATGCTAAAAACCTTTTAAACATGTAATCTATATTGTTTTTTTTTTCTCCACTAGATAAACTAAACAAAGTTTAATAAAAATAAAATAAAGCTTTAAGATTATTTTTCAAAGATTTAATTGTATTAGACTAACAAAAAAGGATGTTTAGTTTATTGTAACAAAAGCATTCAAAACATAAAAGATATTAAAGGAAAGCCTAAGGTTCATACAAGTTTAAATCTACAAGCATGCAAAATAAAAACTCATGGCAAACATGCTTTCAACACAAATACAATTCGAGCATGCATACTAAATATATATTCAATCTTAAAAATAATATAAATTCAAAGTTCTAGCCTACATACTGATGAGGACTAGCCCAACACCAATCTTAATCACATCAGAGATCCATTGGTGGTGGCTAAGTGGACCAATTACAAGAACTTGAGCAAAGAAACTTAAAAAGGCATTGAATGGGCTTGTTCAAAACATATGGGTCAAGATGGACATAGAAGAGTTTGAGGTGCCAAAGGAGCTTGAAGGACTGCCTCTAATTCATCTAATCCAAATACAAGAAGAGCCTAGTCTAAGTCTTAATAAGGGCTGATGTGTTCAACCCAAAAGTCAGCCTTATTTGGGCTTATTTCTCCTAATGTTACAAGGATTAAAAGTCAACACTTGTTCTCCTATTTTGTGCAAGGCAATTTGGCCAGATCTGATCCTTAATGAGAGAGGATTCTTATCATTCAAAAGAAGAAGTTTCCTAGTCCACCAAGGAAACAAATGGGCGAAAAATTTGTTTCCTAAGCTAGGGAGAATTATTTAATGATTCTCTTAGTCTAGGATGGAAACTAATTATTTCAGCAACTAAAAAGGAAAAAATCATTATTTTTATCCAACTAAAACAAGGAAAAGCTAGAGGGAACACAAAAGGTTTCCAAGTTAGAATTGATTTCCCTAGTCTATTTGGAACAACAACTCTTCCTAAGCATGAAAAGAAGGCTTATTCGACTATAACACCATATAAACTAGGGAATTATATTTAATATCTTTTATTTTCTTTGTTTATTACGGCAAAAACTCTAAACCTTTATTTTAATTTTAATTTTGGGCTTGTTTAATTAAGGGTTTGGGTCTGATTGTAAGGAGGCCTTATACAAGTATACAACTTCGGTCTAGGGTTTAGAAGCTTAAGTTTCGGTATTTATAGCTTTTGATGCAAACCTCGTAATCACGTGGTCACGCAACCTACACGCAAAAACACCAAATTCCTAGAAAGCCAAGTAAATCAGGTTTGATAGGAGTGTGACACAAAGATAACTTGTACCTAGGCACCAGAATTATTGGAAACGAAAACCCCTACTCAATTAATATTAATTCGTGAACGAGAAGTATAAGGATGACGTCACGAAGTCAGTTGTTTTTCGATAAGTCGTTTTAGTTCTTTAGAGAACCAAAGAAGAGAGAATATCTCACCACTCACACACAAAGTTGTGGCGAAAGATGTGTATTAATTTGAAATTTTTGTCTCCCTTACATGCTTGATTATGACTTTTTTTATACTGACTGTAAACTAAAATAAACCCTAATGGACCGCCCTGATGTGAACTTATATGAGACACACTTATAGTTGACCCAAATAAGTAATAATAAACCAAAGACTTAGAAAAAATCTCCCTCTTTTATACTTGCTAATTTAGTTTCCTTCCTAGAAACCAAAATGTCATTAAATACCACCAGCCATTTTTCCTTGTGTAGCTAAGATGAATAAGGATTCTGAAACATTTATGAATCCTTGCCACACTTGAAAACTATGTTGTAGCCCATTAAAGATCCTTGTAGAACTAGAAGATTTCTAAAACAAGCTGCCACATCCTTGTAGGAAAAGAATCATTGCGAAATAAGAAGTCCACAAGACAAAAGCAAGTAAATAACAAAACTTGTACAACCTGTTCTGACATATATTGCAAGTCCTTTCCAAACTTCGATTCACCTGAAAGTTTATCCCAATATAGACAAATACCTTTGGAAATTTCTGGTAAAGTTTCAGCTCAAACCAACGGTTGGATTTAGAGTTATGCTCAATAGCGTAAAACTGGACGGTAGAAAGTTTACACAAAAGTCTGAATCTGACCTTGCTTGGATCGTATCGATCGAGAATTTGAGAAAGTTGTTTGAAAGGTTAAGAAGGTATCAACTGAAGTAGAACCGTGCGAAATGCTCATCGAGGTAAAATCCATTAAGGGGGTTTGCGCAAAGTGAAGGAAATTCAAGACATTCAAGGTATGCCGGCTCCTAAAACCAAAAGTGAAGTTAGAGGATTCTTAGATCGTCTGAATCATAGTTATTAAACCCAGCCCAGGGGTTAACCCACCAACGGTTGGATTTAGAGTTATGCTCAATAGCGTAAAACTGGACGGTAGAAAAGTTTACACAAAAGTCTGAATCGACCTTACTTGGATCGTATCGATCGAGATTTGAGAAAGTTGTTTGAAAAGTTAAGAAGGTATCAATCGAAGTAGAACCTGCGAAAAGCTCATCGGGGTAAAATCCATTAAGGGGTTTGCGCAAAGTGAAGGAAATTCAAGACATTCAAGGTATGCCGGCTCCTAAAACCAAAAGTGAAGTTAGAGGATTCTTAGATCGTCGAATCATAGTTATTAAACCCAAACCGGGGTTAACCCACCAACGGTTGGATTTAGAGTTATGCTCAATAGCGTAAAACTGGACGGTAGAAAAGTTTACACAAAAGTACGAATCGACCTTACTTGGATCGTATCGATCGAATTTGAGAAAGTTGTTTGAAAAGTTAAGAAGGTATCAAGCGAAGTAGAACCCCGCGAAAAGCTCATCGGGGTAAAATCCATTAAGGGGTTTGCGCAAAGTGAAGGAAATTCAAGACATTCAAGGTATGCCGAGCTCCTAAAACCAAAAGTGAAGTTAGAGGATTCTTAGATCGTCGAATCATAGTTATTAAACCCGACCCAGGGGTTAACCCACCAACGGTTGGATTTAGAGTTATGCTCAATAGCGTAAAACTGGACGGTAGAAAAGTTTACACAAAAGTCTGAATCGACCTTACTTGGATCGTATCGATCGGAATTTGAGAAAGTTGTTTGAAAAGTTAAGAAGGTATCAATCGAAGTAGAACCTGCGAAAAGCTCATCGGGGTAAAATCCATTAAGGGGTTTGCGCAAAGTGAAGGAAATTCAAGACATTCAAGGTATGCCGGCTCCTAAAACCAAAAGTGAAGTTAGAGGATTCTTAGATCGTCTGAATCATAGTTATTAAACCCAGACCCAGGGGTTAACCCACCAACGGTTGGATTTAGAGTTATGCTCAATAGCGTAAAACCGGACGGTAGAAGTAGAAAAGTTTACACAAAGTCCGAATCGACCTTACTTGGATCGTATCGATCACGAATTTGAGAAAGTTGTTTGAAAAGTTAAGAAGGTATCAAGCTAGTAGAACCTATGCGAAAAGCTCATCGGGGTAAAATCCATTAAGGGGTTTGCGCAAAGTGAAGGAAATTCAAGACATTCAAGGTATGCCGGCTCCTAAAACCAAAAGTGAAGTTAGAGGATTCTTAGATCGTCTGAATCATAGTTATTAAACCCATCCATTCGGGGTTAACCCACCAACGGTTGGATTTAGAGTTATGCTCAATAGCGTAAAACTGACGGTAGAAAAGTTTACACAAAAGTCGAATCGACCTTACTTGGATCGTATCGATCAAATTTGAGAAAGTTGTTTGAAAAGTTAAGAAGGTATCAATCGAAGTAGAACCTGCGAAAAGCTCATCGGGGTAAAATCCATTAAGGGGTTTGCGCAAAGTGAAGGAAATTCAAGACATTCAAGGTATGCCGGCTCCTAAAACCAAAAGTGAAGTTAGAGGATTCTTAGATCGTCTGAATCATAGTTATTAAACCCAGCCCAGGGGTTAACCCACCAACGGTTGGATTTAGAGTTATGCTTCAATAGCGTAAAAGCTGGACGGTAGAAAAGTTTACACAAAAGTCGAATCGACCTTACTTGGATCGTATCGATCGAGAATTTGAGAAAGTTGTTTGAAAAGTTAAGAAGGTATCAAGCGAAGTAGAACCTGCGAAAAGCTCATCGGGTAAAATCCATTAAGGGGTTTGCGCAAAGTGAAGGAAATTCAAGACATTCAAGGTATGCTTAGGCTCCTAAAACCAAAAGTGAAGTTAGAGGATTCTTAGATCGTCGAATCATAGTTATTAAACCCGACCCGGGGTTAACCCACCAACGGTTGGATTTAGAGTTATGCTCAATAGCGTAAAACGGACGGTAGAAAAGTTTACACAAAAGTCCGAATCGACCTTACTTGGATCGTATCGATCAGAATTTGAGAAAGTTGTTTGAAAAGTTAAGAAGGTATCAACTGAAGTAGAACCTGCGAAAAGCTCATCGGGGTAAAATCCATTAAGGGGTTTGCGCAAAGTGAAGGAAATTCAAGACATTCAAGGTATGCCGGCTCCTAAAACCAAAAGTGAAGTTAGAGGATTCTTAGATCGTCTGAATCATAGTTATTAAACCCAGCCCGGGGGTTAACCCACCAACGGTTGGATTTAGAGTTATGCTCAATAGCGTAAAACTGGACGGTAGAAAAGTTTACACAAAAGTCGAATCGACCTTACTTGGATCGTATCGATCGGAATTTGAGAAAGTTGTTTGAAAAGTTAAGAAGGTATCAAGCGAAGTAGAACCACGCGAAAAGCTCATCGGGTAAAATCCATTAAGGGGTTTGCGCAAAGTGAAGGAAATTCAAGACATTCAAGGTATGCTGGCTCCTAAAACCAAAAGTGAAGTTAGAGGATTCTTAGATCGTCTGAATCATAGTTATTAAACCCGACCCAGGGGTTAACCCACCAACGGTTGGATTTAGAGTTATGCTCAATAGCGTAAAACTGGACGGTAGAAAAGTTTACACAAAAGTCTGAATCGACCTTACTTGGATCGTATCGATCGAATTTGAGAAAGTTGTTTGAAAAGTTAAGAAGGTATCAACGAAGTAGAACCTCGCGAAAAGCTCATCGGGGTAAAATCCATTAAGGGGTTTGCGCAAAGTGAAGGAAATTCAAGACATTCAAGGTATGCTTAGGCTCCTAAAACCAAAAGTGAAGTTAGAGGATTCTTAGATCGTCTGAATCATAGTTATTAAACCCAGCCAGGGGTTAACCCACCAACGGTTGGATTTAGAGTTATGCTCAATAGCGTAAAAGCTGGACGGTAGAAAAGTTTACACAAAAGTCTGAATCGACCTTACTTGGATCGTATCAGTCAGAATTTGAGAAAGTTGTTTGAAAAGTTAAGAAGGTATCAACTGAAGTAGAACCCTGCGAAAAGCTCATCGGGGTAAAATCCATTAAGGGGTTTGCGCAAAGTGAAGGAAATTCAAGACATTCAAGGTATGCAGGCTCCTAAAACCAAAAGTGAAGTTAGAGGATTCTTAGATCGTCTGAATCATAGTTATTAAACCCGACCCAGGGGTTAACCCACCAACGGTTGGATTTAGAGTTATGCTCAATAGCGTAAAACCGGACGGTAGAAAAGTTTACACAAAAGTCTGAATCGACCTTACTTGGATCGTATCGATCGAGAATTTGAGAAAGTTGTTTGAAAAGTTAAGAAGGTATCAACGAAGTAGAACCTGCGAAAAGCTCATCGGGGTAAAATCCATTAAGGGGTTTGCGCAAAGTGAAGGAAATTCAAGACATTCAAGGTATGCCGGCTCCTAAAACCAAAAGTGAAGTTAGAGGATTCTTAGATCGTCTGAATCATAGTTATTAAACCCAGCCAGGGGGTTAACCCACCAACGGTTGGATTTAGAGTTATGCTCAATAGCGTAAAAGCTGGACGGTAGAAAAGTTTACACAAAAGTCCGAATCGACCTTACTTGGATCGTATCGATCGAGATTTGAGAAAGTTGTTTGAAAAGTTAAGAAGGTATCAATGAAGTAGAACCTGCGAAAAGCTCATCGGGGTAAAATCCATTAAGGGGTTTGCGCAAAGTGAAGGAAATTCAAGACATTCAAGGTATGCTGGCTCCTAAAACCAAAAGTGAAGTTAGAGGATTCTTAGATCGTCCGAATCATAGTTATTAAACCCGGCCCAGGGGTTAACCCACCAACGGTTGGATTTAGAGTTATGCTCAATAGCGTAAAGCTGGACGGTAGAAAAGTTTACACAAAAGTCCGAATCGACCTTACTTGGATCGTATCGGTTTTGAATTTGAGAAAGTTGTTTGAAAAGTTAAGAAGGTATCAACCGAAGTAGAACCCCGCGAAAAGCTCATCTGGGTAAAATCCATTAAGGGGTTTGCGCAAAGTGAAGGAAATTCAAGACATTCAAGGTATGCCGGCTCCTAAAACCAAAAGTGAAGTTAGAGGATTCTTAGATCGTCTGAATCATAGTTATTAAACCCAGCCCGGGGTTAACCCACCAACGGTTGGATTTAGAGTTATGCTCAATAGCGTAAAACCGGGATCGGTAGAAAAGTTTACACAAAAGTCGAATCGACCTTACTTGGATCGTATCGGTCGGAATTTGAGAAAGTTGTTTGAAAAGTTAAGAAGGTATCAAGCCGAAGTAGAACCCGCGAAAAGCTCATCGGGGTAAAATCCATTAAGGGGTTTGCGCAAAGTGAAGGAAATTCAAGACATTCAAGGTATGCGGCTCCTAAAACCAAAAGTGAAGTTAGAGGATTCTTAGATCGTCTGAATCATAGTTATTAAACCCAGCCCGGGGGTTAACCCACCAACGGTTGGATTTAGAGTTATGCTCAATAGCGTAAAACTGGACGGTAGAAAAGTTTACACAAAAGTCTGAATCTGACCTTACTTGGATCGTATCGATCGAGAATTTGAGAAAGTTGTTTGAAAAGTTAAGAAGGTATCAATCGAAGTAGAACCTGCGAAAAGCTCATCGGGGTAAAATCCATTAAGGGGTTTGCGCAAAGTGAAGGAAATTCAAGACATTCAAGGTATGCCGGCTCCTAAAACCAAAAGTGAAGTTAGAGGATTCTTAGATCGTCGAATCATAGTTATTAAACCCAGCCCAGGGGTTAACCCACCAACGGTTGGATTTAGAGTTATGCTCAATAGCGTAAGCTGGACGGTAGAAAAGTTTACACAAAAGTCGAATCGACCTTACTTGGATCGTATCGATCAGAATTTGAGAAAGTTGTTTGAAAAGTTAAGAAGGTATCAACTGAAGTAGAACCTATGAAAAGCTCATCGGGGTAAAATCCATTAAGGGGTTTGCGCAAAGTGAAGGAAATTCAAGACATTCAAGGTATGCCGGCTCCTAAAACCAAAAGTGAAGTTAGAGGATTCTTAGATCGTCTGAATCATAGTTATTAAACCCAGCCCGGGGGTTAACCCACCAACGGTTGGATTTAGAGTTATGCTCAATAGCGTAAAACCGGACGGTAGAAAAGTTTACACAAAAGTCGAATCGACCTTACTTGGATCGTATCGATCGAGAATTTGAGAAAGTTGTTTGAAAAGTTAAGAAGGTATCAAGCTGAAGTAGAACCTGCGAAAAGCTCATCGGGGTAAAATCCATTAAGGGGTTTGCGCAAAGTGAAGGAAATTCAAGACATTCAAGGTATGCCGGCTCCTAAAACCAAAAGTGAAGTTAGAGGATTCTTAGATCGTCCGAATCATAGTTATTAAACCCGGCCCGGGGGTTAACCCACCAACGGTTGGATTTAGAGTTATGCTCAATAGCGTAAAAGCGGACGGTAGAAAAGTTTACACAAAAGTCCGAATCGACCTTACTTGGATCGTATCGATCGAGAATTTGAGAAAGTTGTTTGAAAAGTTAAGAAGGTATCAAGCGAAGTAGAACCTGCGAAAAGCTCATCGGGGTAAAATCCATTAAGGGGTTTGCGCAAAGTGAAGGAAATTCAAGACATTCAAGGTATGCCGGCTCCTAAAACCAAAAGTGAAGTTAGAGGATTCTTAGATCGTCGAATCATAGTTATTAAACCCAGCCCGGGGTTAACCCACCAACGGTTGGATTTAGAGTTATGCTCAATAGCGTAAAAGCTGGACGGTAGAAAAGTTTACACAAAAGTCCGAATCGACCTTACTTGGATCGTATCGATCGAGAATTTGAGAAAGTTGTTTGAAAAGTTAAGAAGGTATCAACTGAAGTAGAACCCTGCGAAAAGCTCATCGGGTAAAATCCATTAAGGGGTTTGCGCAAAGTGAAGGAAATTCAAGACATTCAAGGTATGCCGGCTCCTAAAACCAAAAGTGAAGTTAGAGGATTCTTAGATCGTCGAATCATAGTTATTAAACCCACCCAGGGGTTAACCCACCAACGGTTGGATTTAGAGTTATGCTCAATAGCGTAAAACTGGACGGTAGAAAAGTTTACACAAAAGTCCGAATCGACCTTACTTGGATCGTATCGATCAAATTTGAGAAAGTTGTTTGAAAAGTTAAGAAGGTATCAAGCGAAGTAGAACCTCGCAAAAGCTCATCGGGGTAAAATCCATTAAGGGGTTTGCGCAAAGTGAAGGAAATTCAAGACATTCAAGGTATGCCGGCTCCTAAAACCAAAAGTGAAGTTAGAGGATTCTTAGATCGTCTGAATCATAGTTATTAAACCCGACCCAGGGGTTAACCCACCAACGGTTGGATTTAGAGTTATGCTCAATAGCGTAAAGCGGACGGTAGAAAAGTTTACACAAAAGTCCGAATCGACCTTACTTGGATCGTATCGATCGAAATTTGAGAAAGTTGTTTGAAAAGTTAAGAAGGTATCAATCGAAGTAGAACCTGCGAAAAGCTCATCGGGGTAAAATCCATTAAGGGGTTTGCGCAAAGTGAAGGAAATTCAAGACATTCAAGGTATGCTGGCTCCTAAAACCAAAAGTGAAGTTAGAGGATTCTTAGATCGTCTGAATCATAGTTATTAAACCCGACCCAGGGGTTAACCCACCAACGGTTGGATTTAGAGTTATGCTCAATAGCGTAAAACTGGACGGTAGAAAAGTTTACACAAAAGTCGAATCGACCTTACTTGGATCGTATCGATCAGAATTTGAGAAAGTTGTTTGAAAAGTTAAGAAGGTATCAATCAAGTAGAACCTCGCGAAAAGCTCATCGGGGTAAAATCCATTAAGGGGTTTTGCGCAAAGTGAAGGAAATTCAAGACATTCAAGGTATGCCGGCTCCTAAAACCAAAAGTGAAGTTAGAGGATTCTTAGATCGTCTGAATCATAGTTATTAAACCCAGCCAGGGGTTAACCCACCAACGGTTGGATTTAGAGTTATGCTCAATAGCGTAAAACTGACGGTAGAAAAGTTTACACAAAAGTACGAATCGACCTTACTTGGATCGTATCGATCAGAATTTGAGAAAGTTGTTTGAAAAGTTAAGAAGGTATCAACCGAAGTAGAACCTGCGAAAAGCTCATCGGGGTAAAATCCATTAAGGGGTTTGCGCAAAGTGAAGGAAATTCAAGACATTCAAGGTATGCCGGCTCCTAAAACCAAAAGTGAAGTTAGAGGATTCTTAGATCGTCTGAATCATAGTTATTAAACCCAGCCCAGGGGTTAACCCACCAACGGTTGGATTTAGAGTTATGCTCAATAGCGTAAAAGCTGGACGGTAGAAAAGTTTACACAAAAGTCGAATCGACCTTACTTGGATCGTATCGATCAGAATTTGAGAAAGTTGTTTGAAAAGTTAAGAAGGTATCAACTGAAGTAGAACCTGCGAAAAGCTCATCGGGGTAAAATCCATTAAGGGGTTTGCGCAAAGTGAAGGAAATTCAAGACATTCAAGGTATGCCGGCTCCTAAAACCAAAAGTGAAGTTAGAGGATTCTTAGATCGTCTGAATCATAGTTATTAAACCCACCCGAGGGGTTAACCCACCAACGGTTGGATTTAGAGTTATGCTCAATAGCGTAAAACTGGACGGTAGAAAAGTTTACACAAAAGTCCGAATCGACCTTACTTGGATCGTATCGATCAGAATTTGAGAAAGTTGTTTGAAAAGTTAAGAAGGTATCAATCGAAGTAGAACCTGCGAAAAGCTCATCGGGGTAAAATCCATTAAGGGGTTTGCGCAAAGTGAAGGAAATTCAAGACATTCAAGGTATGCCGGCTCCTAAAACCAAAAGTGAAGTTAGAGGATTCTTAGATCGTCTGAATCATAGTTATTAAACCCGGCCCAGGGGTTAACCCACCAACGGTTGGATTTAGAGTTATGCTCAATAGCGTAAAACTGGACGGTAGAAAAGTTTACACAAAAGTCGAATCGACCTTACTTGGATCGTATCGATCGAAATTTGAGAAAGTTGTTTGAAAAGTTAAGAAGGTATCAATGAAGTAGAACCTCGCGAAAAGCTCATCGGGGTAAAATCCATTAAGGGGTTTGCGCAAAGTGAAGGAAATTCAAGACATTCAAGGTATGCCGGCTCCTAAAACCAAAAGTGAAGTTAGAGGATTCTTAGATCGTCTCGAATCATAGTTATTAAACCCAGCCAGGGGTTAACCCACCAACGGTTGGATTTAGAGTTATGCTCAATAGCGTAAACTGGACGGTAGAAAAGTTTACACAAAGTCCGAATCGACCTTACTTGGATCGTATCGATCGAGAATTTGAGAAAGTTGTTTGAAAAGTTAAGAAGGTATCAATCGAAGTAGAACCCCGCGAAAAGCTCATCGGGTAAAATCCATTAAGGGGTTTGCGCAAAGTGAAGGAAATTCAAGACATTCAAGGTATGCCGGCTCCTAAAACCAAAAGTGAAGTTAGAGGATTCTTAGATCGTCTGAATCATAGTTATTAAACCCACCCAGGGGTTAACCCACCAACGGTTGGATTTAGAGTTATGCTCAATAGCGTAAAACTGGACGGTAGAAAAGTTTACACAAAAGTCCGAATCGACCTTACTTGGATCGTATCGATCGAATTTGAGAAAGTTGTTTGAAAAGTTAAGAAGGTATCAATCAAGTAGAACCTGCGAAAAGCTCATCGGGGTAAAATCCATTAAGGGGTTTGCGCAAAGTGAAGGAAATTCAAGACATTCAAGGTATGCCGGCTCCTAAAACCAAAAGTGAAGTTAGAGGATTCTTAGATCGTCTGAATCATAGTTATTAAACCCAGCCCGGGGGTTAACCCACCAACGGTTGGATTTAGAGTTATGCTCAATAGCGTAAAACTGGACGGTAGAAAAGTTTACACAAAAGTCTGAATCGACCTTACTTGGATCGTATCGATCGAGAATTTGAGAAAGTTGTTTGAAAAGTTAAGAAGGTATCAATCGAAGTAGAACCTCGCGAAAAGCTCATCGGGGTAAAATCCATTAAGGGGTTTGCGCAAAGTGAAGGAAATTCAAGACATTCAAGGTATGCCGGCTCCTAAAACCAAAAGTGAAGTTAGAGGATTCTTAGATCGTCTGAATCATAGTTATTAAACCCACCAGGGGTTAACCCACCAACGGTTGGATTTAGAGTTATGCTCAATAGCGTAAAACTGGACGGTAGAAAAGTTTACACAAAAGTCCGAATCGACCTTACTTGGATCGTATCGATCAGAATTTGAGAAAGTTGTTTGAAAAGTTAAGAAGGTATCAATCGAAGTAGAACCTCCGCGAAAAGCTCATCGGGGTAAAATCCATTAAGGGGTTTGCGCAAAGTGAAGGAAATTCAAGACATTCAAGGTATGCCGGCTCCTAAAACCAAAAGTGAAGTTAGAGGATTCTTAGATCGTCTGAATCATAGTTATTAAACCCACCCAGGGGTTAACCCACCAACGGTTGGATTTAGAGTTATGCTCAATAGCGTAAAACTGGACGTAGAAAAGTTTACACAAAAGTCGAATCGACCTTACTTGGATCGTATCGATCGAATTTGAGAAAGTTGTTTGAAAAGTTAAGAAGGTATCAATCAAGTAGAACCCTGCGAAAAGCTCATCGGGTAAAATCCATTAAGGGGTTTGCGCAAAGTGAAGGAAATTCAAGACATTCAAGGTATGCCGGCTCCTAAAACCAAAAGTGAAGTTAGAGGATTCTTAGATCGTCTGAATCATAGTTATTAAACCCACCCAGGGGTTAACCCACCAACGGTTGGATTTAGAGTTATGCTCAATAGCGTAAACTGGACGGTAGAAAAGTTTACACAAAAATCGAATCGACCTTACTTGGATCGTATCGATCAGAATTTGAGAAAGTTGTTTGAAAAGTTAAGAAGGTATCAACTGAAGTAGAACCTGCGAAAAGCTCATCGGGGTAAAATCCATTAAGGGGTTTGCGCAAAGTGAAGGAAATTCAAGACATTCAAGGTATGCCGGCTCCTAAAACCAAAAGTGAAGTTAGAGGATTCTTAGATCGTCTGAATCATAGTTATTAAACCCAGCCCTTGGGGTTAACCCACCAACGGTTGGATTTAGAGTTATGCTCAATAGCGTAAAACCGGACGGTAGAAAAGTTTACACAAAAGTCCGAATCGACCTTACTTGGATCGTATCGATCGAAATTTGAGAAAGTTGTTTGAAAAGTTAAGAAGGTATCAATCAAGTAGAACCTCTGAAAAGCTCATCGGGGTAAAATCCATTAAGGGGTTTGCGCAAAGTGAAGGAAATTCAAGACATTCAAGGTATGCCGGCTCCTAAAACCAAAAGTGAAGTTAGAGGATTCTTAGATCGTCCGAATCATAGTTATTAAACCCAGCCCAGGGGTTAACCCACCAACGGTTGGATTTAGAGTTATGCTCAATAGCGTAAAACTGGACGGTAGAAAAGTTTACACAAAAGTCTGAATCGACCTTACTTGGATCGTATCGATCAGAATTTGAGAAAGTTGTTTGAAAAGTTAAGAAGGTATCAATCGAAGTAGAACCCTGCGAAAAGCTCATCGGGGTAAAATCCATTAAGGGGTTTGCGCAAAGTGAAGGAAATTCAAGACATTCAAGGTATGCCGGCTCCTAAAACCAAAAGTGAAGTTAGAGGATTCTTAGATCGTCTGAATCATAGTTATTAAACCCAGCCAGGGGTTAACCCACCAACGGTTGGATTTAGAGTTATGCTCAATAGCGTAAAACTGAGGTAGAAAAGTTTACACAAAAGTCCGAATCGACCTTACTTGGATCGTATCGATCAGAATTTGAGAAAGTTGTTTGAAAAGTTAAGAAGGTATCAACTGAAGTAGAACCTGCGAAAAGCTCATCGGGGTAAAATCCATTAAGGGGTTTGCGCAAAGTGAAGGAAATTCAAGACATTCAAGGTATGCCTGGCTCCTAAAACCAAAAGTGAAGTTAGAGGATTCTTAGATCGTCTGAATCATAGTTATTAAACCCAGCCCAGGGGTTAACCCACCAACGGTTGGATTTAGAGTTATGCTCAATAGCGTAAAACTGGACGGTAGAAAAGTTTACACAAAAGTCCGAATCGACCTTACTTGGATCGTATCGATCAGAATTTGAGAAAGTTGTTTGAAAAGTTAAGAAGGTATCAATCAAGTAGAACCTCTGCGAAAAGCTCATCGGGGTAAAATCCATTAAGGGGTTTGCGCAAAGTGAAGGAAATTCAAGACATTCAAGGTATGCCGGCTCCTAAAACCAAAAGTGAAGTTAGAGGATTCTTAGATCGTCCGAATCATAGTTATTAAACCCAAACTTCAGGGGTTAACCCACCAACGGTTGGATTTAGAGTTATGCTCAATAGCGTAAAACTGGACGGTAGAAAAGTTTACACAAAAGTCTGAATCGACCTTACTTGGATCGTATCGATCAAATTTGAGAAAGTTGTTTGAAAAGTTAAGAAGGTATCAATCTGAAGTAGAACCCTCGGGAAAAGCTCATCGGGTAAAATCCATTAAGGGGTTTGCGCAAAGTGAAGGAAATTCAAGACATTCAAGGTATGCCGGCTCCTAAAACCAAAAGTGAAGTTAGAGGATTCTTAGATCGTCTGAATCATAGTTATTAAACCCAGCCCAGGGGTTAACCCACCAACGGTTGGATTTAGAGTTATGCTCAATAGCGTAAAACCGGACGGTAGAAAAGTTTACACAAAAGTCTGAATCGACCTTACTTGGATCGTATCGATCAGAATTTGAGAAAGTTGTTTGAAAAGTTAAGAAGGTATCAATCAAGTAGAACCCCGCGAAAAGCTCATCGGGGTAAAATCCATTAAGGGGTTTGCGCAAAGTGAAGGAAATTCAAGACATTCAAGGTATGCCGGCTCCTAAAACCAAAAGTGAAGTTAGAGGATTCTTAGATCGTCGAATCATAGTTATTAAACCCAAATTTCGGGGGTTAACCCACCAACGGTTGGATTTAGAGTTATGCTCAATAGCGTAAAACTGGACGGTAGAAAAGTTTACACAAAAGTCTGAATCCGACCTTACTTGGATCGTATCGATCGAATTTGAGAAAGTTGTTTGAAAAGTTAAGAAGGTATCAATCGAAGTAGAACCCCGCGAAAAGCTCATCGGGGTAAAATCCATTAAGGGGTTTGCGCAAAGTGAAGGAAATTCAAGACATTCAAGGTATGCCGGCTCCTAAAACCAAAAGTGAAGTTAGAGGATTCTTAGATCGTCTGAATCATAGTTATTAAACCCAGCTCGGGGGTTAACCCACCAACGGTTGGATTTAGAGTTATGCTCAATAGCGTAAAACTGGACGGTAGAAAAGTTTACACAAAAGTCCGAATCGACCTTACTTGGATCGTATCGATCGAAATTTGAGAAAGTTGTTTGAAAAGTTAAGAAGGTATCAATCAAGTAGAACCTCGCGAAAAGCTCATCGGGGTAAAATCCATTAAGGGGTTTGCGCAAAGTGAAGGAAATTCAAGACATTCAAGGTATGCCGGCTCCTAAAACCAAAAGTGAAGTTAGAGGATTCTTAGATCGTCTGAATCATAGTTATTAAACCCAGCCCAGGGGTTAACCCACCAACGGTTGGATTTAGAGTTATGCTCAATAGCGTAAAACTGACGGTAGAAAAGTTTACACAAAAGTCGAATCGACCTTACTTGGATCGTATCGTCAGAATTTGAGAAAGTTGTTTGAAAAGTTAAGAAGGTATCAATCGAAGTAGAACCCTGCGAAAAGCTCATCGGGGTAAAATCCATTAAGGGGTTTGCGCAAAGTGAAGGAAATTCAAGACATTCAAGGTATGCCGGCTCCTAAAACCAAAAGTGAAGTTAGAGGATTCTTAGATCGTCTGAATCATAGTTATTAAACCCAGCCCAGGGGTTAACCCACCAACGGTTGGATTTAGAGTTATGCTCAATAGCGTAAAACTGACGGTAGAAAAGTTTACACAAAAGTCTGAATCGACCTTACTTGGATCGTATCAGTCAAATTTGAGAAAGTTGTTTGAAAAGTTAAGAAGGTATCAACTGAAGTAGAACCCCGCGAAAAGCTCATCGGGGTAAAATCCATTAAGGGGTTTGCGCAAAGTGAAGGAAATTCAAGACATTCAAGGTATGCCGGCTCCTAAAACCAAAAGTGAAGTTAGAGGATTCTTAGATCGTCTGAATCATAGTTATTAAACCCAGCCCCAGGGGTTAACCCACCAACGGTTGGATTTAGAGTTATGCTCAATAGCGTAAAACCGGACGGTAGAAAAGTTTACACAAAAGTCCGAATCGACCTTACTTGGATCGTATCGATCGAATTTGAGAAAGTTGTTTGAAAAGTTAAGAAGGTATCAATCGAAGTAGAACCCTGCGAAAAGCTCATCGGGGTAAAATCCATTAAGGGGTTTGCGCAAAGTGAAGGAAATTCAAGACATTCAAGGTATGCCGGCTCCTAAAACCAAAAGTGAAGTTAGAGGATTCTTAGATCGTCGAATCATAGTTATTAAACCCAGCCCAGGGGTTAACCCACCAACGGTTGGATTTAGAGTTATGCTCAATAGCGTAAAACTGGACGGTAGAAAAGTTTACACAAAAGTCCGAATCTGACCTTACTTGGATCGTATCGCTCGAGAATTTGAGAAAGTTGTTTGAAAAGTTAAGAAGGTATCAACGAAGTAGAACCCTGCGAAAAGCTCATCGGGGTAAAATCCATTAAGGGGTTTGCGCAAAGTGAAGGAAATTCAAGACATTCAAGGTATGCCGGCTCCTAAAACCAAAAGTGAAGTTAGAGGATTCTTAGATCGTCGAATCATAGTTATTAAACCCAGCCCGGGGGTTAACCCACCAACGGTTGGATTTAGAGTTATGCTCAATAGCGTAAAACTGGACGGTAGAAAAGTTTACACAAAAGTCCGAATCGACCTTACTTGGATCGTATCGATCGAGAATTTGAGAAAGTTGTTTGAAAAGTTAAGAAGGTATCAACGAAGTAGAACCCCGCGAAAAGCTCATCGGGGTAAAATCCATTAAGGGGTTTGCGCAAAGTGAAGGAAATTCAAGACATTCAAGGTATGCCGGCTCCTAAAACCAAAAGTGAAGTTAGAGGATTCTTAGATCGTCGAATCATAGTTATTAAACCCAGCCCGGGGGTTAACCCACCAACGGTTGGATTTAGAGTTATGCTCAATAGCGTAAAACTGGGACGGTAGAAAAGTTTACACAAAAGTCCGAATCGACCTTACTTGGATCGTATCAGTCAGAATTTGAGAAAGTTGTTTGAAAAGTTAAGAAGGTATCAACTGAAGTAGAACCCTGCGAAAAGCTCATCGGGGTAAAATCCATTAAGGGGGTTTGCGCAAAGTGAAGGAAATTCAAGACATTCAAGGTATGCCGCTCCTAAAACCAAAAGTGAAGTTAGAGGATTCTTAGATCGTCCGAATCATAGTTATTAAACCCAACCCGGGGGTTAACCCACCAACGGTTGGATTTAGAGTTATGCTCAATAGCGTAAAACTGGACGGTAGAAAAGTTTACACAAAAGTCTGAATCGACCTTACTTGGATCGTATCGATCAGAATTTGAGAAAGTTGTTTGAAAAGTTAAGAAGGTATCAATCAAGTAGAACCTCGCGAAAAGCTCATCGGGGGTAAAATCCATTAAGGGGTTTGCGCAAAGTGAAGGAAATTCAAGACATTCAAGGTATGCCGGCTCCTAAAACCAAAAGTGAAGTTAGAGGATTCTTAGATCGTTCGAATCATAGTTATTAAACCCAGCCCTGGGGTTAACCCACCAACGGTTGGATTTAGAGTTATGCTCAATAGCGTAAAACCGGACGGTAGAAAAGTTTACACAAAAGTCCGAATCGACCTTACTTGGATCGTATCGATCAGAATTTGAGAAAGTTGTTTGAAAAGTTAAGAAGGTATCAACTGAAGTAGAACCTCGCGAAAAGCTCATCGGGGTAAAATCCATTAAGGGGTTTGCGCAAAGTGAAGGAAATTCAAGACATTCAAGGTATGCCTGGCTCCTAAAACCAAAAGTGAAGTTAGAGGATTCTTAGATCGTCTGAATCATAGTTATTAAACCCAGCCCGGGGGTTAACCCACCAACGGTTGGATTTAGAGTTATGCTCAATAGCGTAAAACTGGACGGTAGAAAAGTTTACACAAAAGTCTGAATCGACCTTACTTGGATCGTATCGTCAGAATTTGAGAAAGTTGTTTGAAAAGTTAAGAAGGTATCAACTCAAGTAGAACCCTCGCGAAAAGCTCATCGGGGTAAAATCCATTAAGGGGTTTGCGCAAAGTGAAGGAAATTCAAGACATTCAAGGTATGCCGGCTCCTAAAACCAAAAGTGAAGTTAGAGGATTCTTAGATCGTCTGAATCATAGTTATTAAACCCACCCAGGGGTTAACCCACCAACGGTTGGATTTAGAGTTATGCTCAATAGCGTAAAACCGGACGGTAGAAAAGTTTACACAAAAGTCCGAATCGACCTTACTTGGATCGTATCGATCGTGAATTTGAGAAAGTTGTTTGAAAAGTTAAGAAGGTATCAATCAAGTAGAACCTCGCGAAAAGCTCATCGGGTAAAATCCATTAAGGGGTTTGCGCAAAGTGAAGGAAATTCAAGACATTCAAGGTATGCCGGCTCCTAAAACCAAAAGTGAAGTTAGAGGATTCTTAGATCGTCTGAATCATAGTTATTAAACCCAAACCTCAGGGTTAACCCACCAACGGTTGGATTTAGAGTTATGCTCAATAGCGTAAAACTGGACGGTAGAAAAGTTTACACAAAGTCTGAATCGACCTTACTTGGATCGTATCGATCGAATTTGAGAAAGTTGTTTGAAAAGTTAAGAAGGTATCAATCGAAGTAGAACCCTGCGAAAAGCTCATCGGGTAAAATCCATTAAGGGGTTTGCGCAAAGTGAAGGAAATTCAAGACATTCAAGGTATGCCGGCTCCTAAAACCAAAAGTGAAGTTAGAGGATTCTTAGATCGTCTGAATCATAGTTATTAAACCCAGCCCGAGGGGTTAACCCACCAACGGTTGGATTTAGAGTTATGCTCAATAGCGTAAAACTGGACGGTAGAAAAGTTTACACAAAAGTCCGAATCCGACCTTACTTGGATCGTATCGATCGAATTTGAGAAAGTTGTTTGAAAAGTTAAGAAGGTATCAATCAAGTAGAACCTGCGAAAAGCTCATCGGGGTAAAATCCATTAAGGGGTTTGCGCAAAGTGAAGGAAATTCAAGACATTCAAGGTATGCCGGCTCCTAAAACCAAAAGTGAAGTTAGAGGATTCTTAGATCGTCTGAATCATAGTTATTAAACCCAGCCCAGGGGTTAACCCACCAACGGTTGGATTTAGAGTTATGCTCAATAGCGTAAAACTGGACGGTAGAAAAGTTTACACAAAAGTCGAATCGACCTTACTTGGATCGTATCGATCCGAAATTTGAGAAAGTTGTTTGAAAAGTTAAGAAGGTATCAATCAAGTAGAACCCCGCGAAAAGCTCATCGGGTAAAATCCATTAAGGGGTTTGCGCAAAGTGAAGGAAATTCAAGACATTCAAGGTATGCCGGCTCCTAAAACCAAAAGTGAAGTTAGAGGATTCTTAGATCGTCTGAATCATAGTTATTAAACCCACCCGGGGGTTAACCCACCAACGGTTGGATTTAGAGTTATGCTCAATAGCGTAAAACTGGACGGTAGAAAAGTTTACACAAAAGTCTGAATCGACCTTACTTGGATCGTATCGACCGAATTTGAGAAAGTTGTTTGAAAAGTTAAGAAGGTATCAATCAAGTAGAACCCCGTGAAAAGCTCATCGGGGTAAAATCCATTAAGGGGTTTGCGCAAAGTGAAGGAAATTCAAGACATTCAAGGTATGCCGGCTCCTAAAACCAAAAGTGAAGTTAGAGGATTCTTAGATCGTCTGAATCATAGTTATTAAACCCAGCCAGGGGTTAACCCACCAACGGTTGGATTTAGAGTTATGCTCAATAGCGTAAAACTGGACGGTAGAAAAGTTTACACAAAAGTCCGAATCGACCTTACTTGGATCGTATCGATCAGAATTTGAGAAAGTTGTTTGAAAAGTTAAGAAGGTATCAATCGAAGTAGAACCACCGAAAAGCTCATCGAGGTAAAATCCATTAAGGGGTTTGCGCAAAGTGAAGGAAATTCAAGACATTCAAGGTATGCCGGCTCCTAAAACCAAAAGTGAAGTTAGAGGATTCTTAGATCGTCTGAATCATAGTTATTAAACCCGACCAGGGGGTTAACCCACCAACGGTTGGATTTAGAGTTATGCTCAATAGCGTAAAACTGGACGGTAGAAAAGTTTACACAAAAGTCTGAATCTGACCTTACTTGGATCGTATCAGTCAGAATTTGAGAAAGTTGTTTGAAAAGTTAAGAAGGTATCAACCAAGTAGAACCTGCGAAAAGCTCATCGGGGTAAAATCCATTAAGGGGTTTGCGCAAAGTGAAGGAAATTCAAGACATTCAAGGTATGCCGGCTCCTAAAACCAAAAGTGAAGTTAGAGGATTCTTAGATCGTCTGAATCATAGTTATTAAACCCAGCCCAGGGGTTAACCCACCAACGGTTGGATTTAGAGTTATGCTCAATAGCGTAAAACTGGACGGTAGAAAAGTTTACACAAAAGTCCGAATCGACCTTACTTGGATCGTATCAGTCGAATTTGAGAAAGTTGTTTGAAAAGTTAAGAAGGTATCAATCGAAGTAGAACCTGCGAAAAGCTCATCGGGGTAAAATCCATTAAGGGGTTTGCGCAAAGTGAAGGAAATTCAAGACATTCAAGGTATGCCGGCTCCTAAAACCAAAAGTGAAGTTAGAGGATTCTTAGATCGTCTGAATCATAGTTATTAAACCCAGCCCAGGGGTTAACCCACCAACGGTTGGATTTAGAGTTATGCTCAATAGCGTAAAACTGGACGGTAGAAAAGTTTACACAAAAGTCTGAATCTGACCTTACTTGGATCGTATCAGTCAGAATTTGAGAAAGTTGTTTGAAAAGTTAAGAAGGTATCAACTGAAGTAGAACCCTGCGAAAAGCTCATCGGGGTAAAATCCATTAAGGGGTTTGCGCAAAGTGAAGGAAATTCAAGACATTCAAGGTATGCCGGCTCCTAAAACCAAAAGTGAAGTTAGAGGATTCTTAGATCGTCTGAATCATAGTTATTAAACCCGAGCCCAGGGGTTAACCCACCAACGGTTGGATTTAGAGTTATGCTCAATAGCGTAAAACTGGACGGTAGAAAAGTTTACACAAAAGTCCGAATCGACCTTACTTGGATCGTATCGGTCAGAATTTGAGAAAGTTGTTTGAAAAGTTAAGAAGGTATCAATCGAAGTAGAACCCTGCGAAAAGCTCATCGGGGTAAAATCCATTAAGGGGTTTGCGCAAAGTGAAGGAAATTCAAGACATTCAAGGTATGCCTAGGCTCCTAAAACCAAAAGTGAAGTTAGAGGATTCTTAGATCGTCGAATCATAGTTATTAAACCCAGCCCAGGGGTTAACCCACCAACGGTTGGATTTAGAGTTATGCTCAATAGCGTAAAACTGACGGTAGAAAAGTTTACACAAAAGTCCGAATCGACCTTACTTGGATCGTATCGATCGAATTTGAGAAAGTTGTTTGAAAAGTTAAGAAGGTATCAACTGAAGTAGAACCTCGCGAAAAGCTCATCGGGGTAAAATCCATTAAGGGGTTTGCGCAAAGTGAAGGAAATTCAAGACATTCAAGGTATGCCGGCTCCTAAAACCAAAAGTGAAGTTAGAGGATTCTTAGATCGTCTGAATCATAGTTATTAAACCCAGCCCAGGGGTTAACCCACCAACGGTTGGATTTAGAGTTATGCTCAATAGCGTAAAACTGACGGTAGAAAAGTTTACACAAAAGTCCGAATCGACCTTACTTGGATCGTATCGATCCAGAATTTGAGAAAGTTGTTTGAAAAGTTAAGAAGGTATCAACTGAAGTAGAACCCTGCGAAAAGCTCATCGGGGTAAAATCCATTAAGGGGTTTGCGCAAAGTGAAGGAAATTCAAGACATTCAAGGTATGCCGGCTCCTAAAACCAAAAGTGAAGTTAGAGGATTCTTAGATCGTCTGAATCATAGTTATTAAACCCACCAGGGGTTAACCCACCAACGGTTGGATTTAGAGTTATGCTCAATAGCGTAAAACTGGACGGTAGAAAAGTTTACACAAAAGTCCGAATCCGACCTTACTTGGATCGTATCGTCAGAATTTGAGAAAGTTGTTTGAAAAGTTAAGAAGGTATCAATCAAGTAGAACCCTGCGAAAAGCTCATCGGGGTAAAATCCATTAAGGGGTTTGCGCAAAGTGAAGGAAATTCAAGACATTCAAGGTATGCCGGCTCCTAAAACCAAAAGTGAAGTTAGAGGATTCTTAGATCGTCTGAATCATAGTTATTAAACCCAGCCAGGGGTTAACCCACCAACGGTTGGATTTAGAGTTATGCTCAATAGCGTAAAACTGGACGGTAGAAAAGTTTACACAAAAGTCCGAATCGACCTTACTTGGATCGATCGATCGAGAATTTGAGAAAGTTGTTTGAAAAGTTAAGAAGGTATCAATCAAGTAGAACCCCGCGAAAAGCTCATCGGGGTAAAATCCATTAAGGGGTTTGCGCAAAGTGAAGGAAATTCAAGACATTCAAGGTATGCCGGCTCCTAAAACCAAAAGTGAAGTTAGAGGATTCTTAGATCGTCTGAATCATAGTTATTAAACCCAGCCCAGGGGGTTAACCCACCAACGGTTGGATTTAGAGTTATGCTCAATAGCGTAAAACTGGACGGTAGAAAAGTTTACACAAAAGTCCGAATCTGACCTTACTTGGATCGTATCAGTCAGAATTTGAGAAAGTTGTTTGAAAAGTTAAGAAGGTATCAACTGAAATAGAACCCTGCGAAATGCTCATCGGGGTAAAATCCATTAAGGGGTTTGCGCAAAGTGAAGGAAATTCAAGACATTCAAGGTATGCCGGCTCCTAAAACCAAAAGTGAAGTTAGAGGATTCTTAGATCGTCTGAATCATAGTTATTAAACCCAGCCCAGGGGTTAACCCACCAACGGTTGGATTTAGAGTTATGCTCAATAGCGTAAAACTGGACGGTAGAAAAGTTTACACAAAAGTCCGAATCGACCTTACTTGGATCGTATCGATCGAATTTGAGAAAGTTGTTTGAAAAGTTAAGAAGGTATCAATCAAGTAGAACCCTGCGAAAAGCTCATCGGGGTAAAATCCATTAAGGGGTTTGCGCAAAGTGAAGGAAATTCAAGACATTCAAGGTATGCCGGCTCCTAAAACCAAAAGTGAAGTTAGAGGATTCTTAGATCGTCTGAATCATAGTTATTAAACCCAGCCCAGGGGTTAACCCACCAACGGTTGGATTTAGAGTTATGCTCAATAGCGTAAAACTGGACGGTAGAAAAGTTTACACAAAAGTCTGAATCGACCTTACTTGGATCGTATCGATCGAATTTGAGAAAGTTGTTTGAAAAGTTAAGAAGGTATCAACTGAAGTAGAACCCTGCGAAAAGCTCATCGGGGTAAAATCCATTAAGGGGTTTGCGCAAAGTGAAGGAAATTCAAGACATTCAAGGTATGCCGGCTCCTAAAACCAAAAGTGAAGTTAGAGGATTCTTAGATCGTCTGAATCATAGTTATTAAACCCACCCAGGGGTTAACCCACCAACGGTTGGATTTAGAGTTATGCTCAATAGCGTAAAACTGGACGGTAGAAAAGTTTACACAAAAGTCTGAATCTGACCTTACTTGGATCGTATCAGTCAGAATTTGAGAAAGTTGTTTGAAAAGTTAAGAAGGTATCAACTGAAGTAGAACCCTGCGAAAAGCTCATCGGGGTAAAATCCATTAAGGGGTTTGCGCAAAGTGAAGGAAATTCAAGACATTCAAGGTATGCCGGCTCCTAAAACCAAAAGTGAAGTTAGAGGATTCTTAGATCGTCCGAATCATAGTTATTAAACCCAGACCCAGGGGTTAACCCACCAACGGTTGGATTTAGAGTTATGCTCAATAGCGTAAAACTGGACGGTAGAAAAGTTTACACAAAAGTCTGAATCGACCTTACTTGGATCGTATCGATCAGAATTTGAGAAAGTTGTTTGAAAAGTTAAGAAGGTATCAACTGAAATAGAACCCTGCGAAATGCTCATCGGGGTAAAATCCATTAAGGGGTTTGCGCAAAGTGAAGGAAATTCAAGACATTCAAGGTATGTCGGCTCCTAAAACCAAAAGTGAAGTTAGAGGATTCTTAGATCGTCTGAATCATAGTTATTAAACCCGTCTCGGGGTTGACCCGGCCAAGGGGCCGGGTCCCGGGTTTCATGGGTCAACCCGGGTCAACTCGGGTCAACTCGGAAAAATTTAAAAAAAATTAAAATTTTAATATTTCATATGAAAAAATCCATGTAAATATAGATTATATATATTATGAAGTTTAAAAGAATATTTTTTAAAAAAAATTTATCCCATATTAAAAAGATATTATGTTAAGCTTTTAAGTTAAAGTATTTAAACTAAAAAAGTTTTTTATCCCACATTGAAAAAACATAACTTTTTCCTTGAGAACATAGAGTATATATATGAAAGAGTTTCAAATTCCACATTGAAAAGATAATATGTTATCTTTTTAAGTTGAAGTATTTAAACCAAAAGGTTTTTTATCCCACATTGACAAAACATGATTTTTTTTTCTTGGGAACATATATACTAATGGGTTTCAAATCCCACATTGAAAAAACATGGTTTTTTTCATGGGAACATAGAGTATATATATGAAAGGGCTTCAAATCCCACATTGAAAAGATATTATGTTATTCTTTTAAGTTGAAGTATTTAAACCAAAAGGTTTTTTATCCCACATTGAAAAAACATGGTTTTTTTTATGGGAACATAGAGTATATATATGAAAGGGTTTCAAATCTCACATTGAAAAGATAATATGTTATCTTTTTAAGTTGAAGTATTTAAATCAAAAGGTTTTTTATCCCACATTGACAAAACATGATTTTTTTCTTGGGAACATAGAGTATATATACTAATGGGTTTCAAATCCCACATTAAAAAAACATGGTTTTTTTCATGGGAACATAGAGTACATATATATGAAAGGGCTTCAAATCCCACATTGAAAAGATATTATGTTATCCTTTTAAGTTGAAGTATTTAAACCAAAAGGTTTTTTTATCCCACATTGAAAAAACATGGTTTTTTTCATGGGAACATAGAGTATATATATGAAAGGGCTTCAAATCTCACATTGAAAAGATACTATGTTATCTTTTTAAGTTGAAGTATTTAAACCAAAAGGTTTTTTTATCCCACATTAAAAAAACATGGTTTTTTTCATGGGAACATAGAGTGTATATATATGAAAGGCTTTAAATCTCACATTGAAAAGATACTATGTTATCTTTTAAGTTGAAGTATTTAAATCAAAAGGTTTTTTATCCCACATTGAAAAAACACGATTTTTTTCTTGGGAATATATAGTATATATACTAATGGATTTCAAATCCCACATTTGAAAAAAAAAAAAAAAAACCAGGTCTCGTTCGGGTTCGCCGGGTTGCCGGTCCCGGGTTGACCCGCCGGGTCGCCCGGGTTTGGCTGGGCTGTTACCACATGCGGTCTTTTATTAAACCCGGACCGGTCCAGCCACCAGGTCGACCGGGTCCCGAGTCGACCCGCTGGGCCGGGCCAGGTTTAATAACAAGTGGTCCGAATTACATTGCCCGTTTTATCTCCTAAATGACAGCAACTTGTGAACCATTCTTCTAGCTACTTCGAAAGAAGAATCCTGGGGGCATGAAATGAAGAATGCCAAGAGGCTTTTGATAAGATCAAAGGATATCTGCAAAATCCGCCTTTATTGGTTCACCTAATACCTAACAAACCATTGATTTTGTATCTGACAACAACTAAAAGAGCGATAAGATATGTACTTGGGCAACATGATGAGTCTAGCATGAAGAAAAGGGCAGTGGAAAAGCTTTATTGCACACTTATATGTGCCACAAAATGACTTCAACAGTACATGCTATATTACACCACGTGGCTAATTTCAAAGCTAGATCCTCTCAGATACATCTTTGAAAAGCCTTACTTGTCGAGTAGAATAACAAGATGGCAAGTGTTGTTAGTCGAATACGATATAGTATACATGACAAGGAAAGCCATGAAAGGAAGCACCATTGCTGACCATTTGGCAGATAATACAATCAAAGATTATGAGCCTTTGAACTTTTATTTCCTTGATGAAGATGTGCTGATAATAGAAGAGGAAAGAGAGCTAGACTGGTGGACAATGTACTTCGACGGAGCAGTAAATGTGTATGGTAACAGGGCAGAAGCAATGATAATTTCTCCTAATAAAAAACAGTATCTTGTCTCGATAAAACTACAGTTTGAATGCACCAATAATACCGCTGAATATAAAGCTTGCATGATTGGGTTAGAAGTTGTGTTAGACTTGAAAACAAAGAAATTTGACATCTATGGAGACTCAATGATGATAATCTGCCAAGTAAAAGGGAAATGGCGGACAAAAAACGAGAAGCTAAGGTTGTATTAAGAACATTTATCCAAACTAACAGAGGAATCGAGATAAAATTCACTCATATGGGAAGAGATAAAAACCAATTCGCCAATGCTTTGGCTACCTTATCTTCCATGGCCAAAATTGATTGTGGAAACAGAATACAACCTCTAAATATAGATATAAAAAATTCTTCGGCTTATTGTTGCTTAGTCAAAGAAGAAATGAATGGAAATCCATGGTATCATGATATCAAATGGTTTATCCAATACCAGGAGTATCCTCGGGAGGTATTTAGTACAAATATGAAAACCCTACGAAGATTAGCCTTGGACTATTATCTCGATGAAGAGATTTTGTATAAAAGGTCATGAAGGGGTTTGCACAACTTATGCTAGCGGAATTAACGACCATACAAATACAAAGATCAGGGTACTTTTAGTTGACCTTGGAAAGGGATTGTATAGAATATGTCAGGAAATGCCATAAATGCCAGATATACAGTGATAAAATAAACTCACCCCAACTCCCCCTTTCAACTTGACATCTTCATGGCCCTTTATGATGTGGGGAATCGATGTAATGAGGCCTATCAATCCAAAAGCCAGTAACGAGTGTTGATTTATCTTAGTGGTTGTGTAGATGCCAGCTCATATGCCTATGTAACCTAGAAGATGGTAAGGAGGTTCATTGAACGAGATTTAATCTGTCGCTATGGAACTCCTGAAAAAATAATGATTGATAATAATGCTCAAAACTTTAATAAGAGAATGATAGTAGAGCTTTGCGCAAAATGGAAGATGAAACACTAGAATTCATCCCCAGACATACCAAAGATGAACAGTTCTATGGAAGTCGCCAACAAAAACATGAAGAAGAACATTCAGATAATGGTGGTCACTTACAAGGACAAGCATGCGATGTTGCCATTTGCTCTTCATGCATATCTTTTTTTTTGGTAAGTTGACGTATGTATTAAAAGAAGAAGATACAAACATTATAAGGGGCATACCCCGATTTACAATGATAACGAAACATAAAACAACGGATGGCTACGGAAGCTAGCCACCGACCATGAAACTGAAACCTCACTAGATTCGTTAGGGAAACCAATACAACCAGCTAACTAACAAATTAAGAATCTATGGTATTCACCCTCCAAGCTCGTTGGATCCTTTTGTTTTTATTTGTTGGTACGACATTCCTCATCAAATCAAGCTTATCACGAATGATACATTCGATTTGATTAAAGACCAAATTCGAAGTTCGGACATTCCAAAGCAAAGATCCTTGCATTCCGTTCTTGCCATACATGATACACTGTAGCTGCGAAACTCGGTTTACGAGAAAAATTGATGAAACTCTTGCCATGCCAATAGACAAGTGGCCCATCGAATCCATTCATCCCAGCCTTTTGTCATTCTTGGAATGTCGCATCTGTCACAAACATCCCACCAGATCGCTTTAGTATAGGAGCATTCAAAGAACAAGTGGTTGTGATCCTCATTGTTGCGGAGACAGAGTGAGCATCTATTGGGACCATGTATACCAAACCGATGAAGTTTATCTTGAGTTGTGAGTTTCGTTGGACATCCATCCATAGAAGAAATGAATGTCTTGGAACAAGATTCTTGAACCACACAATGTCATGCCATTCAACCATCCGACGATGACGTCTTAGTTGTTCCCAAGCTACTTTGATCGAGAATCTCCGATTTGGCGAATCCAACCAAACTATCTCATCCTTTTGCCCCATCTTAGGATTAGAATTGGAAGGAATAGCTTCTATAATGGGGTGCCAGCCAATAGCTTGGGTGGTAGGAGTTTTCCATTCTGAGTTATGAATTAGCACATTCACCTTCGCGTTCTTGGCCATACCTGAATCATAGATGAATCTTTCCCCGTAAGAATCCGCGAGTGGGCGTGAGGATGCCAATTGTCAAACCATAGAGAGGTTGTCATTCCATCTCCTATGATGTACTTCATCTTCGGCCATGCTAAGGGTCTGAGCTTTAGAATCTTTCCCCAAGCCCAAGAGCAATTCTGTGGCGTCTTGATTGTCCAGAAATTCCTACCTCGCAACGGATTGGATCCGATCCAAGTAGACCATATTGAGCCATCTGAGTCATTGCACAGATTCCAAATGTGTTTCAACAAAGCAATCTTGTTCCATTCTGTTATCCTTTTTATTCCTAGCCCCCCCTCCTTTTTTGGAAGACATACCTGATCCCAAGCCACTTTAGCCCCAGTAGTTCTCATATCCGAACCTGACCAAAGAAAGGATTTCATAATTTGCTCCACATTTTTAATTACTTGCCCAGGTAAGAGAAAGAGAGATGCCCAATAGACCTGTATGGAAAATAAGACTGAATTAATCAGTTGTACCCGTCCTGCATACGAGAGTGTTCTACAAGTCCAATGTCGAACTTTAGAGGTGATTCGATCCACGAGGCCCTTACAATAAACAACCTTTAGTCTGGACGAGAGAAGAGGTACTCCCAAATATTTCATAGGGAGCTCCCCCTCTAAACCCAAGAATATGAATAATTTGTTCCCTCTCGGCATTTAACACACCGCTCAAGAAGATGTCACTTTTGTTTGGATTTGGATACAGACCGGATAGGTCTTGAAACTTTGTGAGCACGGTTCTGATCATACGAATTGAGTTTACATCCCCGTTGCTAAAAATCATCAAGTCGTCAGCAAAACAAAGATGAGAAATTTTTTCCTTCTTGCATCTCCAGTGGAACTTGAATTCTTGGTTGGCACTCATCTTGCAGAAGAGCCCCGAAAGGATTTCCATACATAGGACAAACAAATATGGGGACAATGGATCCCCTTGTCTCAGCCCTCTTCCTCCTTGAAAGTAACCTGCAAGCTCACCATTGACGTTGATAGAGAATTGACATGATGTAACACAAACCATGATCCAATCAATTACTGTTCTAGGGAATCCCATTTTTATTAACATAGCGTCAACGAAATCCCACCGCACCGAGTCATAAGCCTTCATCAGATCAACTTTCATAGCACAACGAGCAGGTCCCGTAGATTTATGATAGCCTTTCATTAGTTCCCGAGACAAAAGAATGTTGTCACTGATTCTCCGTCCCGAGATAAAAGCGATCGATATGGACCAACTAAGGATGGCAAAACAACTTTGATTCTCCCAGCTAGAATCTTAGCGATGCATTTGTACACTGTATTGCAGCAAGATATAGGACGAAAATCTGTCAACCTTGTAGGATTAGCAACTTTAGGAATAAGGGAAATGGATGTAGCATTCATTTCTTTAAGCATTCTACGAGTCTGAAAGAAGGATCTAACGGTGTTGATTACATCTTCCCCAACTATGTGCCACATTCGTTTGAAGAAACCTGCGTTAAAGCCATCCGGACCAGGGGCTTTGTTGTTCTTCAAACTAAACATAGCATGCTTAATTTCCTCCCTTGTTACATCTTGTGCGAGTACTTGTTGTTGCGTTAAGGACAGTTTCAAGTGAATTGCCGATTCCATCACTTCCTCGTTCAGAACCCTAGGCATCTGATCCACTCCTAACACACGTTGGAAGTATGCAATTACTTCTGTTTTGACTGCCTCGTGTCCTTCGACAACCTCTCCATCCTCCCTTGTAAGTGATAGAAGCTTATTTCTATTCTGTCTTCCATTTACTGATTTGTGAAAGTAGCTAGTATTCGATCCCCCAAGCTAAGCCATTGTATCCTTGCCTTCTGTTTGAAAAAACTCTCTTCAGCCCTGACGGTAGAAGCGTATTTACGAACAGCATCCCTTTCTCGCATGCACAAAATTGGATTCTCATGCGCTGTATGCAGAGCCTGTTGAGCCTTATCCATTTCGTTTTTTGCATCTTTAACTCTATCTGAAATGTTGGAGAAGTGAGCCATGTTGAAAAGTTTCAATTCCTGCTTTAGCTTTCTTAGTTTGCAACACAGCTGATACATTGGACAACCCCCCGAATTCTGATCCCATACCTTCTTCACCAAGGGCATGAACTCGTCATGATCCATCCACATATCGAAGAATCTGAATGGTTTCTTTATGTTCTGATCATTGCCAATAACCTTTACCACCATAGGAGAATGGTCTGACATACCCGAAGGCAAAAATCTCGCTTCCGATAATGGGAAGTTCAGATTCCACTTCTCATTGACAAGCACTCTATCTAGTTTCCGCATAATCGGATTCTCGGGGCATTGGTTCGACCAAGTATAATGCATACCCGAATACCGAAGATCATCTACTTTCGCTTCTCGAATACATGTATCGAATCTGTCCATAGTACCAGCCCACGTAGTAGACCCTCCTAACTTTGTCCCACTTTGGTTGCGGATAGCATTAAAGTCACCCATAAGAATCCACGAGGTTGACTCCCATCCATCACTACGACTCACTATATCGAGACCATAATGCCTCACGTAAGGAAGCACTATTGTCTCCATAAATAATTGAAGTATTGAAACTGATATTGGTAGCTAATATAGTGACAGAAACATGAATAGCCTGATCTGACATTCCAACAACTTCCACCTTCACCGTATCAGCATTCCAACAAACCCAAATACGACCATGACAAGAGAAATCATAATTATACAAGAAGGACCAAGAACGCAGAAGAAGTTTAGAAACATTATCTTTATTCCCCTTTCTTAACTCGAGTTTCAACCAAGCCAAAAAGAGCTATCCTCTCTTGATGGATGAGCCGACGCAATTCTGAATGCTTTATAGGATCATTCAAACCTCTAATATTCCAACATCCAATAATCATAGGAAAATAGAGAGGAGTACAAACAGCAACACAAAGATTACCTTGACGTGCCTCCTCGAGAGGAGCCAGATTTCTGATTCTTCTTTGAAGAGGCTTTTGAACCCTTTTTCTTTTTCTCTAGAGAGTCTATAGCCTTAATAGCTAACTGATTAACAGTTTCCCTTTCGGTGGAATTCAGGGTTTGAGGGGTTGTCAGGATCGTTGACGTTAACTCCTTATCGGTTCGTTAATAGAAGCAACCCTAGGAGCTATTGTAAGAAAATAATCTTAGCCAAATAGAAAGTTCACAAGTCAAAAGGAAGTAAATAATAAAATTCAAATAACCTCTATTGACCAGTATTGTGATGCCTTTCTGAACACCGATTGCCCTGAAAGTTTAACCCAAGGTAGGACAACATGTCAGGAAACTCCACGTAAACTTTCAGCTTAATCCAATGGTTGGATTGAGAATTATGATTGTTACTGTGAAACTATACAGTTGAGCATTTTACGTCAGAATCCAAATCTGATTGTCTTTTCGTTGCTCGGATCGTATCAGAAGGCCCCTACATGGTAAAGAAATAATTCTCTAGGGGAGCCCTCATGTTAACAAGGATGGATGGCGATGACTTGCTTAGGCCTATGAATTCTGACTTCGTAATGCATAATGTACTCGTTCTGCTTTGAACTAATAAAATTTGGTCTCTCATTCTCAATACATCTTGTGTACTTTTTTGCAAAGAATGATATCAAAATTTCTCCAAAACAAATTTTTTATGTGGTTTTTATCTAAATAATTTTGAGAAAATTAATGATATGTTAAAACGCAACCCCTAGGAGGTGGCTAAATGCCCAAAAACCAAAACAGATGACCCAACCATAAGGTTCTTATTGAGAGAAAACTATTCGGAACAAACGACAATGAAGTTTTTTATTCATCACAATAATTGCAAAATAAATACAAAAGACCATTATAGCGGTAAAGTCAAAATTTATCAGTCCTATATAGTCTTGCTTGAAATGAAAAAAGACCATCTTTGATATCCATAAAGTAAATATATCATTTGCGATCCCCTTTTGAGCCTAAAAGAATCCTTTTTTTCAAAAAGAAACCTTAACCTGGGTAACACCTCGTGCTAGGGCAAGTGAGAAATGGTGTTCAAAAAGATGAAGACCACAACAAAATTGGTGGTAAAGAGATTATTAAACCTAAAGTTCTAGAAAGGACTAAAAGTGAAATGCCCTAGACTAGGGAAGAATCCAAGAAAACCTAAAAGAGGGCTGCAAGAAAGCCCAAAGCAAACATTCCCCGTACTTAGAGACAAATTAGGTTCTGTTACTTAGAGTTGATACTGAAAGTTTCATCTTAAAAAAACCCTAAGATGAAGCCTCTAGCACCTTCAAATAATTGGTTATCCATCAAAGTAGAACTTGGAGTTGCATCTTTTAGGTAAACATGGAATGAGTAGCGTAGTTGTATGTTTTCTTTTACAAAGATGATAAAATAAGAAAAAAGAACTAATGATGCTAAAGATGGGTAGGAAACCCTGATTTTCCCTTTAAATCAAGTTTTGATATGGGCAATGGATCATATGCCAACCATTTGATTTTGATGACATTGAGAATTCTTGTTTGGTATAAAGGAAACATTTATTTGGATTATGATGAAGTTTCCTATCCAATTTTGAAAAGACAAAACTTGCCAATAAAATATGGTGGTCATATGATGTTTGTTCCACAAAGATAGCTAGTGAATGGTTGATGGTGATCCCAAGTTAAAAATCCTTTAAACGCCGTTTGAATTTCTAAACTCTTTTCTTTGTTGACCATGCAACCCAGCCTTCATTTTGCACCTAAAAAGACCTTTCTAATCAAGCAAGTGGGATAGACGAATAAATGGCGCGCTTAAAGAATCAGTTGTGAAAATGATAATGAAATAAAAAAAAACCTTTCGTCTTTTGTTTACATTGAGAGAATCCAAACATAAGACTTCAAATGAGTACTTGACCCTTCTCAAAGTAGGTCATCTCCTACACCAAGCACCGTGATAAAATAATTTTGACACAACATTAATGAATCTCAGATTTTTGAAAAGACAAGGTAAATCTTGCAAGATATTTGTTAGGAAAATCACCGTAAACCCTTCAAACCGCGTGTTAGAAATGTTAAAAGCTCACAACATTGTCACAAGACAGAGAATTTCCAAGTCGTTCCCAATTCGGGATGATATTCGTCGTAGCCACAAAAAAAGGCTACACAAGGCAAACTCGATGCTCTAGTAACTCGCATGGACCTACTCAGGTGAAATGGAAAGAAAAGCCAACCATAACGACCATCCTAAAAATCACAAATCTCGATGAAGATTGTGAAGAAAAGGAAAGGGGGCCTGTATTTCAAAAAACAATTTGCATTGCATATGATCTAACCTCAAAATTAAAATATTGTTTGACTTTCAAGAAGAAGAATAATGGAATTTATGAGCAGATGACAAGAGGCTCCAAAAACTGGTAATTTTTGTTAACAATATACCCGAAAAGAGTACTTTGCTTTTGTTCTTTGAAAAAAATGAAAGGATTTGATCCTAGTACTAAGTTGAAAAGGGTCAGGTCACCCATAAAAATAGACCAGATTTTAAATTTTAGAAAGGGCAGGTCGCCCATGAAAATAGACTATCTTCTAAAAAAATGCAGGTTATCCATGAAAATAGACCCGTTTTTGAATTTTAAAAAAGGACTAGTCGCCCATGAAAACAGACCATGATCTGAAAAGCGGCAGGTGGCTCATGAAAATAATTTAATTTCAAAAAGGGCAAGTCGCCTGTGAAAATAGACCATCTTCTGAAAAAAGGGCAGGTCGCCCATGAAAATAGACTAATTTTTAATTTCAGAAATGGCAGGCCACCTGTGAAAATAGATCATCTTCTGAAAAGGGGTAGGTCACCCATGAAAATAGACCATCTTCTGAAAAGGGGTAGGTCGCCCATGAAAATAGACCATCTTCTCAAAAGGGGTAGGTCGCCTATAAAAATAGACCAGTTTTTGAATTTTAGAAAGGGTAGGTCACCCACGAAAATAGATCATCTTTTGAAAGGCTAGGTCACCCATGAAAATAGACCCGTTTTTTAATTTCAAAAAGGGCGGGTGACAATCTTCTAAAAAGGGGCAGGTCGCCCATGAAAATAAACCAGTTTTTAAATTTCAAAAAGTGTAGGTCGCCAATGAAAGTAGACCGTCTTAAAAAAATAGGGAGGTCGCCCATGAAAATATATCAGTTTTTGAAAATTCAGAAATGGTAGTTCGCCCTTAAAAGCGGGTTAGTTTTTTAATTTTAGATAGGGTATGTCACCCACCTTTTTGTCAAGTAGACATTTTTCTTTACAAGCTCACTGTGCAAAAACTTTAATTTTTGCTTTGTCAGCATTATAAAGAAATTAAAATGCATGTGTTGCTACCCATTTTATAATATATATATATATATATATATATATATATATATATATATATAAAAAGATAAGTGCAAGGAACCTGAAGCAAGCCTAAAAAGAAATGCATGGGCTCAATGCTGAAAGACAAGAATGTCAAGTGAAGTTGATAGGCCAAAAGAGCAATCCAAGGTTTTAATTGACAAAGCCTATTAGTAAAAATATTTGTTTTTAGACTTTAAAGACTCAATTGGAATTTTTAAAAGTTTAATTATTTAATTGAGGGTTTAATTGCAATAGAAATCAACTTTTGGAAGTCAAATTTGAGATCAATTGAAACAATTGAAGTTTAAGGACTCAATTAGAAGCTTAGTGATGCGAACCTTGTGATCGCGTGGTCACGCAACCCACAATCAAGATTGAGATCTGATCCTGGAAAGCCGAAATTGGTCTGATAGGAGTGTGACACAATGGAAATCTGCCCCAAGACACCAACACTATTGGATTGAGTAGAATGACGCCACGAAGCCAGTTAATCTTCGATAAGTCAGATTCAGTTCGTTCAAGAACTGAAGAATGCAAGAATCACTCTCACACGTTAAAACTGAAAAATTCATAAGTAATTATCATCAAAGCTGCCAAAATTTTGGCTTACATGAGTTTAAATAGTTCTTGAAAAGTTAACCCTAATGGACCCCTTATGTGGACTTAAATGAGGTCCACTTAAAACTAACCCAAAACCCTAAACTAAAAAGCCCATAACTTAATCCAAACAAGCCTTGGATCCTAACTGAGAACAAAGTATTAATTAAGCCCAAACAAGCCTTGGGCTGTAGCTAATAAAATAAAACAAAGCCCATAATATTAAATCCATGTTCTGTCATGAGAAGAAGAGAAGGAAGTAAATATTATAGAACTGATTCAAGGCTTATTTATAGCCTTCCATGCAACCCCTTAATCCTAGAAACAAAAGGAAAAGGTAGCCACCCATGTTGTTTCCAAGTTGTAGAAGGATTCTTTTGTTTCCTTTGCTGTCCTCACCTCATGGCCCAAATAAGGTTGTGTTGGACCCCTCTTGCACATGGATAAGATGTACTAGGGTCTCCTTTTGATACTCTAATGGACCTTTCAATTCTGACTTGGTTGAAACATTCAAAACCAATGCATTAAATGCCTCTTTCAATGCCTTTGTCTTGGACCGAGTCATTAGACCATTTGGAACATGTAATGGGTCCTTGTTGGTGTTTCTGGGCTGGTCCACATCATCCCCTCTCTCCTCGAAAGGATTCGACCTTGAATCAAAATCATGTCAAACAACGTAAGATCGCAACATTAAAGGTAGCACTAACACCATACTCACCTGGAAGGTCAATTTTGTATGCATTGTCATTGATTCTCTCTAAAACCTGAAATGGACCATCACCACGAGGCTGTAATTTTGATTTCCTTTGGTTAGGAAATCGTTCCTTACACATGTGCACCCAAACCCAATCACCGGGTTGGAAAACAATCAGTTTACGTCCCTTATTTGCTTTAGAAGAGTAAAGTCTGTTCTTTTTCTCTATTTGCGATCGAACTCCCTCATGGAGTTGTCTCACCATCTTTGCCTTCTTTTCACCATCTAAACTTACTTTTTCTTCAAAAGGCAAAGGAGTTAAGTCCATAGGAGTCAGTGGATTAAAACCATAAACAATTTCAAATGGAGAAAAACCAGTGGTCGAATGCACAGTTCTATTATAAGCAAACTCAACAAAAGACAAACATTCTTCCCAACTATTTAAATTCTTTTGAATTATAGCATGTAAAAGTTGGGATAATGTTCTATTCACTATCTCAGTTTGTCCATCTGTTTGAGGATGACATGTTGTCGAAAATAAAAGTTTAGTTCCCAACTTTCCCCATAAGGTCTTCCAAAAGTAGCTAAGGAACTTAACATCACGATCTGACACTATACTCTTAGGAATGCCATGCAAACGTACAGTCTCCCTAAAAAACAAGTCTGCAATATGAGATGCATCATCCGTTTTATTGCATGCAATGAAATGCGCCATTTTAGAAAACCTATCAACCACAACAAAAATAAAGTCTCTACCTTTCTTTGACCTAGGTAAACCTAAAACAAAGTCCATAGAGATATCTACCCAAGGTTCAGTAGGCACAGGTAATGGTGTATATAGCCCATGCGGTTGTACTCTAGATTTTGCCTTTCTACAAGCAATGCACTGTTCACAAATTCGTTGCACATCTCTTTTCATCTTTGACCAATAAAAATGCTCATGCAATACATCCAAGGTTTTCGCAACCCCAAAGTGACCCATTAAACCACCCCCATGTGCTTCACGAACAAGCAATTCACGCAAAGAACTAGCAGGAACACACAATCTATTCTCTTTGAACAAATAACCATCCATCAAATAAAACTTACCAAAAGCTGAATGTCCACATGCATTATAAATCTCGGCAAAGTCAGAATCATTATCATACAATTCCTTCACATATTCAAAGCCTAGCAATCTAGTATTCATTGTGTGTAAAAGAACATACCTGCGCGAAAGTGCATCAGCTATGATGTTCTCTTTGCCTTGCTTATACTTGATTACGTAAGGAAAAGTTTCAATGAATTCAACCCATTTTGCATGCCTCCTATTCAACTTACCTTGTCCTGTCTCAAGTGCTCATGATTCGAATGGATTACGAACTCTTTTGGCCACAAGTAATGTTGCCATGTCTCAAGTGCTCATACCAATGCATAGAGTTCTTTGTCGTAAGTGGGATAGTTCAAGGTCGCTCCACTTAACTTCTCACTAAAATTTGCAATAGGTCTCCGATCCTGCATCAAAACAGCACCTATTCCCATTCCGATGCATCACATTCTATTTCAAATGCTTTTGTAAAGTCGGGTAAAGCCAAAACAGTGCGAGAACATAATTTATCTTTCAAAAGAACAAAAGCCAATTCTTGTTCCTCCCCCCATTTAAACCTAACTGACTTTTTAACAACTTCATTCAAGGGTGCAGCTATTGTACTGAAATCTTTCATAAAACGCTTATAAAAACTAGCTAACCCATGAAAACTCCTTACCTCACTTACCGATTTGGGTGTAGGCCAATCCCGGATGGCCTTAACTTTCTCCTCATCCATCTCGATACCCCCGTACAGTTACAACATAGCCAAGAAACACAATTTTCTCCATGCAAAAGGCACACTTTTTAAGATTAGCATACAATTTCTCACTACGCAACACACTAAGTACATTACGCAAATGATCAAGATGCTCAGTTAAGTTCTTGCTATAGATCGGAATGTCATTAAAATACACAACCACAAACTTACCTATAAACGCACGCAACACATGATTCATTAAACGCATAAACGTACTAGGTGCATTTGTAAGTCCAAACGGCATTACTAACCATTCATACAAACCATGCTTAGTCTTAAATGATGTTTTCCACTCATCACCTTCTTTCATTCTAAGTTGATGGTACCCACTTTTCAAGTCGATTTTAGAGAAAATACAGGATCCATGTAACTCATCTAACATGTCATCAAGCCTAGGAATGGGGTGTCTATACTTTACCGTTATGTTGTTGATGGCTCGACAATCAACACACATCCTCCATGTTCCATCCTTCTTAGGCACAGGTAGCACGGGTACAGCACACGGGCTCATACTCTCATGAATGTAGCCCTTTTCCATCAGCTCATCAACTTGCCTTTGAAGCTCCTTCGTCTCCTCGGGATTGCTTCTATAGGCTGGTCAATTAGGAATTAAAGCTTCGGGTACGAAATCAATCTGATGCTCTATCCCCCTCAATGGTGGTAATCCGCTAGGAGTATCGTCGGGGAACACATCATCAAACTCCTGCAACAAAGCAATAGCAACACTAGGCACAATATGATCAAGATCATTAGTATTAAAGTAAGCCTCTTTGTACACAAGTAAAATCATTGGCTTGTTAGTGAAAAATGCAGATCTGATCTCACCCTCTCTAGCATAAAAATTGGGTTGTTTCTTTAGTTTTTCCACACAATTCTCATCACCCTTACTGACTTTCTTCACTCCTCTTGTCTTACCTCCACTCTCGGCCAGATTTGGGTGTTTTTGAGTTGTGGTCGAATGGTTTCATTTGTTTGGAGTGTTGGCTGAATATTTGTTCGTGTTTGGATGGGTGGCCGAATGGGTTGTTGTGGTTTGAGTTCTAGCCGAATCTGATGGTCTTCTCTCCCCTTGTTCCTCACCTTGATTTTCTCTCCCCATCGCCTCATGCTCACTTTTTAGCTTTATTTGATCATCATACACCTGTTTGGGTGTAAGAGGTACAAGAGTGATGGTTTTACCATCTTTTACAATGGTATACCTATTTTTAACCCCATCATGAATTGCCTTCCTATCATATTACCACGGTCTCCCCAACAAGATGTGACTTGCTTGCATTGGTACCACGTCGCACGTAATTTCATCAACATATTTCCCAATCAAAAATGGAACCACAACCTTGTTTAGTCACTTTCACTTCACCACTATCATTCAGCCATTGCAATATATATGGTTTAGCATGCTTAACAGTACACAAATTCAGTTTACTAACAAGGGTGGTACTACAAACATTAACACAGCTTCCACTATCTATAATTAAACCACACACCTTGCTTTGTACATAACAACGCATATGGAAGATGTTCTCCCTTTGTTGATTAATTTCATCTTCCTTTACCTGAACCTGAAGTGTTCGTCTTATAACCAAGGACTCTCCAACTGGTAATGCTAACTCATCCCCATCACTATCCTCCAATGGTGGCATGCCTTCACAATCAGATGTGTCACTTTCAGATTCCATATCACCATTATCTCTAATCACCATGATTCTCTTGTTTGGACACTCTGAAGCATAATGTCCATGTCCTTGACACCTGAAACATTTAACATCACGGGTACGTTTAGGTTGAGTTTCAGATTTACCTTTGGCATCAGTAGGAACATCAACTTTAGCCTTTGGTAGTTTAGTTCTAGAAGGAACAAAGGATCTTGGTCGGATAGTACCCTCTCTCTTTAGATTCGGCTTCCAAGATGATGAAGAACCCGAATTAAACGCTGGCCGAGCATGTCCCTTCCGAAGTTGTCTCTCCACCTTCCTAGCCATGTGAACCATGTCCTCTAGCTCCATATAGTGTTGTAGCTCAACCACATTGGCAATGTCCCGATTCAACCCATTAAGAAACCTAGCCATGGTGGCTTCTCTATCCTCAACAACATTGGCCTGAATCATTGCTATCTCCATCTCTTTGTGATATTGATCTACTGTCTTATAACCTTGATTCGGACCTTGGAGCTTCAGATATAAGTCTCTCGTAATAGTGGTTTGGCACAAATCATCTCCTCATTAAGACTTTCATCTCCCCCAAGTCCGAATGGGTCGCTCCCCATTCCTCCTCCTACTGATTACAATTTGATCCCACCAAATCAATGCATACTCCGTAAACTCAATTATCACCAATTTCACCTTCTTTTGTTCAGAATAGCTATGGCAATCAAAAATCCAATCAACCTTTTTCTCCCACTCCAAATAAGCCTCAGGATCGTTTTTACTTTGAAAGTTAGGAATTTTCAGTTTAATGGTGTCCAAGTCCCCATCCATACCTTCATAAGTGCCCATACCACGGAAATTCACATTCCTCCTAGCCTTGTTCGGTCCAGACCGGATTCCTTGGCCAGCAGATGCAAAATCATAGTCATCTTCACCTGCATCTGCGTTTTCGTCAACAAACTCTTCAAAATCAGATCTGACATTCCGTTCGGCCATACGGACCGTATTTCCTCGGCGATCAGCCCCACTATTCTGTTGCTTTATTGAATTCACCTCATCTTTCAGATCCTTGTACGTTCTAGACAATAGCTCAAGTTGTTGGCCTATGGCTCGCAATTGAAAAGCTACGTCAGCGTTTTGTGTAGCTGATTCGTTGTTTTCAGACATTCTTTGAATCTGCAAAATTTGGTTAGTAGCACAAAATATATCCTCACACCTCTCGTGTATCACACAAAAAAAATCAAGGCTTTTCATTCTAATAAGCTCACAATGCCTTAATAGGCCAATATAAAAACAAATTGGAGTTAGAGAGAAAAGAGAGAAAGAGAGAGAGTGTGGTGCTGTCGGAGCTACATCTACTCCGTCCACCGTTGGATTACTCCCATTTCTGACTGTCATGTTGTTCCTTCCCACCTTCTCTCAACATTGACCGAACGGATCTGTTATCTAATCAACGAGGTAAGAGATATTGATCTCGCAATATTTCTACTATTCGCATTTTCGTTCCTGGAACTATGGAGAAGTGGTGAAGTTGCAGCATAGTGATGGATTTTCTTCATGATTTCTCGTATGACTGTCATAGACATGAAGACCTTTGCCATATGTGAAGATTAAATCACAGTTCTTTGGAAAAAGTTTCATTTTTCTTGCTAGTTTCAGAGTGGTTTGTCATAGCTTGATCTCTTTTGTTAACCGTTGGATCGTTACCATTTTTGAGTATGTTGTTCTTCGGAACCTACTCTACATCTTGACCGAACAGATTATTGTTACAATCAGTGTGCTGGGAGATATTGGCCTCGTAATTCTGTAATTCTCTTTTTCTTTCATGAACTAATCTGCACCTTGTTGTTTATGAGATTAGGTTGCTGTTATTTCTGAGCTTAGGTTGCTTCTTGGACTCAGTTTATCTTCTTAGAATTTTGTTCTCTCCAGTATTTGTATGCTACCATAATGTCTCTATGTTCTTCTGTGGAAAATGTTCCAATGGTTAGCTCTAACATTGAACAACACAATCAAGTTAAGTCTGGACATACATTAAGATTAGAACTGCAAGATATGTTGAATAGCCATGGGATGAGGATTTCTCAGTTTCAAGTTGATTCTGATGTTAACATAGAGAAACACTCTCCTGTCCAAGCTTCTAATGTTGTTCCAGAAATGAACCATGTGTTGAGTTCTAAAGATGATGAGGTGAAGGTAGGGTCTCATCAACAAGAACAACTAAAATTTAGACCCAAACTGAATTTTTTAAATGCTCTGAAGGGTTCTGATGTTGATGACAATGAGGGTAGTAAGACCCTTGGCATTAGTTCAGTCCGTAATCTGCACTTTGCTCCCCCTATTACGACTGATGGTCGTGTGACAGTAGCTCCTCCACTTGATCTGTTTGAAGATGGCTGTGAATTTTGGAAATCCACCCTGGTTGGTCATTTTGTGGGGTAGAAATTACCATATCCCGTGGTTAATTCTATTGCCAAAAGAATATGGGGCTCCTACGGTCTATCAGAAGTTTTGTCTTCGGATAATGGTTTCTTCATCTTCACTTTTGATTCTATCGATCATGCCACTAATGTCTTTGGAAAGAGCCCCATGGCACATGGCAAACAGGCCTTTGGTGCTTAAATGTTGGCAACCGGACATGCAATTTTTGAAAGATGATTTGGCTAGAGTTCCGGTATGGGTTAGGCTGTATAATGTCCCTCTCGAGTATTGGACTATTAAGGGGTTGAGCTGTGTAGTGAGTGCTATTGGAGTCCCCCTTCATGCGGATCATACTACATTGTTGCGAAAAGGCTTAGTTACGCAAGATTTTGCGTTGAGATAGATGCTTCGAAGATGTTGGTTAAGGAATATGATCTTAGCTGTCCAAATGGGTTATTCATAACAATTTCAGCTGAGTACGAATGGATATCGTCGAAGTGCAGTAATTGCAATGTCTTTGGACACACCACAGCGCTATGTGCTACTAATAACATTGATAATCTTAAAGTGGTGGCAGAGGGTAAGAGGAATCTAGGAGCTATGAACTCTAAATCTGCGGATAACAAGCGAGAATCAGTTTCAGTGGCAGGTAGTTGGTAAACGAAACAAGGGTTCTGTGAGTGGGGAGAATGCTCCCTTGGCATCTAAAGTGGGTAATTGTAATGAGAATGGTTGTTCAACATCTGGTATGCATATGTTTGATTGTAATATGAATGATCATGCGGCATCAGATGTGCGCAATGCTGCTTGTCATGAAGATGAAAATCCTTCCTCTCCTCTTGTCTTGAAGAGTTTACGAGAAGACATGAAACAGGAGCAAGGGACTGCAAGTACTGCTTTAGATTAAGATATGGACGCAATGGGAGGTGATACAGATGGGGAACGAACCGATAAGGAGTTAACATCAACGATCCTGACAACCCCTCAAACCCTGAATTCCACCGAAAGGGAAACTGTTAATCAGCTTAGCTATTAAGGCTATAGACTCTCTAGAGAAAAAGAAAAAGGGTTCAAAAGCCTCTTCAAAGAAGAATCGAAAATGGCTCCTCTCGAGGAGGCACGTCAAGGTAATCTTTGTGTTGCTGTTTGTACTCCTCTCTATTTTCCTATGATTATTGGATGTTGGAATATTAGAGGTTTGAATGATCCTATAAAGCATTCGGAATTGCGTCGGCTCATCCATCAAGAGAGGATAGCTCTTTTTGGCTTGGTTGAAACTCGAGTTAAAGACAAGAATAAAGATAATGTTTCTAAACTTCTTCTGCGTTCTTGGTCCTTCTTGTATAATTATGATTTCTCTTGTCGTGGTCGTATTTGGGTTTGTTGGAATGCTGATACGGTGAAGGTGGAAGTTGTTGGAATGTCGATCGGGCTATTCATGTTTCGTCACTATATTAGCTACCAATATCAGTTTCAATACTTCAATTATTTATGGAGACAATAGTGCTTCCTTACGTGAGGCATTATGGTCTGATATAGTGAGTCGTAGTGATGGATGGGAGTCAACCTCGTGGATTCTTATGGGTGACTTTAATGCTATCCGCAACCAGTGGGACAGGTTAGGAGGGTCTACTACGTGGGCTGGTACTATGGACAGATTCGATACATGTATTCGAGAAGCGAAAGTAGATGATCTTCGGTATTCAGGTATGCATTATACTTGGTCGAACCAATGCCCCGAGAATCCGATTATGCGGAAACTAGATAGAGTGCTTGTCAATGAGAAGTGGAATCTGAACTTCCCATTATCGGAAGCGAGATTTTTGCCTTCGGGTATGTCGGACCATTCTCCTATGGTGGTAAAGGTTTATTGGCAATGATCGGAACATAAAGAAACCATTCGGATTCTTCGATATGTGGATGGATCATAACGAGTTCATGCCCTTGGTGAAGAAGGTATGGGATCGAATTCGGGGGGTTGTCCAATGTATCAGCTGTGTTGCAAACTAAGAAAGCTAAAGCAGGAATTGAAACTTTTCAACATGGCTCACTTCTCCAACATTTCAGATAGAGTTAAAGATGCAAAAAACGAAATGGATAAGGCTCAACAGGCTCGCATACAGCGCATGAGAATCCAATTTTGTGCATGCGAGAAAGGGATGCTTGTTCGTAAATACGCTTCTACCGTCGGGGCTGAAGAGAGTTTTTTCAAACAGAAGGCAAGGATACAATGGCTTAGCTTGGGGGATCGGAATACTAGCTACTTTCACAAATCAGTAAATGGAAGACAGAATAGAAATAAGCTTCTATCACTTACAAGGGAGGATGGAGAGGTTGTCGAAGGACACGAGGCAGTCAAAACAGAAGTAATTGCATACTTCCAACGTGTGTTAGGAGTGGATCGGATGCCTAGGGTTCTCGAACGAGGAAGTGATGGAATCGGCAATTCACTTGAAACTGTCCTCAACGCAACAACAAGTACTCGCACAAGATGTAACAAGGGAGGAGATTAAGCATGCTATGTTTAGTTTGAAGAACAACAAAGCCCACGGTCCGGATGGCTTTAACGCAGGTTTCTTCAAACGAATGTGGCACATAGTTGGGGAAGATGTAATCAACGTTGTTAGATCCTTCTTTCGGACTCGTAGAATGCTTAAAGAAATGAATGCTACATCCATTTCCCTTATTCCTAAAGTTGCTAATCCTACAAGGTTGACAGATTTTCGTCCTATATCTTGCTTGCAATACAAAGGTACAAATGCATCGCTAAGATTCTAGCCGGGAGAATCAAAGTTGTTTTGCCATCCTTAGTTGGTCCATATCGACTGCTTTTATCTCGGGACGGAGAATCGGTGACAACATTCTTTTGTCTCGGGAACTAATGAAAGGCTATCATAAATCTACGGGACCTGCTCGTTGTGCTATGAAAGTTGATCTGATGAAGGCTTATGACTCGGTGCGGTGGGATTTCGCTGACGCTATGTTAATAAAAATGGGATTCCTTAGAACAGTAATTGATTGGATCATGGTTTGTGTTACATCATGTCAATTCTCTATCAACGTCAATGGTGAGCTTGCGGGTTACTTTCAAGGAGGAAGAGGGCTGAGACAAGGGGATCCATTGTCCCCATATTTGTTTGTCCTATGTATGGAAATCCTTTCGGGGCTCTTCTCGCAAGATGAGTGCCAACCAAGAATTCAAGTTCCACCGGAGATGCAAGAAGGAAAAAATTTCTCATCTTTGTTTTGCTTGACGACTTGATGATTTTTAGCAACGGGGATGTAAACTCAATTTGTATGATCGAACCGTGCTCACAAAGTTTCAAGACCTATCCGGTCCGTATCCAAATCCAAACAAAAGTGACATCTTCTTGAGCGGTGTGTTAAATGCTGAGAGGGAACAAATTATTCATATTCTTGGGTTTAGAGAGGGGGAGCTCCCTATGAAATATTTGGGAGTACCTCTTCTCTCGTCCGGACTAAAGGCTGTTTATTGTAAGGGCCTCGTGGATCGAATCACCTCTAAAGTTCGACATTGGACTTGTAGAACACTCTCGTATGCAGGATGGGTACAACTGATTAATTCAGTCTTATTTTCCATACAGGTCTATTGGGCATCTCTCTTTCTCTTACCTAGGCAAGTAATTAAAAATGTGGAGCAAATTATGAAATCCTTTCTTTGGTCAGGTTCAGATATGAGAACTACTGGGGCTAAAGTGGCTTGGGATCGGTATGTCTTCCAAAAAAGGAGGGGGGGCTAGGAATAAAAAGGATAACGGAATGGAACAAGATTGCTTTGTTGAAACACATTTGGAATCTGTGCAATGACTCGGATGGCTCAATATGGTCTACTTGGATCGATCCAATCTGTTGCGAGGTAGGAATTTCTGGACAATCAAGACGCCACAGAATTGCTCTTGGGGAAAGATTCTAAAGCTCGGATCCTTAGCATGGCCGAAGATGAAGTACATCATAGGAGATGGAATGACAACCTCTCTATGGTTTGACAATTGGCATCCTCACAGCCCACTCGCGGATTCTTACGGGGAAAGATTCATCTATGATTCAGGTATGGCCAAGAACGCGAAGGTGAATGTGCTAATTCATAACTCGAATGGAAAACTCCTACCACCCAAGCTATTGGCTGGCACCCCATTATAGAAGCTATTCCTTCCAATTCTAATCCTAAGATGGGGCAAAAGGATGAGATAGTTTGGTTGGATTCGCCAAATCGAGATTCTCGATCAAAGTAGCTTGGGAACAACTAAGACGTCATCGTCGATGGTTGAATGGCATGACATTGTGTGGTTCAAGAATGCTGTTCCAAGACATTCATTTCTTCTATGGATGGCTGTCCAACAGAAACTCACAAATCAAGATAAACTTCATCGGTTTGGTATACATGGTCCCAATAGATGCTCACTCTGTCTCCGCAACAATGAGGATCACAACCACTTGTTCTTTGAATGCTCCTATACTAAAGCGATCTGGTGGGATGTTTGTGACAGATGCGACATTCCAAGAATGACAAAAGGCTGGGATGAATGGATTCGATGGGCCACTGTCTCTTGGCATGGCAAGAGTTTCATCAATTTTTCTCGTAAACTGAGTTTCGCAGCCTACAAAGTGTATCATGTATGGCAAGAACGGAATGCAAGGATCTTTGCTGGAATGTCCAGAACTTCGAATTTGGTCTTTAATCAAATCGAATGTATCATTCGTGATAAGCTTGATTTGATGAGGAATGTCGTACCAACAAATGAAAACAAAAGGATCCAACGAGCTTGGAGGGTGAATACCATAGATTCTTAATTTGTTAGTTAGCTGGTTGTATTGGTTTCCCTAACGAATCTAGTGAGGTTTCAGTTTCATGGTCGGTGGCTAGCCCGTAGCCATCTGTTGTTTTATGTTTCGTTATCATTGTAAATCCGGGGTATGCCCCTTATAATGTTTGTATCTTCTTCTTTTAATACATATGTCAACTTACCAAAAAAAAAAAAAAAAGCTCACAATGCCTTTTACCTCACAACTTGCTTTCTTTTGGTTCTTTAGGAACTGAAATCAATAAATCAAAGTCAATAGCCTTCGCAGCGCACTCTAATTATAATTTTCAGACTTAAGAATCAATAAATATACTGAAAACAAAGCAAAACAAAACTACGATTATGATTTTGCGAGTAGCAATGCAAATTCGTACGAATTGTGGACGAAACGAAGACACGAAATAAAACAGAAGCGAATATTAGCAAAAACAGTTACTTGACTCCTAGATAACCCAAATATAATAGAAACAAAAAGATTTGGACAAAACTAAACAAGAAGGATCACGTTTTGAAACTTGACGCAAATCTAACCTGTTACGCAATTTTTATGTAACAGAATTGAAACCCAGACCAGACGATCTCGAAATGACCTAAAATTCAATATTTAGTATTATAATACTAAAAAAACAACAGAAATCAATTCATAGGTCGTTCTTTTATGATCAGTTTGCGGCAGAATTGAACCCCCAATTGAAACCTCCAGAATCAGATATCAAAATAAGCCCAAATTTAATATATGGTGCGATCTCATCCCCAATACACAGAATATGAAGTTTCAATTTATTCTAAGGTATTTTGCTTATGGTTCACAAAGAGAAGTGTTTCGCGGCAGAATTGACCTCGAATTAAAACCTCAAGCAAACAATATCAGAATAAGCCAAATTTGATATATGATGTGATCTCACCCCTAATAGACTGAATATGAAGTTTCAATTGATTCTGAGGTGGTTTGCTTATGGTTCACAAAGAGTAGTGTTTTTGCGGCAGAATTGACCTCGAATTAAAACCTCAAGCAAACAATATCAGAATAAGCCCAAATTTGACATATAATGCGATCTCACCCCCAATAGACTGAATATGAAGTTTCAATTGATTCCAAGGTGGTTTGCTTATGGTTCAACAAGAGTTGTGTTTCTGCGGCAAAAATTGAATGATCCTTAATATTTCAACTAATCCCTATCTCTCTTTCTTTTTAATATACTGATATGATTAGAGACAGTAACAAGATGAAATACAACCTCTTTTTTTTTTTTTTTTTGCTTAGATGACGCAGACACGAAGAACAAGAAGATGGACGCAAACACTGAAAAACTTAAAGGAACACAAAAAAAAATGAAAATAACAAAAGGATTTGACCTTGTTTCGGAGCCTAGCTCGATACCAACCGATGCGAACCTCGTGGTCACGTGGTCACGCAACCCACAATCAAGATTGAGATCTGATCCCGAAAAGCCGAAATTGGTCTGATAGGAGTGTGACACAATGGAAACCTGCCTCAAGGCACCAACACTATTGGATTGAGTAGAATGACGCCACGAAGCCGATTAATCTTCGATAAGTCAGATTCGATTCGTTCAAGAACCGAAGAATGCAAGAATCACTCTCACACGTTAAAACTGAAAAATTCAGAAGTAATTATCATCAAAGCTGCCAAAATTTTGGCTTACATGAATTTAAATAGTTCTTGAAAAGTTAACCCTAATGGACCCCTTATGTGGACTTAAATGAGGTCCACTTAAAACTAACCCAAAACCCTAAACTGAAAAGCCCATAACTTAATCCAAACAAGCCTTGGATCCTAACTGAAAACAAAGTATTAATTAAGCCCAAACAAGCCTTGGGCTGTAGCTAACAAAATAAAACAAAGCCCATAATATTAAATCCATGTTCTGTCATGAGAAGAAGAGAAGGAAGTGAAATATTATAGAACTGATTCAAGGCTTATTTATAGCCTTCCATGCAGCCCCTTAATCCTAGAAACAAAAGGAAAAGGTAGCCACCCATGTTGTTTCCAGGTTGTAGAAGGATTCTTTTGTTTCCTTTGCTGTCCTCACCTCATGGCCCAAATAAGGTTGTGTTGGACCCCTCTTGCACATGGATAAGATGTACTAGGGTCTCCTCTTGATACTCTAATGGACCTTTCAATTCTGACTTGGTTGAAACATTCAAAACCAATGCATTAAATGCCTCTTTCAATGCCTTTGTCTTGGACCGAGTCATTGGACCATTTGGAACATGTAATGGGTCCTTGTTGGTGTTTCTGGGCTGGTCCACATCACTTGGAAAGTTTAAATTATCAAAATCAGGGGTTTAATTGCATAAAATTCAAAGTATGGTGAGCAAATAGGGGTTTAATTGAACTTTATGTGTACAAGAATCAATTTGCAAAACGCGTGCAACTTCAGGGACTGGAATCAGGAAAATTAGGGGTCAAATAAAAAAAATTGAAAGTTTAATGGTCATTTAGAGGTGTAATTGAACAAGTCAGAAACCAAGGATCAACTTGTAAAAGGCGCTCAAAATTGGGGGTGACGAATGAAGTTGTTAGGGATGATGTAATTGCATGAAATTAGAAAGAAAAAGGGGAATTAAGGATAAAATAAAACGAAATCAGAAGATAAGGGATCGAATGTGGGTGGGCACTTGCAAATGAAATCATCCAAAGCCACAGTTTCAGACATTATATTGTTTGGGTCGACACTTTTAAATATTTGAAAGTGGACTACAGACCTCCAAATCAAGAAAGAGTGGGTCTGATCAAAAGGCATACGCTTCTACCAAGTTCAGGTGGTCTCAGGCGATGTTCACATCAGAAATACTCCAACAAGGTCTTGAAAGTAGTTGACCTAGTCAATCGTGACAAGAACACTCATTTGTAGAAGAACGTTCAGCTTTTTCATTTGCTCCCACTTAGAAGCCTCCAGAAGGATTACATCAAGGGGTTTAAAACCTTTCTCTCTGGATCCAAGGGCAAAAAACACCTCACATTGGTCCCCAAGCACCCTACAAAACAACCTACACCCAAAACCAGCAGCTCCATGGCAAAATCAGTAGGTTTTAGTCTATTGGAACCCTAGTCAACCCATCTAGAAGACATAAATCTGCCTATAAAAGAAGGGGATGAAGAACAGAAGAAGAGGAGGAGAAAATAGAGAAAAATAGAGGGAAAGAGGGGAAAGAAAAGAAGAAGAAAAAAACTTAGGCTAAGGAGCAAGGGTCCTATTTAGAAAGTTTTTGAAGCTTCAGCTCTGGTCTAGGGAGGTCTGAAAACAAGAAGAAAGGCAGGCAAAACCAAGAATCAATTCAGATTCAGATTTTCAAAGCTAAGAAGGTATAAATATTCAAACCTTGTAAGTGGAGTTCATGAGGCCTCCTAGATCCTTTTTTTTTTATTCAATACGAAGTCTTGGATGCCTTGAAATGCTCTTGATTGTTTTTCTACCATTTTATTGCATGAAACTTTAGTTTAATGGATGTCAAAGGTGGTAGGGGCACTTTCTGTTAATGAAAGGATAGCCCCTGCTTCTAAGTAGCTGGTATGAGCTTTTGATGTGAAAATGGTCAGATTTTAAAGCTCATTCTGTTAAAGAATGGTTGTTATTTTGAGGTGGTAGCTTTTAGGATTGAAAATCAATGCATTTTTTTAGTTTTTGTGTTTTGTTGTTTCTTTGGCCATAATCATGTTCCTCACCAATAGTATGGTATGTGGTGATAAGAAGGACACGCTTTAGAGGCCAAAAAAGGCCATTTTGGGTGTATTTTGCCTCTAAGGTTTCTGAGTAGCATTTTCTAGGTTTTAAGGAGAATCATCCTTTGAATCTTGCCTTAGATTCTAGTTTCAGAGCTTGTTTGGTTTAATTTGTGGTTCAAATAGGTTCGTATATCATCTTTGATAAGTAATCTAGGAGTTTTTCACATTAATAATAGTTTTTAATCTATTTAAATCCTAGGGTTTTAGTTTCGAACTGAGACCCATTTTAGCAAAATTGCATGATTTTGTTGATCATTAAAACAAATGAACCCTTGATTCTTGACCTGTGGAGGATTACAAATAGAAACATCCATTACTTTTTTTTGAAATCTGCTCTGGATTGAGAATTATGTTTTGTGAGAAGATGAAGAACATTCATCTATTTTGTTTGATCTTTTCTGTTTTGATCTATTTTGATTGAAACATTTTCAAGTTTTCATAAGTCATTCATATCAAGACACTTCTCTTAATTTTCAATGAAAACTGAGTCGTTACCGACACATGAATTCGTCACCGAATACAATCATTGTTGACTCAGAAATCATCAATGAAAACTAAGTTGTTGTTAACCCATAAATCATCAACGAAAACTATGTTGCTACCAATTCAGAAATTGTTAGTGACAGTTGAGTCGTTTCTGGTTTTATTTTTTCCCTAGGCTAAGCCTTAGTCTACGATAAGTTTTTCCCTTTTATAACATACTCCAACCTAGTTGGACATAGACCGTTACCAAATCATATCTAATTTTTCACAAGATTATCAAACAATACACAACCAAGTTTCAACATGTATAATTTACAAAGTTTCTCTTCACCATCACTTTAAGACCAAAACCTAATGTTGCCACAATCATACATTCTATGTTTTCAATTCCATCATGACAAATTCATCAACACAAATTAATAGTCAATTCACATTACACAAGGGCTCCATTTCCATCCCATGTCTTCTTTTTCTAAAGGTGTTCATCATGCAAGGTTTCCTTCATGGTTTCCTCCTATTTCCTTTGGTCGGACATTGATGACCCATTCCTCCTAATTTACACACGCAATTCATTATTTTTATCACAAGTATATTCACAACAACATGCTACAACCATACCTTCATTCACTTGGTTCATAACCATGCAAATTCATCAATCACATAACAAAAGCAAAGCATTAACATCAATATGAATTCTGTTTTCAGCTCAAGTATGTTCTTAAGAGTTTAACAATATCACAATCAATGCATTTCATCATTTCATTTCACATTCCATACAAGTTCATCAATCATATATGAAAAGTCAAGACATTAACATCAACATGAATTATGTTTCAGCTCAAGTATGTTCCTATGAGTTTAACAAGATCACAATCCATGCATCCTTTCAACATGGTTGATCCTCCCTTAGGTTCATACACTCAAAATCATTCATATTCATTCATATTTCTTTGTAAAAGGCCTGCACATGTCTTTCATCCCTTATTCTACTTAGATCTTTTCATTTAGTTGTTGATTCTTGAGTTAAAGTGTAAGAACCCTAATCTCCCATTTTAAGTTCCCCCCTCTCCTTTGTCCGAACCATGAGGTAACACCCAGCCAAGGAGATGATACTACTCTTACCTCATGTTTTTAACAACTCTAGGAAAGGTTTTGGTGATTTGTTCTTCTCTTCCTCTTGGTTTTCTTCCATTCTTCTCCTGCTGCACTAGCCAGCCTTCTATGCTCCCTCTTCTTCCATGGTTTCGGTCATCACCCTTTCTCTCTAACTCTTCTTTCACTCAAACACTCAATAAAGGCAACATGTAGCTGGGTTTAGGTAGGTATTCTTCTTGGGAAAGGGTGGTTGTTGCTGCAGCTAAGGCTGATGGTTTTGGGGGAGAGGCTGCATTTATATTCTTTTAAATGAGATGGGGTGTTTGGGTGCTAGTCATTATTGTTCTTATCCCTCTCTTGGGTTATCTTAGGGTTGGTTTCCTCCCCCCACAATTCCCACCTAGGGTAGGCCGGTTTCCCCTCCTACAATTTCCCTTAGAGCAGCAGGTATTTTCCCCTAATTTCTTCCTAGCATAGGCCGACCTAATACTATTTTAGGTTTTACAAGTTAAGATTCCACAAAACACATGAAAAAATCACATAGCAAAGCTAGCCGAAACTGATACAAAATGTGCAGCCTTGTTGTCGAAACTTCATGACCCAAATAAGAGTTGATCGGGCCCCTCTTGCACATATATTAAATGTATTACGGCCTTGTCTTGATGCTCCAAAAAACCCCAAGTTCATCCTTGGTTGACACTTGCACAACCAATCCATTCAATGTTTTTATTTTGGACCTTGTGATGGGCTCACGTGAAACATACAATGAGTTTTTGGTGTTTGCATGCTAATCCACATCATAAAGTGTAACATTTCCATTTTGGGGGGCTATTTTTCATATTGTTGTTTCATAACTCCCCAAATTCATCAATCATTTTGTTATGCATAGCAATTCTTGATGTGTTGAAAATCATGAAATCGTAATTTAGTTTTTATAGGTAAAAGTTGATAAGAAGATAAATAATTATATTTAAAAAAACAAAGGAAAAAAGAAACACAATTATCAATCTCAGAATGTAAGAATGGTACCTAATTAAAGACACATTAATTCGATATTCAGAGTTTGAAATTTCAAGGACCATCTGAGTTGAAATTTTACGAGATTAGTAAAGACTCGAGAGCTTGGAATGCGTTTATAAATATGAAATATACCATCAATTAATTTATTATTCCAATTATATAGAGTAGAAAGGTTATAATAGCAGCAATGTTACGGGGGCAGGCTCAGCATCTTCTGGTATATCTGGATATCAAACTCAAGATATGGGGATGAATCAAGTTGTGGGCCCGAGTAATCTCAGTCCTACACCTCAGCATTCATTCCATGGTGACATGATTAATCCATTCCGCAAGTGCATGCCTCAAGTTATAACATGGCATATCCTTATGGAAGTCCCGCTCCTCCATCACCATGTACACATGCAAATGCATGTCAAATAACACAGTTGGATTCTTTCTACATTTTCAGTGATGAAAATGTCAATGGATGCTCTATTGTGTAGTCAGTATGGGGAGTGATTTTGTACGAATGGTGATGGAGAGTGCATGATGGCTTGTAGAAAGATACATAAAATGTAGGATAATTAATACATATTGCTAAGGGAGACATTAGAATATATATGACGATAAGAAAAACTTTTTGCATGGTATGGTTTTATAGCAAGTTAGTATATCCCAATTAAGAAATTGAATTGTGCAACTTTTCCCCGAAGAAGTTTATTAGTGTTTTAATATATGAATTTGGTTCGTGTAGTGTTATTAAACTCGATTTAGCTCCTATAAGTTAACTCCTAATTTAAGTTTGATTTCAATCAAATGAGGTGAAATTTAACTCAATTAAACCTAGTCAGTTAAACAATTAATTAGCGACCAGATCAAAATCCAGGTAAAATTTAGTTTAATTTTTTTTTAATTTTTTTTAAAACAATTTCATTTTCAATTAACCTAGATGAACTTAGCTGACTTATCTAATTGTTGGCCTGAATCTTGGGCCGGTGCATGGGCTGCCGACTTAGATTTTATACATGGCTTGGTATTTATTTAGTTAACTCCGGAGTCGGAGAAATTTTGCATGTTCTTCCAGGAGAATGTAGTACCTTCTTGTGCATGCTCATACTCAGGAAAGTCTTCCATCCTTCACTTATCATTTACTTGTAGAATCCTTGATGAATATAATTTGACTAGCCTTTTTTTTTCATACTCTTAACCATACATCATGTAACTGCATTCCTTTTAAAAGCATAAAAAGCAAATCAAAACAAATTATGAAACTTAATTTTCAATAAACACAATGTTGAAGGATAAAACTGAAAAAAAAAAAATTAAAAAAAAGACACAAAAAAATAATTTGAGTGAACTTGTCAAACTTATGATCCAAGTCATGAGATTAGGATAGTCTAATAAAGATCAAATTGAAACAAATTATGAAACTCAATTCTCAATCAACTCAATTTTGAAAGATGAAATTAAAAAAAAAATCGATTAAAAATAGACAAAAAATAATTCAATTCAACCAATGGTAATCCGCTAAATCTATAACCTGGGTTATGAGATGAAAATAACCTCATAGAAGACAAATCAAAACAAATCACGAAGTCTATTTTCCAATCAATCTAATGTTGAGAGATGTAACTAAGAAAAAAAAAAAGTCAATTGGAAAAATAAAAAAAAATCGAGTCAACCGAGTTAACCTATTAAACTTGCAGTTCGGGTCATGAATGCGGATAATCTCATAAAAAAATTAATTAAAAAAATATATAGCTCATTCCTCAATAAACCTAATATTAAATGATGACATTAAAATTTTAAAAAATCTATAAATTAAAAAAAAACAAAAAAAAAACTATTAAAATAAATAATATAATGTACGAAGGGGTATATTATAGACCCCTCCCCCTTTAGTTTTTTGTTAATACTTTATTTTACTATTGTTTATTTTGCTCTCTCCTAAAACTTGAAATGGACAACATTGTTCAACAAACCATGCCTTTTTTATTTTTATTTTGATGTTTTACTCTATTTATTTTCAACTTCATCATTTCTTGTGATATTTATGATATTTTATATTTTAATATTTTCTTTTTTTTTGCATATTTTTGTAAACTAAAATACAAACATGGCATACCCTAATTAACATTATGATGAAGTTTCTAGTAGGTATGAATGAAAATGTTGAATATGTAAAGAATTGATAACTTTTTAATTGGATATTTTTAAAATTAAGACAAGAGTAATTAAACTTCGATGACGTGTTCTCTCTAATTTAAAAAAATTGATGTATAAAATTTTCCTCCAATATATAAGTATAACTTTTGATATAATGCTTTGATCAAGCTAAAAAAATTTCAAAGATTTTAAAAACCTTGTTTTCTACAAGGTTAAAATTTCATAACCATGTTAGATCAAACCTTCAAATTAGACCTAGATATTACAATTTAGAATGTACAATATTTTCTTGTTTAGTAAGCAGCCTAGAAAATTTGTGATATTGATTTTTTTATTAAAGAAAATACGGAGTAATAAAATTTCAAAATAGAACTTTTGTGTGGTGACTTTATTCTGCAGGATTTTGTGTTAATTTTGCTTCTTGTCTTGACAATAATATAAAATGCTCAGTAGTTTTCATGTTTCTTTGCATAAAGATGAAAAGGCAGCATGAGATAAGGCAGAATTCAATCCCACAATCATCGGCAATCCGAGTTTTTAAGATTCTAAAGCAACTACTTTGTGTGATTAAAAGAGGAGCGTTTGTTTGTGGGCCTAAGAGCTTGCAGAAACCAGTGAAATAAAGTTAAAAAAACACGAAAAGCAGAAGCATGTTAATAATAGTAGTTCCACTTTCAGAAGCTTGCAAGGCAGAGAAACCAAAAAGAAGATAGGAGCAAAAACTAGTGGGATCGAATTGACATGAAAAGACAGGAAGCTGCAACCATGCAGGACCATCCTTTCGAAAGTGATTCTTAATCTTAAAGGGAACCTCTGATATAGCACGAATGGGTCTCTAATAAAATATACAGACTGATTATTTTGAAGAGAAAGTTTTTGTTCTTCCTTTTTTTTGTTTATAGGAAAAGTCCAATTCATTTTGACCAAAAGAAAATATAAAAAGTCCTATTTTAGACACTCATGCACAGTTCAAAGAATAAATAAAAAAAAAAAAACACTCGTGCTAATTCTGAGATCATAAAAAAATAAAAGAAAATATATCTCGTTTCTTTGCATCAGATATGTACAATTTGAAACCTATAACTACAGAATAGAGACAACCAAATACTCTATTGCAAGACAGAGAACAGTCCCATAAAACTTACACCCAAGTTGATGCCTTTGAGGTGCGCTGGTTTATTCCAAGAATAATCACAATTACAGTCACATCATCATGGTATTTTCTCCTCCTACCTGCTGGAATATTCATCAATTCTTCCATGCTGAAACCTGCAATAGCAATGCTAAATTGTTGAGGAATTTATAACGAATAAATTGGAAAAAGAAGGACATATGTGGTATCAAGGAATTTACCTGCACAATCAGCAGCTCTCCCTACAAGCTGCTCTAGTAGAAACTTAGCTGGATCACCATTGGGGTTGCTCATGATGTAAGAATGCACAAGCTTTACTGCCTCATCATTACTGAAGAAATCAAACAAACCATCGCTGCCAACGATAACAAAGTGATCTGATTTTGATATCCTATGCACATTCAGAGATGGTTCAGTAGAAATGTATGGAGGGCTTATGAGGTTACGAACTCGAAGAATACCCATCAATGCATCGTTTAGGTTTTTCTGCATGAAAAAGAAAAGGCAAACATTACAAATAGAGTAAGAATTTCAGGTACATGTACAATGGTTCTTTTGGAATGTCATTGCTAACTTGATTATGGAGATAAATTGAATGAATATTTTACAAACCTTTTTTAAGTATCCAACTCCCAAGGCTCGAGTGACCTTCAGTTTTCCCTTAACTTTTCCACCTGCAATCACTGCTGGGTCATCAGGATGATCAGACAACACTCTACTTCTTTCAAGTTCATTATCTACAGTGTGAGAATCAGTGAGCTGGATAGGTTTTATTCGCCCAAAGCCCTTCATATTGCTGCCCTCATCGTATGTTGCCAATACAGCTCTGCTATCGCCCAGATTAAGTGTATACAAATCCATCCCGTGAAGAAGGCCGACCAAGACACATGAACCAACAGATACTAAATCAGGCGATCCTCCATTTCCTGCTCTACCATGTACAAGAAATCATTCTCAGCCTGACTAAGGGCACGCTGAAGGCTATCTAGCATCCCCTGTCTAAATGAATCAGATGAATCATGAACTGGAGCATTATTAATGGACTTTTTTATACTTGAATTGTTCTTATCAAAAGTTCCTGTCTGTGGTTTCTCTACATGACTATTATTAGCTCCCTTGAAAGCATGTTGAAAGGGACCGTGCGGATAGAAAACATTTGAAGCTCCGGTAACATCCTGCTTCAAGTCACAATCTAATAATCTAGTCTGATGTATGATGTTCTCATATAATGTCCCAGCCAGAAAATCAGCTGCATCTCTTCCATTGAAGCCATCATAGATTGCGCAAAAGAGCCAGCCATTTTCTTCAGAACAGACAGCTTGAACCCTGTCTTCACCAGCAGCTCCACCTGCCACTTGAACTTCCATTGCATTAAGAAAACCTTCATTTCTAGAAGGAGCACTCATGGATCTAAATGAACAAGAATCATATTCAGGTGGGCTTGGGGTGGGTGGACTACAACTTAGGTTTGACATACTGCTTTGAAGAGAAGATGATAATACATCCAACCTTGAAAGAGTTGGTGATGAAGGAATCCTACGAAACGAATTAGGGGAATCCCAGCTGGGAAGTATTTCTGCCCCTATTACACCATTGCAGATATTTGTGTTGGCCAATGTGGCATTCGCACTTAAGGCAGCACCAGACAAGCGAGAGAAGCTGCTATTCTTAGGGATTTTTCCAGGAAGACTTTCAAATCCACTAGGAACCATGCAAGAGCAACCGTTATGGGCATTGCATTCATAACCAAAACTGATCTTGAATTCTCCTTCAGGATTAACTGTATTTTCTCCTAGCATTATTTTTCAATGAAATAAGGAAAGCACCTGCAATTAATCTCTCAATATAGAACATCAAGATGTAAAATTTTACGAATTAATCAAAATTAAGAGATTAACACACGCATGCTAATGACTATAACACATGATAAATCATAAATAAGAATCAGCCACCGGATACTAGAGATCCTTAGAACACCTTGGGTTCAAAACTTATAATAGGGACGAGAGGTCCTTTCAGAAAGCTATGTAAATCTTAAAAGAATACCTTGGGTCCATTTGCTCATCAAGAGATTGTCAGAATCGATCAAGTTTCACCCCCCATGTTAGAATTGTCTCCCAAAGAAGATGATTGCAAGGTAATATTAGGCAACTTGAAAAGGGATCCTAGAGATGTAGATGGAGGAGGGCTTTAGCCTTTAAAAACCTTAAAGCACTTAGACATAGCTTATACACATCCAAATTTCAACCCTATTTTATGCAACTGTAAACCCCATTCAATAGCTATTTCTTAGATTTTAAGCATCTAAGTTCAATAAGCATGAGAAGATCCAATAAAAATATATCATGTCTATCAAGAAACTCTGAATTTGTTCAGTAATCATGATCCATATTTATATTTGGCCATTCCATGGATTTCATATTCCTCTAAAGATTTATTGTCTATATTGAATTAACTTCTGAAGTTGGCTGACAAGAAAGCACCGTTAAAGACTAGATAGATGATTACTTCAACAAAGAAAAAGCCAAAATCTCCTAATCAAGAAACAGACACCAAATTAAACAAGAAAACAAGAAAAACATTCAAGTATTCAAGAAAACACCGATGGTACCAAAACAGTAAGCCAAATCCATACAGTAATCAAAATTCAAATGAAAAACAGAACATACAGAGCTAAAAAATGAATTCCCACCTCAGTAGTTTGGCCCAAAACAAGGGACCAGACAGAGAATGTAAGCTTGTTGTGTCTCTTAAGTGAAAAGGTGTGGATAAAAGGGCAAGAAGTACTAAAAATAGGCAAGGCAAGACATCTAAGAGAGAAAGATATAGAAGGAAAGATTATATTTTAGGTGGTGGAGAATATATATATATATATATATATATATATATATAAATGAAAACAAGAGGAACTTTCTTTTCTTTTGCTTGGTTCACGGTAACCAGTAATCCCCTTTTTTGAGTTCTATTTGAACTCTCTTCTCGGCTCTCGGCCTCTCGCTATCTCCTCCGAACTCCAAGCTCCAAACTATATTTTAGTCCCTAAGATTTTCAAAATATTCAACTTAGATTCCTATAGTTTACTTTAACTTTTTCCAATTTCAACTCTTTAGTTTCCAAAAGTTTCAGCCCCAATTTTTTCTCTCACTTTTCATGTTTTTCTTTTATCCTTTTCTTCTAGGCCACCATACATATGATAATATCCAATAAAAAAAACTTAAAATTTTCAAAAGAAAAAATCACTTTGGCCCTCCCAAAATTTAAATGCAAGTTCACTTTCTCTTCGTAGTTTTAGAAATTATATATTATATCATAATATTTATATAGTTGATAATCCTTTATATATTGAGTCAAAATTTAATAAAAAAACAATCAGTTCAAATTTTAGGAAGAATAAGAGTAATTTTTTATTTACAAAAATTAATTTAAAAAGTGTTCCTTGCCCGTAATTAGCTTTATTGAGCCATTAAAGTATTTGTGGAAAAATGAAAATTCTTAGAAACATCAATTCTTGCATTAGAGTTGATCCCAAAATTTAAGGGTCTAAGTGGATTAGCATGGAGTCTATACGGATGAAAATTTAGTAATACCCTTCTGTGCATTTCCTTTAAATGAATAATGGTATTGTAGTTAGTGTGCTGTGTTGTTGATTATAATTAAATATAGTCTTTTTATTTGTAATTGATATGTTCGGTTAATTTGCGTGTATTTTAACTAAATCCTTAGGCTTTTATGCTCATGCCAACATAAATTTCTCACACAAGAATAGAATAAATCACTGGTTTTTTACACTATAGAACATGACCGCAAAAAAATATAGCTAATGAGATTCAAACCCTGAAGTTAATCTTAAGCCCAAAACCTTTACCATTAGTCCAACCTTGCTAAGTTGACTTGAAACATTTAAATTGTTCCTTGTCTTGAATTAAATGTAAAAAAAATTAATTTAAAATTAATCTAATTTAAATTGATATCTTTAAAAATTGTTCCTTGTCTTGAATTAAATGTAAAAAAAATTAATTTATTAATTTTTAACTTGATTAAAATTTAAGTTTTTTTTATTGGAGTACAAGATTAGAATATCTCCTTTGAAGTAACCACAAATAATAGGCATATCTTGGTGGGGTTTTTTTTTTTGTTTTTGTTAAGAAAGAAAGAAAATAACTTTTTATGTGGGAGTTCATTATAAAACTAACAGTAATATTAAGGAGTTGATTTGGTTATTATGAAGGTATACTTCAATTTTTTTAATTTAAAATTTGAAACCAAGACCACCATGCTGACACGGGAGGGTGTTATTAAAGATTGTTTTAAATCAAAAAAGAGATATGGTAGGCACTGGGCACAGGAGAAGATGACCCATCAATAGACTAGAGCCCCAAATTGGATGTTCTAGGTATATGTGCGGACCACAAAGGTGCATGTAGTCCACAGTTGCTGCATTCTTGACTACACACGTGTGTTCCTATAAAGACAGTGAATTTTGAACCACAGGACCAAGCATTTATGGATTGTGATATTCCAGTGTTTGCTTGTCATGAATTATTGCCCTCCTTATTTTCCATGCATTTGGCGTCTGGTCAGGTCATCCAGACTGGATATTTAAACGGCACTGGATACGTACTTCTTCCTGCTGGTCAGTGGAACACATCAACCATGCGTATCAGGAGCAACCAGTGCTTATTCGTCTGACAGCAGAGGTCATGCGAAATATGAAGGGTAGAACCAATGGCTGTTGTTTTCTTAGTGATCAAGCTGGTGAAGACAGGGACCATCTTTTCTTTACATGTCCTTATTCTAAGGCTATTTTAACAGATTTTACTTAGAAATGTGACCATAATAGATCATTTGGATGCTGAACAGTTGAGTTTGACAACAATGAGAAGACAGACAGCACCATTGAAAACTTTTTACAAAAGATCACATAATAAGACGCAGATTTAGGGGGTGGAAAGCACAGTTGTTTGAAACATATATATATACAGAAGAAATGTTTTCAATCAGCTTTAGCCAGAATCTACCAGGCAAATCGAGTCCCAGAGCCAAGACAACAATTGTTGAATCAACTCTGGCTGCTAAACTATACGTCAACTTTGCCAAATGCTAAATTATTTGTTGTTGAAGAGCTCTAAAATCTCAAACTAATATTGAATAAATATAAAAAAAATAAACAAATGATATAAAAGTATATATGTTTCAACAACTTATATCTACTTTATATACGAGACAATGATAAATTTATTAAAAAATAAAAATAAATTATAAGATGTTGTATAAAATTATTCTCTCATTTAACTCATTTTTTTCTCTTTTTCTAGTCATTTTTCTAGCCATCAAAATATAGAAAATATAAACACACAAAAAACATGAAGAAATCATAAAACCCAAATTCACTTGCGGTGATAAACCATGCAGATGACATTTCAAAGTTGCTTATCCTTGGATCCATATTCTTTTAATTTCCTTCGCATTTTACAATGTAAAAAAAAAAGACAGAAATAAAAAATGTACTTTTTGTGGCATCACATCATATTGTGTAGGGTACCGATGCATAACCAAACATGAATGTTACTTCTTCATCAGCTTTGGTATTGTAGTAGCGGTGACAATTCAAAATGTATTTTACTTAAAAATATATTAAAATAAATTTTTTTATTTTTTATAAAAATTATTTTTTACATCAGCACATTAAAATAATTTAAAAATATATATAAAAAATTAAACAAATAAATTCAAAATTTTTAGTAACACGTTTTGTACCATATTCCCAAACACACCCTAAATAAAAAGGACGAAATGGTGTTCAAGCATTTCTTTCACCATCCTATTTCAAGGAGTTCATGATTCCAATTAAGACAGAAACATGTAACATATATATATATATATATATATATATATATATATATATATAGAGAGAGAGAGAGAGAGAGATTAAAGCAACCAGCTACAAATACCTGCAAACTTATTGATGCGAAACCTAGCATAACTTAATGGAATTCGTGAATTTAAAATCTATCTAATCCAAGTTTGAGTATAAAATTGAGTTTATCATAATGAAAGACTTGCTCCAAGTCAACAAGACTATAAACTACTCAATCACAATGTCTAGACTTGGAGATGAGCAAAAAAAATATAAAATCACTAGCAAAGATTGATCAATTATTTGAAGAGTCGAAGTCCAATCAAGAATCAAGAGAGGCAATATTTTTATTTTGTAAAATTCATTTTTTTCAATATTCTTCAAAAAGATTACTTATACTAGAAAGCTAAGTAACCCTAGTTTTCCTAATGAATCACACATAAATCCAATTTAAATAATACTCAAACCAAGCTAAAACTAGCCCAAACTAATTAAAATAAATAACATAAACAAGTCGAAAACTTAAACAAGTATTATTGCATGAAACAAAGATAGATCAATAGCCTAACTAATTAAAATAAAACAAGGTCAATTTTTCTCATAATTTGTTGGCAGCATCAAAGCCCAACTTCAAACAAATGGTTCTCTCTTGTCGTAATGAATTAGAAGACGTGTCATATATCATTGGAAATGTATGAAATTCTAGTTTCTAGCCCAACTAGAATCACATCCAAATTCAACATCTAGCTTCGATTATGATCAAAACAATATCGCAAGGGCAAACTATCCAATTTGAGTCTTCGTATCCCAATTCTTGTGTAATGGCCATGGTTCCACCAATAAGCCCTTCCTAAACATGAATCAGATTAATCAAGACTTGTTGTTCACTATTTATTACCCTCTTGAAGTCCAACTTAGCCCATGTATCTTGAAGAAGCTCATTGAAAGCCTCTTTGAACCTCTTAACCCTTAGCCTTGTCATTGGACCAACTGGAACCTCCAATGTATCCTTTGGTGTTGCTTGGGTCACATCATTCCCTTTCTCCTCAAAAGAATTTGACATTGAATAATCACTTACATAAAAAAAAATGAGATTAGCAATATTAAATGTAGCACTAACACCATATTCACCTAGTAGATCTATTTTATATGTATTGTCATTAATCCTCTCTATGATCTAAAAAGAAACATCTTTTTCAGGCATTAATTTAGATCTATTTTGTTTAGAAAACCTTTCCTTCCTCATATGCACCCAAACACAATCACCTGGTTCAAACCTTACTAATTTTCATTATCTATTAGCCTTGAATGCATATTTTTTATTCTTTTTTTCTATTTGCTGCCAAATCTTTGCATTTAAGTCGTTCACCACCTATACTTTTTTATCACCATTAAGACTAACCCTTTCATCAATAGGTAAAGAAATCAAATCGAATGGTGTTAAAGGATTAAAACCATAAACAATCTCAAATGTGAATAATTAGCAGTAGAATACACATTACAATTATATCAAATTCAATATAAGGTAAACAATCTTCCTAATTTTTAAGATTCTTTTAAATGATAGCCCTTAATAATTGAATTAAAGTCTTGTTTACAACTTCAGTTTGGTCATCTATTTGTGGATGACAAGAAGTAGAAAATGAAAGTTTAGTCCCTGACTTACCCCATAAAACCTTCCAAAAGTAACTCAAAAACTTAACATCTCGATCGAACATAATGCTCCTATGAACACCATGTAGCCGAATGACCTCTCTAAAGAAAAGACTTGCGATATTTGTCGCATCATCAGTTTTATAACAAGCAATGAAATGTGCAATTTTAAAAAATCTATCCACAACAACAAATATGGAGTCTCTTCCTTTCTTAGACCTAGGTAAACCCAAGATAAAATCCCTAGAAATATCAACCCAAGATTTCCTAGGAATAGGTAAAGGTATATATAACCCATGAGCCTTTACTCTAGACTCAGCATGTCTACAAGTTATGCATTTATCACAAATTCCTTGCACATCTCTTTTCATGTTAGGCCAATAGAAATATTCATGTAAAACTTCTAAAGTCTTAGCAATTCCAAAATGCCCCATTAAACCTCCCCCATAAGCTTCCTTTACAAGCAATTCATGCATAAAACAATTTAGACACACATAATCTATTCTTCTTAAACAAAAATCCATCATGCTTAAAACATTTGTCCTTGGCCGAAACTCTACACTCAACATATATGGTACCAAAATCATTATCATCAGGACATAATTCTTTAATATACTTAAATCCTCACAATTTAGTATTCAGAGTATTAAGAAGAACATACATTCATAATAAAGCATTTGCAACCATATTTTTTTTACCTTGTACTTAATCATATATGGGAATGTCTCAATAAATTCAATCTATTTGGCATGTCGCCTATTTAACTTACCTTGGCTTTTCAAATGTTTCAATGATTGGTGATCCGTATGTATCACAAACTCCCTTGACCAAAGATAATGTTGTCAATTTTCCAATGCCCTTATTAATGTATATAACTATTTGTCATTAGTTGGATAATTAAAAGTTGCACTATTATGTTTTTCACTAAAATAAGCAATGGGTCGTTTCTCTTCCATTAGAACAGCGTCAATACATATTCCTGAAGCATCACATGTAATCTCAAAGGCTTTATTAAAATCAGGTAAAGATAACAAATGTGCCAAAATTAATTTTGATTTCAATAAATTAAACACATTTTCTTGTTCTTCACCCCATTTGAATCCCACTAATTTCTTAATTATTTCAGTCAATGGCAGCTAATGTACTAAAATTTTTAACAAACCTCTTGTAAAAACTAGTCAAACCATGAAAACTCCTAACTTCTATGATTGATTTAGGCATAGGTCATTCTTGTATAGTCTTAACCTTAGCCCCATCCATCTCTATGCACTTTACACTAACAACATAACCAGGAAATATAATCTTATCCATACAAAAGTCACACTTCTGTAAATTAGCATACAAGGATTTCTTTCTAAGCAATTCAAAAACCTATCTTAAATGTCATATATGCTCATTTAATCCTTTACTATAAAAGAGTTTATCATCAAAGTACACAAACTTACCAATAAATGTATATAAAACTTGATTCATTAAACTCATAAAGGTGTTAGGTGCATTAGTAAGTCCAAAAGTCATAACTAACTACTCATACAAACCATATTTAGTTTTAAAAGCAGTTTTTCATTCATCACCTTTTTTCATCTTAATTTAACCATTTCTCAAATCAATTTTTGAAAACAAATTAGAACCATACAATTCATCTAACATATCATCTAATCTAGGGATATGATGTCTATACTTTACAGTGATATTATTAATGGCTTTGTAATTAGTATACATTCGCCAAGTATGGTCTTTCTTTGGCACTAGAAGTATAGGAACTGTACAATGACTCTTTTTTTGGGTAAGTTGACGAATGTATTAAAAGAAGAAGACCAACACCAAGTGTTATCATGCCAACGACCCATTGGAGGTGCTAATTGGGCCAATCACAAGAGCTAAGGCAAAGAAGCTTAAAGAAGCATTGAATGGGCTTGTTCAGAACATATGGAGCAAAATGGACCTAGAGGGGCTTGGGAAATTTAAGGAGCATGAAGGACAGCCTTTAATTCATCTAGTTCAGGTCCAAGAAGAGCCAATTCGTGTGGAACAAGGGGTTGATATATCCGGCCCAATACCAGCCTTGTTAGGCTTGTTATTTTTTCTAATGCTACAAGGATAAAAAGTCAGTAATTTATTCTCCTAATTAAGTAAGGAATTTGGCCATATCTTATTTGATACGATCCAGGAAAGGTTAAATTCAGATTTTGATGTAAAATGTGCAACTATCCAGTTTTACTGCAACAATCATAATTCTCAATTTGACTGTTGGATTGAGCTGAAATTTTACGTGGAGTCTCCGGACATGTTGTCCTACCTTGGTTTAAAATTTCAGGTCAATCGGAGTTCGGAAAGGTATCAAAGCACGGGTCAACAGGGGCTGTACGAATTTTGTTATTTACTTTCTTTTGACTTGTGGACTTCCTATTTGGCTAGGATTCTTTTCCTAAAAGGATGTGGCAGCTTATTTTGGAAATCTACTAATTCTACAAAGATATTTAATGGGCTGCAACATAGTTTCCAAGTGTGGCAAGGATTCATAATTATTTCAGAATCCTTTTCTTATAAGGATCCGAGTTAGGATCAGCTCAACACCAAGCATAATCATGCCAACGACTCATTGGAGGTGCCAATTGGGCCAATTACCAGAGCTAGGGCAAAGAAACTTAAAGAAGCATTGAATAGGCTTGTTCAGAGCATATGGAGCAAGATAGACCTAGAGGGGCTTGAGACATTTAAGGAGTATGAAGGACAACCTTTAATTCATCTAATTCAGGTCCAAGAAGAGCCCAATTCATGTGGAACAAAGGGCTGATGTGTCCGGCCCCATACCAGCCTTGTTGGGCTTTTTTTTTCTGTAATGCTACAAGGATAGAAAGTTAGCAATTTGTTCTCCTAATTAAGTAAGGAAGTTGGCCAGATCTTATTCCTAAAGAGGGGAGGATTATTTAATGTTTTTTCTAACTTAGGATGGAAAGTAATTAAATCAGCAACAAAGGAGGAAATTTATTTTCTTATTTGTCAAAGTTAAACAAGGAAATCCACGCTAATCAAGCACATCAAAGGGGGCAGGAAGACAAATTTTTCAAATCAGATTTCTTCTAATTTATTTGGGACTTCATAAGGGTGACAAATTTGATTCTAGCATATTTAGGATGATAATTTTTGAATTTTTATTCTTTTCTTCTTATTTTTTGTGTTATTATTACTTATTTGGGTCAATTGTAAGTGGGCTTCATATAAGTCCACCTAAGGAGGGTCCATTAAGGTTTCTTTAAGTCTAGAGTTAGTATAGATAAAGGCATAACCAAATATGTAAGGTTACACAATATTCAGATTAATAAAACTTCTTGTTTGCCGCACTTTGTGTGTGTGAGTTGGTGAGATAATCTCCCTTCCTTGGTTCTTTAAAGAGTTGAAAACGACTTATCAAAGAACAATTGGCTTCATGGCGTCATCCTTATACTTCTCGTTCGTGAATCAATATTCGTTGGGTGGGGGTTTTCCATTTTGCAATAGTGCTGGTTCCTAGGTACATTTTTGTGTCACACTCCTATCAAGTTTGTTGGGGCAAAATTGAAAGTTGAAGCCAATCTAAGGTGTAATTGAGAGAAATTAGAAATTGAAGGACTAAAATGAAAAAAAGACCAAAACGACGATGTTTTGGGGTTTACTGTCCATCTTCTTCTGTAGAGAGGTTGCACGAGTGGCCTCCTTCCTAAGGCACTTTATGCTTTATCTCTCCACAAAATTGGACAAAAGTTACATGAAAATGATAACCTAACACCTTACTACACACCAGTGGGATCCACAATGGATGATCGAGGCCACTGCCCCAAAGTAGCCAACCCAACCAACCAATTCCCAGAACAAATATGATAGCCCATGATGGCTACTTTAAGTCAACGGTTAGGATCTTTTCGGGTGAAACCAAAGATTAAGATTTGGCACCACAAGAGACGAAGTGTCCCTCTTCCACCCCCTATATATTTAGAGGTGAATTTCATAGCCTGAGGCGGAAGAAAATGGGGTGCAAAAATTGAAAAGAACTACCTTTCTCCCCCAAGTTTTTTTTCCCATTTATCTCTTGCTCTCCCTCCGCCATTCCAGCCACCAAACGTCATCACCACTAGCTTGTCCACAACTAACTCCACCACAAGTCACTAGCGTAACCACCAGAGCGACCACCTCACATCAGGAGGACCCACTGCCAGCATCTCTCTCTTCTCTACCAACTTCCCCTTCTTCCTTTGCCAACTTCTTTCTTCCTCTCACAATCAACGCCATCCTTCAATCCCTCCATCAGCGCCACCACGCAGCTTCATCTCCACTGACTACTTCTCTTTCTTCCATCATACCACCATCAGCAACAGCAGCTCCAGCAGATCGACAGTCGCCACTATTTTGGTTTCTTCCGTCTTTAGCACCGATAGCAGCAACAGTAGTTGATACGATCCAGGAAAAGTCAAATTCAGATTTTGATGTAAAATCTGCAACTATCCAGTTTTACGGAACCAATCATAATTCTCAATCTGCTTAGTTGGATCGAGCTGAAAGTTTACGTGGAGTCTCCTGACATGGGTCAACAGAGGCTGTACGAATTTTGTTATTTATTTCCTTTTGACTTGTGGACTTCCTATTTGGCTAGGATTCTTTTCCTAAAAGAATGTGGCAGCTTCTTTTGGAAATCTACTAATTCTACAAAGATCTTTAATGGGCTGCAACATAGTTTCCAAGTGTGGCAAGGATTCATAATTATTTCAGAATCCTTTTCTTACAAGGATTCCTAGTTACAAAAAGGAAAGAACACTTCAGAATAAATTCTACCTTCAGATCAGATTTTCTAGTCTATTTGGGACTTCTTAATGGTGACAAATCTGATTCTAGCATATTTAGGATGGCAATTTTCGGATTTGTATTATTTTCTTCTTAGTTTTTGGGTTATTATTACTTATTTGGGTCAATTGTAAGTGGGCTTCATATAAGTCCACCTAAGAGGGGTCCATTAGGGTTTTTTTAAGTCTAGAGTCAGTATAAATAACGGCATAACCAAACATGTAAGGTTACGCAATTTTCGGATCAATAAACTTCTTTGCTTTGCACTTATTGTGTGTTGGTGGGATAATCTCCCTTCCTTGGTTCTCTAAAGAACTGAAAACGACTTATCGAAGAACAACTGTCTTCGTGGTGTCATCCTTATACTTCTCATTCGCGAATCAATATTTTTTGGGTGGGGGTCTCCGTTTCCAATAGTGCTGATGCCTAGGTACAAGTTATCTTTGTGTCACACTCTTATCAAACCTGATTTACTTGGCTTTCCGGGAATTGGTGTCTTTGCATGTGGGTTGCGTGACCACGTGATCACGAGGTTCGCATCATTTGGTATCAGAGCTTGGCTCCATTAATCAGGTTATATCCTTCTGAAATTTTCGTTTCTTGTTGATTCCGCAAAAATTCCTCAGTATCCAATTTCATCTTGTCCTTGAATTTGCGGCATATAAAAAAAATTGTTATTTCATTCTGTTATTGTTCAAAATATATCAGTAGCATCAAAAACAAAAAAAAAGAGGAAAGAGGAAAGCAAAAAAAAAAGAATTGTTCAAAAAGACGTTTATTGGATTCTGCCGCAAAAACTAAACAAGATAAAATTGGATCAAATCAACTCGAAATTAGCTAAAATTTGATACTCTAATTAACGGGGTCCTAATCGAACCATAGATCAAATTTGGGTTCAATTGGATATCGTTTGCTTTGGGTTTCAAATTCGGGTCTAATCAGTGCGATTCATCACGTTTTCGCGTCAGTATATCAAACCTTATCGTAAATTGATCAAAATTTATATTCTGTCTATTTGGGTTGATATCGCACTATATCTGAAATTTTAACTCAATTGGACATCATTTACTTTAGGTTCCAGATTCGGACTTAACTCCTCGTAAACGAGTATGTTTTGCGTCAACTTTTGAAATTCGCTTGCTTTCTGTTGTTTTCATTTCTTGCAGTTTATTTTCATCATATCCAACATATCTGGGTGTTGTTTCATGATTTTGCATATTTTTTGTTTCTGTTTTTGTTCGAGTCTTCAGTTTCGTTCATATTTCGGATAGACTTGTGAGACTATCATCGTAGTTTTGTTTTGCTTGTTTTCTAGATTTTATTACTTCTTGAGTCACATATATATATATATATATATATATATATATATATATATATATATATATATTTGGATTGCGCTGCCAAGTTGGTTCTATTTGGTATTGGTTTGAGCTCCGCAAGAAGGTGATACGAGAGGTGTGAGCGTGTGAGGATATTAAGAGTGTTTGAGCGAAACACGAGCGATGTGAGGATTTTGTTTTTACCACTAACCAATTGTTGCGGGTAGTATCATGTCATATCAAAACAGCACACCACCCCCTCACAATGTAGAACTTAAATTCCAAATGCAAGCCATGACGAAGATGATGGAAAGAATGAATTTCATGATGGGGAATGTCTGTGACAGACTTGAGAAGGTGGGAAAACATGGTAACATGGCTGGAACATGTACCCAAGACGTGAGAAAGGTTGGGGCTGAACCGAAATCAAACAATGGCAGCGAGGCCGAAAGGTCAAGGTAGGTTGATTATGCGGGTTTTGAGGAGGACATTGATGATATTGGTGATGGTGGTTTTAAGGATGAGACCATAGGCCATCGGGAAGGTTTTCGGCAGCCTAGAAACCGAAGGGATTTCATGTATTGTGATGAGGTGTTATGGCAAAAGAAAATGAGGATTCAAAAGGAGAGGTGGTATCAAATGGAGAGAAATAAAGAGATTAATGTTCTAAGAAAAAAATCCAAGAGTCTATCCCATATTCTAGGGGAGATGAAGCAAGAACTTGATGTGTTAGCGGCAACAGTCAATGCCCAGCAAGCTTCAGAAAGAGAGGAGAAAATACGCTGCAATGATGATATACGAAATAGAACGGCTGCTACTTTCATCCAAAGTTGTTGGCCACGATTGTTGGCAAGAAAAGAACTCCAAAGGCTTCAAAAAGAGGCTAAGGAATTGTCCATTCAACTTGTTGGTGATTCGAGGATGGATCATCTTGAAGATAGAGGGAATGATACGATCCAGGAAAGGTCAAATTCAGATTTTGACGTAAAATGTGCAACTATCCACTTTTACGGAAACAGTCATAATTCTCAATTTGACCGTTGGATCGAGCTGAAAGTTTACGTGGAGTCTCCTGACATGTTTTCCTACCTTGGTTTAACATGTCAGGTCAATCGGAGTTCGGGAAGTCATCAAAACACGGGTCAATAGAGGTTGTACGAATTTTGTTATTTATTTCCTTTTGACTTGTGGACTTCCTATTTGGCTAGGATTCTTTTCCTAAAAGAATGTGGCAGCTTATTTTGGAAATCTACTAATTCTAAAAAGATCTTTAATGGGCTGCAACATAGTTTCCAAGTGTGGCAAGGATTCATAATTATTTCAGAATCCTTTTCTTACAAGGATTCCTAGCTACAAAAAGGAAAGAACACTTCGAGAATAAATTCTACCTTCGATCAGATTTTCTAGTCTATTTGGGACTTCTTAATGGTGACAAATCTGATTCTAGCATATTTAGGATGACAATTTTCGGATTTGTATTATTTTCTTCTTAGTTTTTGGGTTATTATTACTTATTTGGGTCAATTGTAAGTGGGCTTCATATAAGTCCACCTAAGGGGGGTCCATTAGGGTTTTTTTAAGTCTAGAGTCAGTATAAATAACGGCATAACCAAACATGTAAGGTTACGCAATTTTCAGATCAATAAACTTCTTTGCTGCACTTATTGTGTGTTGGTGGGATAATCTCCCTTCCTTGGTTCTCTAAAGAATTAAAAACGACTCAATGGTTTGGGCTACCCTACATCGTCTATGATCATAGGAGTGCACAAACAATGTCTCGGATCCAGTGTCCCCACCAATTCTCTAGAGGTTGGAAGAACTCGACCCCATCAAGTATAGGTCAAGGCAACTTCGATAACACTCCTAAAGATAAGGATCAAGTTGTTGTATGTCTCTCTAATAATCCCAAGTATTTTCTGAATCTGGTTGTCTAGCCTATATATTAGGATTCACTAAAGTTCACCATCCCTGGTAAAAACAACTTATACATTCAAAAGTAGCATTAATATGTTCATTTTATGCCAAAGATAAGGATAATAGAGCAAGGGTTTCAAAAGGATCATCAGGAATTGGTTATTGTGTTTTATATATAACGAGATCTTTTATGCCAAAAGCATAGCTAATATCAAAGTTAGTAGTAATTTAATGACATAATTATTTGATTCAATCATTTGCAACACTTTGAATGGACGGACTAGCACTACTCAATTGTAATTTATGACTGTTTTCAAAAGACGCTGTTCAGGTTCAATCTGTATCATGAAATAATCTCCAATATTAAGTACATCATGAAACTTATGTAAATCAGCTTGGAATTTGTATTGTTCATTACTTACTTGAATTTGTTTTATTATCTCAACATACAAATTATGAACTTTACATGAAAAAGACTCAGCTAAATTAGATATTTGAGAGTGAGGAGACATAAAAAAAGAATCTACAAACTTTCTAGATTCATAACTATAAACGCTATATGACTAAGGATGTGGAATGGAACAAACACTATTTGAAGCCTTAGTAGATATAATTTAAACACAACTGATGCGAACCTCGTGATCATGTGGTCACGCAACCCACATACAAAGACACCAATTCCCGGAAAGCTAAGTAAATCAGGTTTGATAGGAGTGTGATAGAAAGATAACTTGTGATCATAGTAGATATAGTTTAAACACAACTGATGCGAACCTAGTAATCATGTGGTCATGCAACCCACACACAAGGACACCAATTCCCGGAAAGCCAAGTAAATCAGATTTGACAGGAGTGTGACAGAAAGATAACTTGTACCTAGGCACCAGTACTATTGGAAACAGAAACCCCCACTTAACGAATATTGATTCGCGAACGAGAAGTATAAGGATGACGCCACAAAGCCAGTTGTTCATAAATAAGTCAGTTTTAGTTCTTTAGAGAACCAAGGAAGTGAGATTATCCCACCCACACACAACAAGTGCAGCAAAAAGAAGTTTATTGATCTGAATTGTCTAACCCTTACATGTTTGGTTATGCCTTTATTTATACTAAATTTAGACTTAAAGAAACACTAATGGACTCCCCTTAGGTGGACTTATATGAAGCCCACTTACAATTGACCCAAATAAGTAATAATAACCCAAAGACTAATAAGAAAATAATGAAAATAATAAAAATCCGAAAATTACCATCCTAAATATGATAGAATCAGATTTTTCACCCTTAAGAAGTCCCAAATAAACTAGGAGAAATCTGATTTGAAACATTTGTGTTGCTGCCCCTTTGATATCCTTGATTAGCCTGGATTTCCTTGTTTAACTTGGACAAATAAGAAAACAAATTTCCTTCTTTATTGCTGATTTAATCACTTTCCTTCTGAGGTTAGGAAAAGCATAAATAATCCTCCCTCCTTTAGGAACAATATCTGGCCCACTTCCTTACTTAATTAGCAGAATAAATTGCTGACTTTCTATCCTTATAGCATTAGGAAAAAACAAGCCCAACAAGGCTGGTATGGGCCCGGACACATCAGCCCCTTGTTCCACATGAGTTGGGCTCTTCTTGGACCTTAATTAGATGAATCAAAAGGTTGTTCTTCATGCTCTTTAAATTTATCAAGCCCCTCTAGGTCCATCTTGCTCCATATGTTATGAATAAGCCCATTCAATGCTTTTTTAAGCTTCTTTGCCCTAGCTCTTGTAATTGGCCCAATTGGCACCTCCAATGGGTCGTTGACATGATTACACTTGGTGTTGGGCTGATCCTCATCATCTAGTAAATTATGATTATCTTTATCTTCCTCGTCACGTGTCAGGAGTAAGGGATCATGGAGCTCAACATGTTCCTCTAAACCTATGATGTATTGGACGTCAAGCATGAGGGGGTAAGGAACATGTTGTTCTAAACCTTTAACATGCTAGATGCCAAGCATCCTGGGTGGGGAATCAGGTAGTTTAAGAAAACTAATATCACAAGACTCTTTTAAAACGATATTTACCTCTTCGGGCAATTCCACTAAAGAGTTTTCTAAAACTTTTTTCTCTACCACTAAAGAAGAATTATTATTTTCTTTATTAACCTCATTTTCATACTCATTTGGACTTATAATGTTAATTCCCTCTTCTTGCACACTCTCTTTATCTATATCACTAAAGTCCTCAGGTTTACACTAAAGGCATAACTAAACATGTAAGGTTACGCAATATTCAAATTAATGAAACTTCTTGTTTGCCGCACTTTGTGTGTGTGTGTTGGTGAGATAATCTCCCTTCCTTGATTCTCTAACGAATTGAAAATGATTTATTGAAAAACAACTGGCTTCGAGGTGTCATCCTTATACTTCTCGTTCGCGAATCAATATTCATTGGGTGAGGGTTGTCCGTTTTCAATAGTGCTGGTGCCTAGGTATAAGTTATCTTTGTGTGACACTCCTATCAAACCTGATTTACTTGGCTTTTTGGGAATTAATGTCTTTGCGCGTGGCTTGCGCGACCACATGATCATGAGGTTCGCATCATTTGGTATCGAGCTTGGCTCCATTAATCGGAGTTATATCCTTCTGAAATTTTTGTTCTTGTTGTTTTCGCAAAAACAAATTCCTAAGTATCCAATTTCTTCTTCTTGATTTTGCAGCATATCAAGAAAAAAACAATAAACAAAAATTATGTTTTTTTCGTTCTACTATTATCCAAAATATATCAGTAGCATAAAAAAAAGAAAAAAGAAAACAAATTGTTCAAAAGGACGTTTATTGGTTTCTGCCGCATAAAACTAAACAAGGGAAAATTGGATCAAATCAACTCGGAAATAACTCAAATTTGACACTTTGATCGAATCAATTCAAATAACTTAAAAAAATAATTTTTGAGTCAATTGGATATCGGTTGCTTTGGTTTTCAATTTTGGATCTAATCAGGTCTGATTCATAACATTTTTGCGTTAGTATATCAAAACTTATCATAAATTGCTCAAAGATATTCTGTCTATTTGAGTTCATATCACCCAATATGTGAAATTTGAGCTCATTTGGATATCATTTACGCTTGGTTCCAGATTCAGACTTAACTCGTTGTAAACAAGTCTGTTTTACATCAATTTTTGAAATTCGCTTTCTTTTTGTTGTTTTTATTTCTTGCAGTATATTTTCAACATATCCAACATATTTGGGTGTTGTTACATCGTTTTGCATATTTCATTTATGTTTTTATTAGATTCTTCAGTTTCGTTCCTATTTCGGATAGATTTGCTTGCTACTCGTGAGACTATTATCGTAGTTTTGTTTTTGCTTGTTTTCTGGTTTTTATTGCTTAGAGTCATATATAAATATTTGGATTGTGATGTTAAGTTGGTTCTATTTGGTGTTGGTTTCAGTTCTGCAAGAACCGCATGAAAGTGAAACGAGAAGTGTGAGCGTGTGAGGATATTGAGAGTGTTTGAGCGAAACACGAGCAACGTGATGATATTTGTTTTACCACTAACTGATTTTTGCAGGTACTATCAAGGATGATGGAGAGGATGGAGATCAAAACAACACACCACCCCATCCTGAGGGAGAACTTAAGTTCCAAATGCAAGGCATAACGCAGATGATGGAGAGGATGGATTTTGCGATGAGGAACGTGTGTGACAGACTTGATAGGGTGGAGAAACATGCTATCGAGGTTGGTACAAGCACCCAAGACGTGAGGAAGCTTGGGGTTGAACTAAAAGCAAACAGGCAATAAGGCCAAAAGGTTGGGGCGATTATGAGGATTTTGAGGAGGATGTTGATGATATTGGTGATGGTGGTTTTGAGGACGAGACCATAGGCCATTGGGAAGGTTTTCGGCAGCTTAGAAACCGAAGGGATTTTGGGATTAGAACTAGGGCCAATTCGACTAAAGGGGAAATTTCCGTAGTGTTGGGGGACATGGTGATTTGGATGTTATCAAACTGAAAATACCTTTCTTTCAAGGTAAGAATAATCTCGAGGTGTATTTGGAGTGGGAGAAAAAGGTGGATTGGATTTTTTATTGCCATAACTATTCGAAGGCAAAGAAAGTAAAATTGGTAGTCGTCGAATTCACGGATTACACACTGATTTGGTGGGATCAGAATGTGATTAGTAAAAGGAGGAGTGGAGAGAAGCTGATAGTGTCGTGGGAGGAGATGAAAGAGTTGATGAGAAGATGATTTGTGCCTAACCACTATTATAGAGATTTGTATCTAAAATTGCAGGGTTTGAATCAGGGTTCTAGGTCCATGGATGAGTATTTCAAAGAGAGGGAGATCGCAATGATTCCGGCCAATGTGATTGAGGATAGGGAAGCTACTAGATTTTTAAATGGGCTGAATATGAACATCGCGAATGTTGTAGAATTACAACATTATGTGGAATCGGAGGACATGGTCCATATGGCAATGAAGATGGACAGGCAAATAAAGAGAAGGGGTAGTACACGTTTTCAGACCAATTCGACTTCATCTTCCTCAACATGAAGGCCGAATTTTAAGAGAGAGGTGGTTGTCCAACTAAAGCCTTATGCAAAGGCCGAACCACCTAACGCCAAAACGGATGCTCATACGGATTGGAAAGGTAAATCTGAATCTCAGCCTACTCGTGATAGAGATATTAAATGTTTTAAGTGTTTAGGGAAGGGGCACATTGCATCTCAGTGTCCAAACCGAAAAGTTATGCTTACAAGAGACAATGGGGAGGTTGAATCTGAAAGAAAAGAGATGCCACCTTTGGTGGATTGTAGTGATGAGGAGATTACATATCCAATTTGATGCGAACCTCGTGATCACGTGGTCACCCAACCCACAATCAAGATTGAGATCTGATCCCGGAAAGCCGAAATTGGTCTGATAGGAGTGTGACACAATGGAAACCTGCCCCAAGGCACCAACACTATTGGATTGAGTAGAATGACGCCACGAAGCCGATTAATCTTCGATAAGTCGATTCGTTCGTTCAAGAACCGAAGAATGCAAGAATCACTCTCACACGTTAAAACTGAAAAATTCGAAGTAATTATCATCAAAGCTGCTGAAATTTTGGCTTACATGAGTTTAAATAGTTCTTGAAAAGTTAACCCTAATGGACCCCTTATGTGGACTTAAATGAGGTCCACTTAAAACCGACCTAAAACCCTAAACCGAAAAGCCCATAACTTAATCCAAACAAGCCTTGGATCCTAACTAAAAACAAAGTATTAATTAAGCCCAAACAAGCCTTGGGTTGTAGCTAACAAAATAAAACAAAGCCCATAATATTAAATCCATGTTCTGTCATGAGAAGAAGAGAAGGAAGTAAAATATTATAGAACTGATTCAAAGCTTATTTATAGCCTTCCATGCAGCCCCTTAATCCTAGAAACAAAAGGAAAAGGTAGCCAGCTATGTTGTTTCCAAGTTGTAGAAGGATTCTTTTGTTTTCTTTGCTGTCCTCACCTCATGGCCCAAATAAGGTTGTGTTGGACCCCTCTTGCACATGGATAAGATGTACTAGGGTCTCCTCTTGATACTCTAATGGACCTTTCAATTCGACTTGGTTGAAACATTCAAAACCAATGCATTCAATGCCTCTTTCAATGCCTTTGTCTTGGACCGAGTCATTGGACCATTTGGAAAATGTAATGGGTCCTTGCTGGTGTTTCTGGGTTGGTCCACATCATCCCCTCTCTCTCGAAAGGATTCGACCTCGAATCAAAATCTGTGTCAAACAACGTAAGATCAGCAACATTAAAGGTAGCACTAACACCATACTCACCTGGAAGGTCAATTTTGTATGCGTTGTCATTGATTCTCTCTAAAACCTGAAATGGACCATCACCACGAGGCTGTAATTTGATTTCCTTTGGTTAGGAAATTGTTCCTTATGCATGTGCATCCAAACCCAATCACCGGGTTGGAAAACAACCAGTTTACGTCCCTTATTTGCTTTAGAAGCGTAAAGTCTGTTCTTTTTCTCTATTTGCAGTCGAACTCCCTCATGGAGTTGTCTCACCATCTTTGCCTTCTTTTCACCATCTAAACTTACTTTTTCTTCAAAAGGCAAGGGAATTAAGTCCATAGGAGTCAGTGGATTAAAACCATAAACAATTTCAAATGGAGAAAAACTAGTGGTCGAATGCACAGTTCTATTATAAGCAAACTCAACAAAAGGCAAACATTCTTCCCAACTCTTTAAATTCTTTTGAATTATAGCACGCAAAAGTTGGGATAATGTTCTATTCACTACCTCGGTTTGTCCATCTTGTTTGAGGATGACATGTTGTCGAAAATAAAAGTTTAGTTCTCAACTTTCCCCATAAGGTCTTCCAAAAGTAGCTAAGGAACTTAACATCACGATCTGACACTATACTCTTAGGAATGCCATGCAAACGTACAGTCTCCCTAAAAAACAAGTCTGCAATATGAGATGCATCATCCGTTTTATTGCATGCAATGAAATGCACCATTTTAGAAAACCTATTAACCACAACAAAAATAGAGTCTCTACCTTTCTTTGACCTAGGTAAACCTAAAACAAAGTCCATAGAGATATCTACCCAAGGTTCGAGTAGGGCACGGTAATGGTGTATATAGCCCATGCGGTTGTACTCTAGATTTTGTCTTTCTATAAGTAATGCATTGTTCACAAATTCGTTGCACATCTCTTTTCATCTTTGGCCAATAAAAATGCTCATGCAATACATCCAAGGTTTTCGCAACCCTAAAGTGACCCATTAAACCACCCCCATGTGCTTCACGAACAAGCAATTCACGCAAAGAACTAGCAGGAACACACAATCTATTCTCTTTGAACAAATAACCATCCATCAAATAAAACTTACCAAAAGCCGAATGTTCACATGCATTATAAATCTCGGCAAAGTCAGAATCATTATCATACAATTCCTTCACATATTCAAAGCCTAGCAATCTAGTATTCATTGTGTGTAAAAGAACATACCTGCGCGAAAGTGCATCAGCTACGATGTTCTCTTTGCCTTGCTTATACTTGATTACGTAAGGAAAAGTTTCAATGAATTCAACCCATTTTGCATGCCTCCTATTCAACTTACCTTGTCCTTTCAGATGTTTCAAAGACTCATGATCCGAATGGATCACGAACTCTTTCGGCCACAAGTAATGTTGCCATATCTCAAGTGCTCTTACCAATGTATAGAGTTCTTTGTCGTAAGTGGGATAGTTCAAGGTCGCTCCACTTAACTTCTCACTAAAATTTGCAATAGGTCTCCGATCCTGCATCAAAACAGCACCTATTCCCATTCCAGATGCATCACATTCTATTTCAAATGCTTTTGTAAAGTCAGGTAAAGCCAAAACAGGTGCAGAACATAATTTTTCTTTCAAAAGAACAAAAGCCAATTCTTGTTCCTGCCCCCATTTAAACCCAACTGACTTTTTAACAACTTCATTTAAGGGTGCAGCTATTGTACTGAAATCTTTCATAAAACGCCTATAAAAACTAGCTAACCCATGAAAACTCCTTTCCTCACTTACCGATTTGGGTGTAGGCCAATCCCGGATGGCCTTAACTTTCTCCTCATCCATCTCGATACCCTGTGCAGTTACAACATAGCCAAGAAACACAATTTTCTCCATGCAAAAGGCACACTTTTTAAGATTAGCATACAATTTCTCACTACGCAACACACTAAGTACATTACGCAAATGATCAAGATGCTCGGTTAAGTTCTTGCTATAGATCAGAATGTCATCAAAATACACAACCACAAACTTACCTATAAACGCACGCAACACATGATTCATTAAACGCATAAACGTACTAGGTGCATTTGTAAGTCCAAACGACATTACTAACCATTCATACAAACCATGCTTAGTCTTAAATGTTGTTTTCCACTCATCACCTTCTTTCATTCTAAGTTGATGGTACCCACTTTTCAAGTCGATTTTAGAGAAAATACAGGATCCATGTAACTCATCTAACATGTCATCAAGTCTAGGAATGGGGTGTCTATACTTTACCGTTATGTTGTTGATGGCTCGACAATCAACACACATCCTCCATGTTCCATCCTTCTTAGGCACAAGTAGCACGGGTAAAGACACGGGCTCATACTCTCACGAATGTAGCCCTTTTCCATCAGCTCATCAACTTGCCTTTGAAGCTCCTTTGTCTCCTCGGGATTGCTTCTATAGGCTGGTCGGTTAGGAATTGAAGCTCTGGGTACGAAATCAATCTGATGCTCTATCCCCCTCAATGGTGGTAATCCGCTAGGAGTATCGTCGGGGAACATATCATCAAACTCCTGCAACAAAGCAATAGCAACACTAGGCACAATATGATGAAGATCATTAGTATTAAAGTAAGCCTCTTTGTACACAAGTAAAATCATTGGCTTGTTAGTGAAAAATGCAGATCTGATCTCACCCTCTCTAGCATAAAAATTGGGTTGTTTCTTTAGTTTTTCCACACAATTCTCATCACCCTTACTGACTTTCTTCACTCCTCTTGTCTTACCTCCACTCTCAGCCAGATTTAGGTGTTTTTGAGTTGTGGTCGAATGGTTTGATTTGTTTGGTGTTGGCTGAATATTTTGTTTGTGTTTGGATGGGTGGCCGAATGGGTTATAGTGGTTTGAGTTCTAGCTGAATCTGATGGTCTTCTCTCCCCTTGTTCCTCACCTTGATTTTCTCTCCCCATCGCCTCATGCTCACTTTTTAGCTTTATTTGATCATCATACACCTGTTTGGGTGTAAGAGGTACAAGAGTGATGGTTTTACCATCTTTTACAATGGTATACCTATTTTTAACCCCATCATGAATTGCCTTCCTATCATATTGCCACGGTCTCCCCAACAAGATGTGACTTGCTTGCATTGGTACCACGTCGCACAGAACTTCATCAATATATTTCCTAATCGAAAATGGAACCACAACCTGTTTAGTCACTTTCACTTCACTACTATCATTCAGCCATTACAATATATATGGTTTAGCATGCTTAACAGTACACAAATTCAGTTTACTAACAAGGGTGGTACTACAAACATTAACACAGCTTCCACTATCTATAATTAAACCACACACCTTGCTTTGTACATAACAACGCATATGGAAGATGTTCTCCCTTTGTTGATTAATTTCATCTTCCTTTACCTGAACCTGAAGTGTTCGTCTTATAACCAAGGACTCTCCAACCGGTAATGCTAACTCATCCCCATCACTATCCTCCAATGGTGGCATGCCTTCACAATCAGATGTGTCACTTTCAGATTCCATATCACTATTATCTCTAATCATCATGATTCTCTTGTTTGGACACTCTGAAGCATAATGTCCATGTCCTTGACACCTGAAACATTTAACATCACGGGTACGTTTAGGTTGAGTTTCATATTTACCTTTGGCATCAGTAGGAACATCAACTTTAGCCTTTGGTAGTTCAGTTCTAGAAGGAACAAAGGATCTTGGCCGGACAGTACCCTTTCTCTTTAGATTCGGCTTCCAAGATGATGAAGAGCCCGAATTAAACGCTGGCCGAGCATGTCCCTTCCGAAGTTGTCTCTCCACCTTTGTAGCCATGTGAACCATGTCCTCTAGCTCCACATAGTGCTGTAGCTCAACCACATTGGCAATGTCCTGATTCAACCCATTAAGAAACCTAGCCATGGTGGCTTCTCTATCCTCAACAACATTGGGCCGAATCATTGCTATCTCCATCTTTTTGTGATATTCATCTACTGTCTTATAACCTTGATTCAGACCTTGGAGCTTCATATATAAATCTCTGTAATAGTGGTTTGGCACAAATCGTCTCCTCATTAAGACTTTCATCTCCCCCCAAGTCTGAACGGGTCGCTCCCCATTCCTCCTCCTACTGATTACAATTTGATCCCACCAAATCAATGCATACTCCGTAAACTCAATTATCACCAATTTCACCTTCTTTTGTTCAGAATAGTTATGGCAATCAAAAATCCAATCAACCTTTTTCTCCCACTCCAAATAATCCCCGGGATTGTTTTTACCTTGAAAGTTAGGAATTTTCAGTTTAATGGTGTCCAAGTCCCCATCCATACCTTCATAAGTGCCCATGCCATGGAAATTCACATTCCTTCTAGCCCTGTTCAGTCCAGACCTGATTCCTTGGCCAGCAGATGCAAAATCATAGTCATCTTCACCTGCATCTGCGTTTTCGTCAACAAACTCTTCAAAATCAGATCTGACATTCCGTACGGCCATACGGACCGTATTTCCTCGGCGATCAGCCCCACTATTCTGTTGCTTTATTGAATTCACCTCATCTTTCAGATCCTTGTACGTTCTAGACAATAGCTCAAGTTGCTGGCCTATGGCTTGCAATTGAAAAGCTACGTCAGCGTTTTGTATAGCTAATTCGTTGTTTTCAGACATTCTTTGAATCTGCAAAATTTGGTTAGTAGCAAAAAATATATCCTCACACCACTCGTGTATCACACAAAAAAATCAAGGTTTTTCACTCTAATAAGCTCACAATGCCTTTTACCTCACAACTTGCTTTCTTTTGGTTCTTTAGGAACTGAAATCAACAAATCAAAGTCAGTAGCCTTCGCAGCGCACTCTAATTATAATTTTCAGACTCAAGAATCAATAAATATACTGAAAACAAAGCAAAACAAAACTACGATTACGATTTTGCGAGTAGCAATGCAAATTCGTACGAATTGTGGACGAAACGAAGACACGAAATAAAACAGAAGTGAATATTAGCAAAAACAGTTACTTGACTCCTAGATAACCCAAATATAATAGAAACAAAAAGATTTGGACAAAACTAAACAGTAAGGATCACGTTTTGAAACTTGACGCAAATCTAACCTGTTACACAATTTTTATGTAACAGAATTGAAACCCAGACCAGACGATCTTTAAATGACCTAAAATTCAATATTTAGTATTATAATACTAAAAAAACAACAGAAATAAATTCATAGGTCGTTCTTTTATGTCTAGGTAACCAAACCCCTTGTATGATCAGTTTGCGGCAGAATTGAACCCCCAATTGAAACCTCCAGAATCAGATATCAAAATAAGCCCAAATTTAATATATGTTGCGATCTCATCCCCAATACACAGAATATGAAGTTTCAATTTATTCTAAGGTATTTTGCTTATGGTTCACAAAGAGTAGTGTTTCTGCGGCAGAATTGACCTCGAATTAAAACCTCAAGCAAAAAATATCAGAATAAGCCCAAATTTGATATATGATGCGATCTCACCCCCAATAGACTGAATATGAAGTTTCAATTGATTCTGAGGTGGTTTACTTATGGTTCATAAAGAGTAGTGTTTTTGCGGCAGAATTGACCTCGAATTAAAACCTCAAGCAAACAAATATCAGAATAAGACCAAATTTCACATATAATGCGATCTCACCCCCAATAGACTGAATATGAAGTTTCAATTGATTCCAAGGTGGTTTGCTTATGGTTCAACAAGAGTTGTGTTTCGCGGCAAAAATTGAATGATCCTTAATATTTCAACTAATCCCTATCTCTCTTTCTTTTTAATATACTGATATGATTAGAGACAGTAACAAGATGAAATACAACCTCTTTTTTTTTTTTTGCTTAGATGACGCAGACACGAAGAACAAGAAGATGGACGCAAACACCGAAAAACTTAAAGGAACACAAAAAAATGAAAATAACAGAAGGATATGACCTTGTTTCGGAGCCTAGCTCGATACCAACCGATGCGAACCTCGTGATCACGTGGTCACGCAACCCATAATCAAGATTGAGACCTGATCCCGGAAAGCCGAAATTGGTCTGATAGGAGTGTGACACAATGGAAACCTGCCCCAAGGCACCAATACTATTGGATTGAGTAGAATGACGCAACGAAGCTAGTTAATCTTCGATAAGTCAGATTCAGTTCGTTCAAGAACTGAAGAATGCAAGAATCACTCTCACACGTTAAAACTGAAAAATTCAGAAGTAATTATCATCAAAGCTGCCGAAATTTTGGCTTACATGAGTTTAAATAGTTCTTGAAAAGTTAACCCTAATGGACCCCTTATGTGGACTTAAATAAGGTCCACTTAAAACTGACCCAAAACCCTAAACTGAAAAGCCCATAACTTAATCCAAACAAGCCTTGGATCCTAACTAAAAACAAAGTATTAATTAAGCCCAAACAAGCCTTGGGCTGTAGCTAACAAAATAAAACAAAGCCCATAATATTAAATCCATGTTCTGTCATGAGAAGAAGAGAAGGAAGTAAAATATTATAGAACTGATTCAAGGCTTATTTATAGCCTTCCATGCAGCCCCTTAATCCTAGAAACAAAAGGAAAAGGTAGCCACCCATGTTGTTTCCAAGTTGTAGAAGGATTCTTTTGTTTCCTTTGCTTGTCCTCACCTCATGGCCCAAATAAGGTTGTGTTGGACCCCTCTTGCACATGAATAAGATGTACTAGGGTCTCCTCTTGATACTCTAATGGACCTTTCAATTCGACTTGGTTGAAACATTCAAAACCAATGCATTCAATGCCTCTTTCAATGCCTTTGTCTTGGACCGAGTCATTGGACCATTTGGAACATGTAATGGGTCCTTGCTGGTGTTTCTGGGTTGGTCCACATCACAATTGAGGGAGGGGCCTTGGTTATAAGGCGTGTGGTGAGCATCCAAATCAAAGAAGATGTCACATCCCAAACAAGGTATGTGTCATGATAATCGATGGATGTAGTTGTGCTAATGTAACTAGTGATACTCTTGTGAAGAAATTGAATCTGAGTTGTGTTAAGCATCTTAGGCCTTATAGATTGCAATGGTTGAATGAATGTGGTGAAGTGATGGTTACTAAGCAAGTATTGATTGTGTTTGCTTTTGGGAAGTATTTTGATGAGGTTATGTGTGATGTAGTCTCAATACATGCTAGTCACTTACTTTTGAGGCGTCCATGGCAGTTTGATCGGAAGACGATTCATGATGGGTTTAGAAATAGGTTCACTATTGCAAAGGATGGTAAAACCATCACTCTTGTACCTCTTTCTCCGAAACAAGTGTATTATGATCAAATGACATTAAAAAAGGAGTGCGAGGATGGGAAGAGTGAAAATTCACGTGAGGACAATGGTGAGAGAAGACCATCAGATTCACCTAAACCTAAATCATTAATTAAACCGGTTGAGAGTGGAGGTAAAACTCGAGGAGTGAAGAAAGTAAGCTTGTGTGATGATAATAGTGTGGAAAAATTAAAGAAACAACTTATTTTTTATGCAAAAGGAGCTCAAATCAGATATGCGTTTTTCACTAACAAGCCGATGATATTACTTGTGTGTAAGGAGGCTTATTTTGACACTAACGTTATTGATTCTGCTATTCCTAGTGTGGCTGTTTCTTTGTTGCAAGAGTTTGATGATGTATTCCCTGAAGACATCCCTAGTGGATTACCACCATTAAGGGGAGTTGAACATCAGATTGACCTTGTACTCGGGGCTTCGATCCCTAACCGTCCAGCCTATAGAAGCAACCCCGAGGAGACAAAGGAGCTCCAAAAACAAGTAGAAGAGTTGATCATGAAGGGGTATTTTCGTGAGAGTATGAGCCCTTGTGCTGTGCTAGTGGTACTTGTGCCTAAAAAGGATGGAACTTGGAGGATGTGTGTCGACAGTCGTGCCATGAACAACATAACGGTAAAGTATCGACATCCTATTCCTAGGCTAGATGACATGCTAGATGAAATCGAAATATAATTTAGAATGATATCCTTGGAAAAAGAGGATGAATCAAAATATAGCTGCTACGCCAAAACTAGGCGCAAAGAACCAACCAGAATGATAATTATTTTATCAAATTACACTTAATTTTACATTTCCTTTCATTTACATATTACATACAAATTATAAGAAAGTTTGACCCCTCAATTACATGGATCATGTATTTTCTCTAAAATTGACTTAAAAGTGGGTACCATCATATTAGGATGAAAGAGGGTGATGAGTGGAAAACTACATTTAAGACTAAGTATTATTTGTATGAATGGTTAGCCATGTCATTTGGACTTAGAAATGCGCCTAATATGTTTTTGCGTTTAATGAATCATGTATTGCGTGCGTTTATAGGTAAGTTTGTTGTTGTATATTTTGATGAAATTTTGATCTATAGCAAGAACTTAAATAAGCATCTTGATTATTTGCGTAATGTACTTAGTGTATTGCGTAGTGAGCAATTGTATGCTAATCTTAAGAAGTGTACCTTTTACATGGAGAAAATTGTGTTTCTTGGCTATGTCGTAACTGCGCAGGGTATCGAAATGGACAAGGAGAAAGTTAAGGCCATCCGGGATTGACTTACACCAAAATCGATAAGTGAGGTAAGGAGTTTTTATAGAAGGTTTGTGAAGGATTTTAGTACTATTGCTGCACCTTTAACTAAAATTGTGAAAAAGTCTGTTACATTCAAATGGAATGATGAACATGATAAGGCTTTTAATTTGTTGAAAGATAAACTTTGTTCGGCTCCTGTTTTAGCTTTGCCAAACTTTACGAGAGCTTTTGAAGTTGAATGTGTCAGGTATTGGTATAGGAGTTGTGTTAATGCAGGATAGGAGGCCCACTGCGTATTTCAGTGAAAAACTTAATGAGGCAGCCTTGAATTACCCTACATATCACAAGGAGCTCTATGCCTTGGTAAGAACTTTAGAGACGTGGCAGCATTACCTGTGGTCTAAGGAGTTTGTGATACATTCTGATCATGAATCATTGAAGTACTTGAAATGGCAAGGTAAGTTGAGTAAGAGACATGCCACATGGATTGAATTTATTGAAACCTTTTCGTATATGATCAAGTATAAAAGAAAAAATTATGGCTGATGCACTTTCACGCAGATATGTTCTTTTATCTACTTTGGATGCTAGATTTCTAGGATTTGAACACATAAAAGAATTGTACAAGGATGATAGTGATTTTGCTAATGTTTACAATACTTGCAAAACTTTGGATTTTGGAAGTTCTATAGACTTGATGGATATTTGTTTAAAGAGAGTCGTTTGTGTGTTCCATTAAGTTCTATGCGTGAATTGCTTGTACGTGAAGCACATGGAGGCGGGTTGATGGGGCATTTTGGTGTTATTAAGACTTTGGATATGTTGCATGAACATTTTTATTGGCCGAAAATGAAAAAAGATGTGCAACACATATGTGATAAATGCATAACTTGTAGGAAAGCAAAGTCTAGGACTCGACCACATGGCTTGTATTACCTTTTGCCTGTACCGAAAGAACCATGGGTAGACATTTCGATGGACTTCGTCGTAGGTTTAAGGTCAAAACAGGGTAAGGATTCCATCTTTATAGCTGTTGATAGGTTTTCAAAGATGGCACACTCCATTCCATGTCATAAAACCGATGATGCAACTAACATTGCTTATTTGTTCTCTAGGGAGATAGTACGGCTTCATGGCGTCCCTAAGAGCATTGTTTCTAATAGAGATGTTAAGTTCCTTAGCTATTTTTGGAAGGTGTTATGGGGCAAATTGGGTACTAAACTGTTGTTTTCAACTACATGTCACCCCCAAACAAATGGACAAACCAAAGTAGTTAATAGGACCTTAACACAACTTCTACGTGCTGTCATTCAAAAGAACTTAAAGAATTGGGGAGATTGTCTGCCATTTATAGAGTTTGCATATAATCACAGTGTGCACTCTACTACTGAATTTTCACCATTTGAAATTGTGTACGGATTTAACCCTTTAACTCCAATGGATTTAATTGCTTTGCTTGTTGATTAAAGGGTTAGTTTGGATGGTAATCGTAAAGCACAGGTGGTGAAGACACTCCATGAGAGTGTGCGGCAACAGATTGAAAAGAGGAATCGTGTGTATGTGACCAAACCCAATAAGGGGCGCAAACATGTTGTCTTTCAGCCTGGCGATTGGGTTTTGGTGCATATGCGCAAGAAAAGATTTCTGGCCCATAGGAAATCAAAGCTACAACCAAGAGGAGATGGGGCATTTCATATCCTTGAGAGGATCAATGACAATGCTTATAAAGTTCATTTGCCAGGTGAGTATGGTGTTAGTACTACCTTTAATGTTTTTTATCTAACTCTGTTTAATATAGGTGATGATTCGAGGTCGAATCCTTTTGAAGAGAGAGGGGATGATGAGGATCAGCCCAACACCAAGCTTAATCATGCCAACGACTCATTGGAGGTGCCAATTGGGCCAATTACAAGAGTTAGGGCAAAGAAGTTTAAAAAAGCATTGAATGGGCTTGTTCATAACATATGGAGAAAAATGGACCTAAAGCGGCTTGGGACATTTAAGGAGCATGAAGGATAGCCTTTAATTCATCTAATTCAGGTCCAAGAAAAGCCCAAGTTGTGTGGAACAAGGGGCTGATGTGTCCGGCCCAATACCAGCCTTGTTAGGCTTGTTTTTTCCTAATGCTACAAGGATAAAAAGTCAGCAATTTATTCTTCTAATTAGGTAAGGAAGTTGGCTAGATCTTATTCCTAAAGAGGAGAGGATTATTTAATGCCTTTCCTAACTTAGAACGGAAAGTAATTAAATTAGCAACAGAGAAAATTTGTTTTCTTATTTTTCCAAGTTAAACAAGGAAATCCAAGCTAATCAAGGACATCAAAGGGGGGTCAGCAACACAAATTTTTCAAATTAGATTTCTCCTAGTTTATTTGGGACTTATTAAGGGTGACAAATCTGATTCTAGCATATTTAGGATGATAATTTTTGAATTTTTATTATTGTTTTCTTACTCTTTGAGTTATTATTACTTATTTGGGTCAATTGTAAGTGGACTTCATATAAGTCCACCTAAAGGGGGGCCCATTAGGGTTTCTTTAAGTTTAGAGTTAGTATAAATAAAGGCATAACCAAACATGTAAGGTTAATAAAACTTCTTATTTGCCGCACTTTGTGTGTGTGTGTGTGTGTGTTGGTCAGATAATCTTCATTCTTTGGTTCTCTAAAGATCTGAAAATGACTTATCAAAGAACAACTGGTTTCATGGCATCATCCTTATACTTCTTGTTTGCGAATCAATATTCGTTGGGTGGGGGTTTTCCGTTTGCAATAGTACTGGTGCCTAGGTACAAGTTATCATTGTGTCACACTCCTATCTAGGGGTGAGCAAAAAAACCAAAAAACCGAGAAAACTGGAAAAAAAAAAACCGAAAAAACCAAACCGTGAAAAAAAACCGATTAAAATTTTGAAAAAACCGACCGGTTCGGTTTTATAAGCCTGAAACCAAAAATACCGAACCGAATCGAACCCAAACCAAAAAAACCGAGCCAAACCGGTTTGAACCGGTTTTTGTCCTAAAAAACCAAACCGAACCGAACCGAAACTGGTTGGTTTGAACCGGTATCGGTTTTTTTTTTAAATTCGATTTGGTTACTTTTTTTTGATAAAAACCGAACCGAACCGAAAATGATCACCCCTACTCCTATCAAACCTGATTTACTTGGCTTTTCAGGTATTGATGTCTTTGTGTGTGGGTTGCGTGACCACGTTATCACGAGGTTTGCATCAGCTCATATCCTTCAGTTTTTTTCAGTTTTTTTAGTGTTCCTTTAAGTTTTTGAGTGTTTGCGTCGTTCATCTTCTTGTGCTTTGTGTCTGCGTCATCTAACAAAAAAAAAGTTATATTTCATCTTGTTATTGTCTCTAACCATATCAGTAACATATATAAAAAAACAAAGATATTAGATGAAATTTAAAGGATGATTTAATTATGCCGCAGAAAAACAACTCTTAGTGAACCATAAGAAAACCACCTGAGAATCAATTGAAACTTCAACTCCTGTATACTGGGAGTGAGATCGCACCATATATTAAATTGAGACTATTTTGATATCGTTTGCTTAAGATTTTAATTCGAGGTTCAATTCTGTCGTAGAAACACAACTCTTGGTGAACCATAAGCAAACCACCTCAGAATCAATTGAAACTCCACATTCTGTCTATTGGGTATGTTATCGCACCACATATTAGATTTGGGTTTATTTGGATATCGCTTGCTTGAGGTTTTAATTCGAGATTCCATTCTACCGCAGAAACACTACTCTTAGTGAACCATAAGCAAACCACCTTAGAATCAATTGAACCTTTATATTCTGTCTACTGGGGGTGAGATCGCAATATATTAAATTTGGGCTTATTTGGATATCGGGTTCTTAAGGTTTTACTTGGAGGTTCATTTGTGCCGCAAACTGATCATACAAGGTGTTTGGATACCTAGACATAATAGAACGAACTATATATACTGATATTTGTTGTTTTCCTGGTATCCGAATACTATATATTAAATTTGAGGTCATTTGGATAGCATTTTCTTTAGGTTCTAGAATCGGGTTTTGTCTTGCCGTAACGGGTCTATTTTGCGTTATCTTTCAAAACTTGTTTTGTTTATGTTTACTTTGTTCTCGCCAATATATTATCATCATATTTGGGATATTTGGCTGTTGTTTGACTCATTTTCATCACTTTCACATTTGTTTGTTTTCGATCAGTTCTGGTCCAAACAAAAGTCGGATTTGAAATTTCGAGTCTAGATCAGTGTTCTTCTTGTTGTAAACTCTATTCTTGTCGTGTCTTTGTCTTCTATTTTTCCCTTTGTGTCATGTATTCAGCAATGAAGAGGGAACGAAGGAGGATTCTAGCTCAAGGATGCGAAAAACAAAGCCATGGTTTGGGGGTTTTAGAACAAGAAGTTGATAAGTGTAGAAGATTATTCTATGATCTTCAAGCTCATGGGAAAAGGAGGTACAGGGCCAAAAAATGAAAGATGAAGGAGAGCCACAATTGTTATCATTCAAAAGTATGTACGCAAGTGGTTAGTACAACGTGCTTATTTGAAATTTTTATGAGTCACTACTTCCATACAGTGTTGTTGAAAAAAGGTGTTAGTAATAAGGAAATTCTGAAGGCTTAAACAAGAGGCAATGAAGTGCCTACTAATCCTATTCAAGATTCGAGGGCGAATCTTCTTGAAGAAGGAGAGAATGATACAAACCATGCACAAGGTTCGCATCAATTATTTATATTAGACAGTTTTAATTGATAATTGAGCCTAACAGTTGGATGTTTTAGGGTTATACTATTTATATGTTTCTCTTTCATTTTGTGAAATAGTTTTTGATGACATAAAAATAACAAACTTTTCCTTTCCTGAATTCTCTTTCTTTCTGACTTTTCTATTTGTCTGTTTTTAATTCTTATCTTCTTTCTTTATTACTTTAATTTTTTTTTTTTATTTCACATCAACTTTGTTATCAAAGATTTAGATTTTTAATTGTTCTCATAATTAATCAACTTTTAAAGGGCTTGGAAAATTTCTAGTTTGATCTAAAAAAAAAATTTATTCATCATCAACAACATTAACATTAAGATCTCCAGCAGTGTCATCAAGCACCAAGAGATAGCACATCCAGGATTCACGACAAATCGTTCTACATCAACAGCCAGTCGATCACCTCTTCCAATTTGTGCATCCAGAACCAGCAGCAGATCCGCCATCTAGCAGCGGCGCCTGTGCCAGTCTCTCTCCCTCAACCTCCATCAATGTATCACATAACAGCAGTTGAAGATCGGCCATCAAGAAGACCACCACATCAATTCATAGATCCACGTTGATTTGTTGCTTCCAATACTCCAGATCTTCCCGCACCAATCACAACACGACCAATCTGTGTGAAGACGACGTGAGCTACTAGCAACAAGTCACAGAAGACAAAGGAAATAGGCTCCTTGAGAAAATTAATTCACCCTAGACATGCCAGTGATAGTTAGCGCCACATCACCGAGCACAACCCAGGGTGACACATTAGCAGAATCTGTCACGTCAGCTCCAGATTGCATGTCAGCTGCCATATCATCTTTCACTATAACATCATCTGCCACGTCATCTGGTAAGAAATTCCAGCATGTTCCCATTGCAGTTTGGTCAATAAACCACTATAAACGTTTTTTAACCATTGAATATCATTATTCATGGTATATTTTTTTACACTTGTTGACCAAAATTTAGCATTAATATTGTTGTTTTGTGCCTGCTCATAAAAAAACATAGTTCATCTTGCAAATTGAATTATCTTAACTTTGGGTTTAATTATTTACATTGAATATCCGATCCTCTTAATAAATGTAGAGCTTGATTAAATTTATGGAAATTGTGTTTAGATTACATGTATGCATTTAGATGACTTACATTGCTTGTTAGAGAATTTTCCTAGTTTAATTCGTCATTGCTTAGTCTCCAAGATAAATAAAATAATTAAATATTAGCTTTAGTTTTATACTGTCCTTTACTTACAAGTGTCATTTGTGATCTCAGTTACAGTCCTAAGATTAGTTTTAGATGCTACATAATAGTCGTTTAGTACACAATCAAGAACTCACAACTACTATGGACCTGAACTCTAGTAATGTTCTTAAGGATATTCAAGAGTGATTACAACTTTTTATGGTCAGATTGACCCATGGATATTTGCTAGATGGATCCGTGACATGGATCAATTTTTTTACTAGTATAATATTTTGAGAATAGGAGGGTAAGGTTTGTAAATATGAAACTTAGTGGGACCACTCAACTTTATTGGGAAAATGTAGAAAAGTCTTTGGTTAGGAGAGAGGTCAACCTCCTATTACTAATTGGGTTGAGATAAAAAATAAGTTACAAGAAAAGTACCTACCTCATTCTTATAGGAAAAATCTCTTAAACTAGTGAAATAACTTGAGGCAATGAAGTAAGCTTGCCAATAAAAATGTGGCCAATTTGATGAATACAGGATGAGGTGTGCAATTAGAGAGGATGATGCAATTACCCTAAGTGGATTTCTAAAAGGCTTAAAAGATTAGCTTAGGAGAGATGTTGTGGTTGGAGGTGTGTTCACCCTTGAGGAAGCTTATACACTAGTACAAAACTATGGGTTGGTCATAAAGAGATAGTGGATGAGATGTCAAGACACTTGTAATATCATTTCTAAGTCCCAACCTAGTAATAATAACTCTATATTGGGTGCCCAACCCCATAAACCTAATTCTACTATTTTCCAGATACCTAGAGAAGACAAGGGTAAGGGTATTTTTCATGAAGCACCTAAGATGACCTCAAAAAAAGAAAGGAATACCTAGGAAGAAAAGATAATTCAGTCTGTTATTTTTATTTAATCATCAAAAACTCCTCGTAATGTCAAGAAAATCACATATAAATAATAAATTCTAATCATAATCAATTTGGGCTTAAAATCCACTAACTAATAAAAGTCTAATAAAATAACATAAATTAAAGTCTAATAATAAAAATAAATAAAATCTAGGCTGAAAGGCCAAGGTGGGCTGATTATGCGGATTTTGAGGAGGACATTGATGATATTGGTGATGGTGGTTTTAAGGATGAGACTATTGCCATCGGGAAGGTTTTCGGCAACCTAGAAACCGAAGGGATTTCATGTATTTTGATAAGGTGTTATGGCAAAAGAAAATGAGGATTCAAAATGAGAGGTGGTATCAAAGGAAAAGATATTAAAGGGAGAGAAACAAAGAATCTAAGAGTCTATCCCGTATTCTAGGGGAGATGAAGCAAGAACTTGATGTGTTAATCGCACTTGATCAATGCCCAGCAAAGCTTCGGAAAGAGAGGAGAAAAAATGCTGCAGTAATGATATACGAAATAGAACGGCTGCTACTTTGATCCAAAGTTGTTGGCGATGATTGTTGGCAAGAAAACAACTCCAAAGGCTTCAAAAAGAGGCTAAGGAATTATCCATTCAACTTGTTGGTGATTCGAGGACGAATCATCTTGAAGAGAGATGGAATGATACGATCTAGGCAAGGTTAAATTTGGATTTTGATGTAAAATGTGCAACTATCCAGTTTTACTTCAACAGTCATAATTCTCAATCCGATCGTTGGATCGAGCTGCAATTTTACGTGGGATCCGCCGACATGTTTTCCTACCTTGGTTCAAATTTAAGATCAATCAAAGATCGGGAAAGCATCGCAATACAGGTCAACAGAGGCAGTATGAATTTTGTTATTTACTTCTTTTTGACTTGTGGACTTCTTATTTGGGTAGGATTCTTTTTCTAAAACGTTGTGGCAGCTTGTTTTAGAAATCTTCTAGCTCTGCAAGGATCTTTAATGGGTTGCAATATCGTTTCCAAGTGTGAGACTGATGCGAACCTCGTGATCACATGGTCACGCAACCCACACGCAACCCACACGCAAAGACACCAATTCCCGGAAAGCCAAGTAAATCAGGTTTGACAGGAGTGTGACACAAAGATAACTTGTACCTAGGCACCATCACTATTAGAAACGGAGACCCCCACCCAATGAATATTGATTCGCGAACGAGAAGTATAATGACGTCACGAAGATAGTTGTTCTTCGATAAGTCGTTTTCAGTCCTTTAGAGAACCAAGGAAGGGAGATTATCCCACCAACACACAATAAGTGCAGCAAAGAAGTTTAATGATTTGAAAATTGTGTAACCTTACATGTTTGGTTATGCCTTTATTTATACTGATTCTAGACTTAAAGAAACCCTAATGGACCCCCCTTAGGTGGACTTATATGAAGCTCACTTACAATTGACCAAAATAAGTAATAATAACCTAAAAACTAAGAAGAAAATAATAAAAATCCAAAAATTATCATGCTAAATATGCTAGAATCAGATTTGTCACCCTTAATAAGTCTTAAATAAACTAGGAAAAATCTGATTTGGAAAATTTGTGTTGCTGCCCCCCCCTGATGTCCTTAATTAGCTTGGATTTCCTTGTTTAACTTAGACAAATAAGAAAACAAATTTCCTCCTTTGTTGCTGATTTAATTACTTTCCTTCCTAAGTTAGGAAAAGCATTAAATAGTCCTCCCCTCTTTAGGAATAAGATATGGCCAACTTCCTTACTTAATTAGAAGAATAAATTGCTGACTTTTTATCCTTGCAGCATTAGGAAAAATAACAAGCCTAACAAGGTTGGTATTGGGCCGGACACATCAACCCCTTGTTCCACACGAATTGGGCTCTTCTTGGACCTGAACTAGATGAATTAAAGGGTGTCCTTCATGCTCCTTAAATTTCCCAAGCCCCTCTAGGTCCATTTTGCTCCATATGTTCTGAACAAGCCCATTCAATGCTTCTTTAATCTTCTTTGCCCTAGCTCTTGTGATTGGCCCAATTGGCACCTCCAATAGGTCGTTGGCATGATTACGCTTGGTGTTGGGCTGATCCGCATCATCCCCTCTCTCTTCAAAAGGATTTGACCTCGAATCATCACCTACATCAAACAGAGTAAGATCATAAACATTAAAGGTAGCACTAACACTATACTCACCTGGCAAATCAACTTTATAAGCATTGTCATTGATCCTCTCAAGGATCCGAAATGGCCCATCTCGTCGTGGTTGTAGCTTTGATTTTCTATGGGCCGGAAATCTCTCCTTACGCATATGCACCCAAACCCAATCGCCGGGCTGAAAGACAACATGTTTGCGCCCCTTATTGGCTTTGGTCGCATACACAAGATTCCTCTTTTCAATCTGTTGCCGCACATTCTCATGGAGTGTCTTCACCACCTGTGCTTTACGATTACCATCCAAACTAACCCTTTTAATAAACATGCAAAGCAATTAAATCCATTGGAGTTAAAGGGTTAAATCCATACACAATTGCAAATGGTGAAAATGCGATTATATGCAAACAATCTTCCCATTTCTTTAAGTTCTTTTGAATGACAACGACGAAGTTGTGTTAAGGTCCTATTAACTACTTCGGTTTGTCCGTCTGTTTGGGGGTGAAAAGTAGTTGAAAACAACAGTTTAGTACCCAATTTTTCCCATAACACCTTCTAAAAATAGCTAAGTACTTAGGGACCCTGTGAAGCCGTACTATCTCCCTAAAGAACAAATCAGCAATGTTAGTTGCATCATCAGTTTTATGACATGGAATGAAGTGTGTCATCTTTGAAAACCTATCAACAACTACAAAGATGGAATCCTTACCCTGTTTTGACCTAGGTAAACCTAAAACGAAGTCCATCGAAATGTTTACCCATGGTTCTTTCGGTACAGGCAAAGGGGTATACAAGCCATGTGGTTGAGTCCTAGACTTTGCTTTCCTACAAGTTATGCATTTATCACATATGCGTTGCACATCTTTTTTCATTTTAGGCCAATAAAAATGCTCATGCAACATATCCAAAGTCTTAACAACACCAAAATGCCCCATTAACCCGCCACCATATGCTTCACGTACAAGCAATTCACGCATAGAACTTAATGGAACACACAAACGACTCTCTTTAAACAATTTATCCATCAAGTCTATAAAACTTTCCAAAAGCTGAAGTTTCGCAAGCATTGTAAACATTAGCAAAATCACTATCATCCTTGTACAATTCTTTTATGTGTTCAAATCCTAGAAATCTAGCATCCAAAGTAGATAAAAGAACATATCTGTGCGAAAGTGCATCAGCCACAATGTTTTCTTTCCCTTGCTTATACTTGATCACATACGGAAAGGTTTCAATAAATTCAACCCATTTAGCATGTCTCCTACTCAACTTACCTTGCCCTTTCAAGTGCTTCAATGATCATGATCAGAATGTATCACAAACTCCTTGGGCCACAGGTAATGTTGCCACATCTTTAAAGTTCTTACCAAGGCATAGAGCTCGTTGTCATATGTAGGGTAATTCAAGGCTGCCCCATTAAGTTTTTCGCTGAAATACACAATGGGCCTTCTATCATGCATTAACACAGCTCCTATACCAATACCTGACGCATCACATTCAACTTCAAAAGCTCTCGTAAAGTCTGGCAAAGCTAAAACAGGCGCCGAACAAAGTTTATCTTTCAACAAATTAAAAGCCTCATCCTGTTCATCATTCCATTTGAATCCAACAGACTTTTTCACAATTTCAGTTAATGGTGCAGCAATAGTACTAAAATCCTTCACAAACCTTCTATAAAAACTAGCAAGTCCATGAAAACTCCTTACCTCACTTACCAATTTTGTTGTAGGCCAATCCCGGATGGCCTTAACTTTCTCCTCGTCCATCTCGATACCCTGCACAGTGACGACATAGCCAAGAAACACAATTTTTTTCCATGCAAAAGGTACACTTCTTAAGATTAGCATATAATTGCTCACTATGCAACACACTAAGTACATTCCACAAATGATCAAGATGCTCATCTAAGTTCTTGCTATAGATCAAAATGTCATCAAAATACACAACAACAAACTTACCCATAAACGCACGCAATACACGATTCATTAAATGCATAAACGGCATGACTAACCATTCATACAAACCATGCTTAGTTTTAAATGCAGTTTTCCACTCATCACCCTCTTTCATCCTAATTTGATGGTACCTACTTTTTAAGTCAATCTTAGAGAAAATACATGATCCATGTAACTCACCTAGCATGTCATCAAGCCTAGAAATAGGATGTCGATACTTTACAGTTATGTTGTTGATGACATGACAGTCAACACACATCCTCCATGTTCCATCCTTTTTAGGCACAAGTAGCACTGGCACAGCACAAGGACTCATACTCTCACGAATGTACCCCTTCATCATCAACTCATCTACTTGCCTTTGAAGCTCCTTCGTCTCCTCGAGGTTGCTTCTATAGGCTGGACGGTTAGGGATTGAAGCTCAGGGCACAAGATCAATTTGATGTTCAATTCCCCTTAATGGTGGTAATCCATTAGGGATGTCTTTAGGGAATACATCATCAAACTCCTGCATCAAAGAAACAGCCACACTAGGAATAGCATAATCAAGATCGTTAGTGTTAAAATAAGCCTCCTTATACACAAGTAAGATCATTGGCTTATTAGTGAAAAATGCAGATCTGATTTGAGATCCTTTTGCATAAAAATTAGGTTGTTTCTTTAATTTTTCCACACTATAATCATCACACAAGCTTACTTTCTTCACTCGATTTTTACCTCCACTCTCAACCGGTTTAATTAATAATTTAAGTTTAGCCGAATCTTATGGTTTTCTCTCACCATTGTCCTCACGTGAATTTTCACTCTTCCCATCCTCACATTCGTTTTTTAATTTCATTTGATCATCATACACTTGTTTTGGAGAAAAAGGTACAAGAGTGATGGTTTTACCATCCTTTACAATAGTGAACCTATTTCTAAACCCATCATGAATCGCTTTCCGATGAAACTGCCATGGATGCCCCAAAAGTAAGTGACTAGCATGCATTGGGACTACATCATACAAAATCTCATCAGAATACTTCCTAATAGCAAACGAAATCAAAACCTGCTTAGTAACCCTCACTTCACCACATTCATTCAACCATTGCAATCTATAAGGCCTAGGATGCTTAATACAACTCAGATTCAATTTCTTCACAAGAGTATCACTAGCAACATTAGCACAACTACCTCCATCAATTATCATGCTACATACCTTGTTTTGGATGTGACATCAAGTGTGAAATATATTTTCCCGTTGCTGATCTACATCATCTTCTTTGATTTGCATGTTCAACGCACGCCTTATAACCAAGGCCTCTCCCTCAACGGGATATGCAATCTCCTCATCACTACAATCCACCAAAGGTGGCATCTCTTCACTTTCAGATTTGTCACTTTCGGATTCAACCTCCCCAGTCTCTTGTAAGCATAACTCTTCAGTTTGGACACTGAGATGCAATGTGCCCCTTCCCTAAACACTTAAAGCATTTAAACACTTAAAGCATAACTCTATCACGAGTAGGTTGAGATTTAGATTTACCTTTCCCATCCGTATGAGTATTCTTTTTGGCCTTAGGTGGTTCGGCCTTCGCATAAGGCTTTGGTTGGACAGAACCCTCTCTCTTCAAATTCGGCCTCCATGTTGAGGATGATGAAGCCGAATTAGTCTGAAAACGTGTACTGCCCCTTCTCTTTATTTGCCAGACCTTCGTTGGCATTTGGACCATGTCCTCTAATTCTAAAACATTCGCAATGTCGTAATTCTACAACATTCACAATGTCCCTATTCAGCCCATTTAGAAATCTAGCCATAGTAGCTTCCCGATCCTCAATCACATTGGCCCGAATCATGGCGATCTCCATCTCCTTGAAATACTCATCCACGGACCTAGAACCCTCATTCAAACCCTGCAATTTCAAATATAAATCTCTATAATAGTGGTTAGGCACAAATCGCCTTCTCATCAACACTTTCATCTCCTCCCACAACGCTACCGGCCTCTCTCCACTCCTCTTTCTACTAATAACATTCTGATCCCACCAAATCAGTGCATAATCCATGAATTCGATGACTAAAAATTTCACTTTCTTCGCCTCCGAATAGTTATGGCAATCAAAATTCCAATCCACCTTTTTCTCCCACGCCTCAGTATCGTTTTTACCTTGAAAAGAAGGTATTTTCAGTTTGATAGCATCCAAATCACCATCTAAATCAACATGTCACCCAACACTACGGAAATTTTCCCTTTGGCCGAATTAGCCCTTAGTTCTATTCCCAGAATCCCTTCGGTTTCTAGGCTGCCAAAAACCTTCCCGATGGCCTATGGCCTCGTCCTCAAAACCACCATCACCAATATCATCAACGGCCTCCTCAAAATCCTCATAATCAGCCCACCTTGGCCTTTCAGCCCTACTGCCACTTTTTGCTTTCGGTTCAGTCCCAAGCTTCCTTGTATTTTGGGTGCTTGTACCAGCCTCGTTACCATGTTTCTCCACCCTATCAAGTCTGTCACACTCATTTCCTATCATAGAATTCATCCTTTCCATCATTTGCGTCATGGCTTGCATTTGGAACGTAAGTTCTTCCTCGGGATGGGGTGATGTGTTGTTTTGATCTGACATGATAGTACCTGCAAAAATTGGTTAGTGGTAAGAAAATATCCTCACGTCGTACGTGTTTCGCCCACACACTCGCACCTCTAACCAATTTTGCTTACCACTAACCAATTTTTGCAGGTACTATCATGTCAGATCAAAACAACACACCACCCCCTGTCGTGGGTGAACTTAAGTTCTAAATGCAAGCCATGACGCAGATGATGGAGAGGATGAATTTTGTGATGGGGAACGTGTGTGACATTCTTGATAGGGTGGAGAAATGTGGTAACAAAGCTAGTACAAGCACCCAAGACGTGAGGAAGGTTGGGGCTGAACCAAAAGCAAATAGTGGCAGTAGGGCCAAAACGCTAAGGTGGGCTGATTATGAGGATTTTAAGGAGGACGTTGATGATATTGGTGATGGTGGTTTTGAGGATGAGACCATAGGCTATCGGGAAGGATTCGGCAGCTAAGACACTGAAGGGATTTTGGGAATAGAACTAGGGGCCAATTCAGCCGAAGGGGAAATTTCTGTAGTGTTAGGGGACATGATGATTTAGATGGTGATTTGGATGCTATCAAACTAAAAATACCTTCTTTTCAAGGTAAAAACAATATTAAGACGTATTTGGAGTGGAAAAAAAGGTGGATTGAATTTTTTATTGCCATAACTATTCGGAGACGAAGAAGGTAAAATTGGTAGTCATTGAGTTCACAGATTACACATTGATTTGGTGGGATCAGAATATGATTAGTAGAAGAAGGAGTGGAGAGAGGCCGGTAGCGTCGTGGGAGGAGATGGAAGTGTTGATGAGAAGGCGATTTGTGCCTAACCACTACTCTAGAAATTTGTATTTGAAATTGCAGGCAAGGTTGTCAAAAACGTATTTTTGACACAACACGGAAAATACAAAATAAACTCGAATCGTAAAAACAGATTGTAAAATCATAAGGAAAATTTTTTCATATATTTAGCTCAAGTAACCCATGAAGACATTAGGTGACCGTCATTATAAAGGACTTCAACATCAGAGAGTAATTTTTGCCTATAACTTTCTAAACAAGTTCAAAATTGAAGCCCACTCATTCTTCCTATTCATTTTCCTAAACTAAAAAACTACTTTTAATCTCTTTCCTATGCATAAAGCCATCAAGAAAAAGTTTATAATTCTCAATCAAAAGCCTACATATATCACTCCTATAGCTTACAGATATATATATAATTATACAAACCTCGTGATCACATGGTCACACAACTCACAATCAAGATTAACTTACCCAAAACACTAAACTGAAATGCGCATAACTTGATCCAAACAAGCCTTGGATCCTAGCTCCAGAAACACCAGCAAGGACCCAATTACATGTTCCAAATGGTCCAATGACTCGGTCCAAGACAAAGGCATTGAAAGGTTTCAACCAAGTCAGAATTGAAAAGTCCATTGGAGTATCAAGAGGAGGCCCTAGTACATCTTATCCATGTTCAAGAGGGGCCCAATACAATCTTATTTAGGCCATGAGGTAAGGACAACAAAGGAAACAAAAGTATCCTACTACAACTTGGAAACAACATGGGTGGCTACCTTTTCCTTTTGTTTTTAATTAAAGGGCTGCATGGAAGGCATTTTTTTTAGTGTTCCTTTAAGTTTTTCAGTGTTTGCTTTCATCATCTTATTCTTTATGTCTGCGTCATCTAAGCAAAAAAAAACAAAAAAAGGTTATATTTCATCTTGTTACTGGCTCTAATTATATCAGTATATTAAAAAGAAAACAAGAAAGAAAGAGAGAGTGATTAGTTGAAAATTGAAGGATGATTCATTTTTTGCCGAGAAACACAACTATTGGTGAACTATATAAGCAAACCATCTCAGAATCAATTGAAACTTCATATTCAGTCTATTGGGAGTAAGATCGCATTATATGTCAAGTTTGGGCTTACACAATTTTTACATAACATAATTGAAACTCAGACCAAACGATCTCAAAATGATGTCAAATTCAATATTTAGTATTCTAATACAAAAAAACAACAAAACTCAATTTATAGGTAGTTCTTTTATGTCTATGTACCCAAACCCCTTGAGTGATCAGTTTGCGGCAGAATTGAACCTCCAATTAAAACCTCCAGAAACATATATCAAAATAAGCCCAAATTTAATATATGGTGTGATCGCATCCCCAATACACAGAATATGAAGTGTCAATTGATTCTAAGGTGGTTTGTTTATTGTTTTTGTTTTTATCAAAATGTAAGTATATTTAAAAAATCAAAATAAAACAAGCTAGGGGACCAGCAAGTTCATGTACAGAGATATACAAAAGGGAACAGGCTCCCTGACAAAATAATTACATCAAGCTCATCTAAAAAGGAGCTACAAACCAAAAGAGGATGGTGGTTTGTTTATTGTTCACTAAGAGTAGTGTTTATGCGGCAGAATTAACCTCGAATGATTGTATTGGGCCCCTCCTGCACATGGAAAAGATGTACTAGGGCCTCCTCTAGATACTCTAATAGACCTTTCAATTCTAACTTGGTTGAAATCTTCAAAACCAATGCATTCAATGCCTTTGTCTTGGACCATTTGGAACATGTAATGGGTCTTTGCTAGTGTTTCTGGGCTGATCCACATCATATAATTAGTGTAGTGTTCACATGCAAGAATATACATAAAAATTGCAGCACAACATAACAACATGACTTGGCAACGAAAATATATGATTGTGAACAAAGGGAGAGGGATCTGCTTCAAACTTGCAGTGCAGCTCAGATAATCTCAAATTTATTAGTTGATGATCATTATATTATAAAAAAAATACTAATCCTGGAGTTATAATTCAAAAGCTCCATAAGTCCATATACAAAAAAAAACCTCAAAGTTGCAGATTGCAGATCACTCACCGGTAGGTTGCAATTTGCATATATAATTCTTTTCCACCCAAATTGATTGATTTGAATCCAGGAGTACAAGTAAGTGGAAATTTGGATTTTAAAGAATAGTTAAAAAAAGAGAAAGGGCTGAAGGTGGAGAGTTGTTTTGAATTTGGAAGTTTAGAACACTAGAAGTGGAAGCACTTTGAGTAAAAGAGGCTAGGATGCTAGGTTTTTGTCGTTTTGGTACAATTACTACAGTATATAATATATTCCTTATAAACTCGTGAAACTGGATTTAAAATCATGATTTCACCGCTTTCAACCGATTTTAATACGATTTTACCATTTTCGAGTTTTTAAGCTGATTTAACACGATAACATATATTGACCCGTAAAATCGTACGATAACGAGTCAACTCGTGATTTTAATAACCTTGATTGTAGGGTTTGAATCAGGGTTCTAGGTCCATGGATGAGTATTTCAAGAAGATGGAGATCGCAATGATTCAAGCCAATATGATTGAGGATAGGGAAGCTATTACGACTAGATTTCTAAATTGGATGAACAGGGACATTGCGAATGTTCTAGAATTACAACATTGTATGGAATTGGAGGACATGGTCCATATGGCAATGAAGGTGGAGAGGCAAATAACGAGAAAGGGCAGTACACGTTTTCAGACCAATTTGACTTCATTTTCCTCAACATGGAGGCCAGATCTGAAGAGCGAGGTGGTTGTCCAACCAAAGTCTTATGCAAAGGCCGAACCACCTAAGGCCAAAAAGGATGTTCATACGAATAGGAAAGGTAAATCTGAATCTCATCCTACTTGTGATGGAGATATTAAATGTTTTAAGTGTTTATAAGAAAGGGGCACTTTGCATCTCAGTGTCCAAACCAAAGAGTTACGCTTACAAGAGACAATAGGGAGGTTGAGTTTAAAAATGACAAATCTAAAAGTGAAGAGATGCCACCTTTGGTGCATTATAGTGATGAGGAGATTGCATATCCTGTTGAGGGGGAAGCCTTGGTTATAAGGCGTGCACTGATCATGCAAATCAAAGAAGATGATGTAAATCAGCAAAGGTAAAACATATTTCACACTAGATGTCACATCCAAAACAAGGTATGTAGCTTGATAATCGATGGAGGTAGTTATTCTAATGTGGCTAGTGATACTCTTGTGAAGAAATTGAATCTGAGTTGTCTTAAGCATCCTAGGCGTTATATATTGCAATGGTTGAATAAATGTGGTGAAGTGAAGGTTACTAAGAAAGTATTGATTGTGTTTGCTGTTGGGAAGTACTCTGATGAGTTATATGTGATGTTTCCAATGCATGCTAGTCACTTACTTTTAGGGCATCCATGGCAGTTTGATCGAAGGCAATTCATGATGGGTTTAGAAATAGGTTCACTATTGTAAAGGATAGTAAACCATCACTCTTGTACTCTTTCTCCAAAAAAAAGTGTATGATGATTAATGAAATTAAAAAGGGAATGTGAGGATGGGATGAGTGAAAATTCACGTGACAATGGTGAGAGAAGACTATCAGATTCCTAAATCATTAATTAAATAAGTTGAGAGTGGAGCTAAAACCCGAGGAGTGAAGAAAGTAAGCTTCTTGATCATAATAGTGTGGAAACATTAAAGAAGCAACCTAATTTTTATGCAAAAAGAGCTCAAATCAGATCTGCATTTTTCACTAACAAGCCGATGATCTTACTTGTGTATAAGGAGGCTTATTTTAACACTAACGATCTTGATTCTACTATTCCTAGTGTGGCTGCTTTTTTGCTGCAGGAGTTTGATGATGTATTACCTGAAGACAGCCCTCGTGGATTATCACCATTAAGGGGAATTGAACATCAAATTGACCTTGTATCCAGAGCTTCGATTCTTAACCGTCTAGCCTATAGAAGCAACCCCGTAGAGATGAAGGAGCTTCAAAGGCAAGTAGATGATTTGATAATGAAGGGATACATTCGTGAGAGTATGAGCCCTTGTGTTGTGCCAGTGTTACTTGTGCCTAAAAAGAATGGAACATGGAGGATGTGTGTTGACTGTCATGTCATCAACAACATAACTGTAAAGTATCGACATCCTATTTCTAGGCTTGATGACATGCTAGACGTGTGTTAACTGTCATGTCATCAACAACATAACGGTAAAGTATCGAGATCCTATTCCTAGGCTTGATGACATGCTAGATGTGTGTTGACTGTCATGTCATCAATAACATAACGGTAAATTATCAACATCCTATTCCTAGGCTTGATGACATTCTAGATGAGTTACATGGATCATGTATTTTATCTAAAATTAACTTAAAGAGTGGATACCATCGGATTAGGATGAAAGAAGGTGATGGGTGGAAAACTGCATTTAAAACTAAGCATGGTTTGTATGAATGGTTAGTCATGCTGTTTGAACTTACAAATATGCCTGGTATGTTTATGCATTTAATGAATCATGCATTGTTTGCTTTTATAGGTAAGTTTGTTGTTGTGTATTTTGATGACATTTTGATCTATAGAAAGAACTTAAATGAGCATAATACTCATTTGCATAATGTACTTAGTGTATTGCATAGCGAGCAATTATATGCTAATCTTAAGAAGTGTATCTTTTACATGAAGAAAATTGTGTTTCTTGGCTATATCATAACTGCACAGGGTATCAAGATGGATGAGGAGAAAGTTAAGGCCATCCGGGATTGGCCTACACCAAAATTGATAAGTGAGGTAAGGGGTTTTCATGGACTTGCTAGTTTTTATAGAAGGTTTGTGAAGGATTTTGGTACTATTGGTGCACCTTTAACTGAAATTGTGAAAAAAGTCTATTGGATTTATATGGAATGATGAATAGGATAAGGCTTTTAATTTGTTGAAAGATAAACTTTGTTCGGCGCCTGTTTTAGTTTTGCCAGACTTTATGAGTGCTTTTGAAGTTGAATGTGATGCTTCAGGTATAGATATAGGAGTTGTGTTAACTTAATGAGGCAGCCTTGAATTACCCTATATATGATACGGAGCTCTATGCCTTGGTAAGAACTTTGAAGACGTGGCAGCAATACCTATGGCCCAAGGAGTTTGTGATGCGAACCTTGTGATCTGCCCCAAGGCACAAACACTATTAGAATGAGTAGAATGACGCCACGAATGCAAGAATGACTCTCACACGTTAAAACTAAAAAATTCAGAAGTAATATTCCTCAATAGCTGCCAAAAATTTGATTACATTAGTTTAAATAGTTCTTGAAAAATTAACCCTAATGGACCCTATATGTGGACTTATATGAGGTCCACTCAAAACTAGCCCAAAAACCCTAAAATGAAAAGCCCATAACCTGATCTAAACAAGTCTTGGATCCTAACTGAAAAACAAAGTATTAATTAAGACCAAACATGAAAGAAAATAATAAAAATAACTAATCTTGCATTAAATACCATTAGTCCTTCTTTCCTTGTGTAGTTAGGATGAATATGGAATCCTTATAAGAAAAGGATTCCGGAACATTAATGAATCCTTCCATACTTGGAGATTATATTGCAGCTCATTAAAGATCCTTGTGTAACTAGGAAATTCCCAAAACAAGCTGCCACATCCTTGTAGAAAAAGGATCCTTGCCAAATAGAAAGTCCACAAGTAACATTCCTCAATAGCTGCCGAAAATTTGATCACATTAGTTTAAATAGTTCTTGAAAAATTAACCCTAATGGACCCTATATGTGGACTTATATAAGATCCACTCAAAACTAGCCCAAAAACCCTAAATTGAAAAGCCCATAACCTGATCTAAACAAGTCTTGGATCCTAGCTGAAAAACAGAGTATTAATTAAGACCAAACATGAAAGAAAATAATAAAAATAACTAATCTTGCATTAAATACCATTAGTCCTTCTTTCCTTGTGTAGTTAGGATGAATATGGAATCCTTATAAGAAAAGGATTCTGGAACATTAATGAATCCTTCCATACTTGGAGATTATATTGCAGCTCATTAAAGATCCTTGTGGAACTAGGAAATTCCCAAAACAAGCTGCCACATCCTTGTAGGAAAAGGATCCTTGCCAAATAGAAAGTCCACAATCAAAAGGAAGTAAATAACAAAATTCATACAACCTGTTCTGACCTATCACAAGTCCTTCCAAACTTTGATTCACCTTAAACTTTACCCCAACATAGAACAATACCTCTGAGATCTTCAGGACAAGTTTCAGCTCGATGCAACGATTGAATTTAGAGTTATGCTCAAAAGCGTAAAATTGAACAATAAAAATTTTTACAATAAAATCCAAATCTGACCTTACTTGTATCGTTCCCTCTATCTTCAATATGATTCATCCTCGAATCACCAACAGGTTTAATGGACAATTCCTTAGCCTCTTGGTGAAGCCTTTGGAGTTCTTTCTTGGACGTAATTATTGCCTGCAACAACATGTATGAATGTAGTAGTTGATAGTAATTTCAAATAAACACGTCTTGCCATCCACTTACATGTATATTTTTGAATGATAACTACTGCTGTCCTTTTTCATTTTTCATTCTTTTGTCACTGAATTGAAGCTCTCCATTCTTCACGTTCTTTATTTATTTCTTTATAAACTTTTGCAAGTCGTTTTCCATCACGCTCGTATCTAACCTCATATAAGTATTATGATCATAAATATTTAAAACTCGTAACCTATGTTTCTCTTCCTTACTCATATTGAATCTCCTCCGATCAGTCCCAATAATCTGTTGCTTCATCGAATTCATATCATCTTTCAGCTTCTTCACCTTCGAATAGCTACGACAATCGAAAACATAATCCCACTCCAAATACATCTCCATATTGTTTTTACCATGAGAGTTAGGAATTTTAAGTTTAATTGAGTCCAAGTCCAAGTCCTCGTCCACATCTTCATAATTCCCCAAGCAACGAAAATTCACATTCCTCGTCGCCCTATTGGGTCCAGACCTCATTCCTTGGCCAGCAGATGCAAAATAATAGTCATCTCCACCCGTATCTGCGTTTTCATCAACAAACTCCTCAAAATCAGATCTGATATTCTGTATGACCCTACAGACTGTATTTCCTCGACGATCAGCCTCACTATTATGTTGCTTTATTGAATGCACCTCATCTTTTCAGATCCTTGTATGTCCTAGACAAGAGCTTGAGTTGCTGGCCTATAGCTCGCAAGTTGAAAGCAACATTAATGTTTATGTCACTGATTCGTTGTTTTCAGACATTCTTTGAATCTGTAAAATTTGGTTAGTAGCACAAAAATATCCTCAAACCTCTCGTGTTTCACACAAAAATCAAGGCTTTTCACTGTAATATGCTCATTACACCTTTTACCTCACAACTTGTTTTCTTTTGGTTTTTTAGGAATTGAAATCAGCAAATCAAAGTTAGCAGCCTTCACAGCACAATCCAATTATAATTTTTAGACTCAAGAATCAATAAATATATTGGAAAAAAAAAAAGGCAAAACAAAACTACGATTACGATTTCGCGAGTAGTAATGCAAATTCGTACGAATTGTGGACGAAACGAAGACACGAAATAAAGTAGAAGTGAATACTAGTGAAAACAATTAGTTGACTCCTAAATAACCCAATTATTATAGACACAAAAGATTTGTACAAAAATAAACAGTAAGGAACACGTTCTGAAACTTACACAAAATCTGACATGTTATGCAATTTTTACGTAACAAAATTGAAACTCAGACTAAACAATCTCGAAATGACCTCAATTTCTATATTTAGTATTCTGATACCAAACAAACAACAAATCCTTATTTATAGGTCGTTATCTTATGTCTAAGTACCCAAACCCTTTGTATGATCAGTTTGCGGCAGAATTAAACCTCGAATTAAAATCTCAAGCAACCGAAATCAAAATAAGCCCAAATTTAATATATGATGTGATCTCACACATAATAGACATAATATAGAGTTTCAATAGATACTGAGGTGGTTTACCTATAGTTCACTAAGAATTATGTTTCTACAAAGAAAATTTAACCTCGAATTAAAGAAGCAAATGATATCAAAATAAACACAAATTTAATAGGTGGTCTGATCCCACACCCATTAGACAGAATACGGAGTTTGAATTGATTCTAAGGTGGTTTGGTTATGGTTCACTAATAGTTGTGTTTCTGCGACAGAATTGAATCATCCTTCAAATTTCGTCTAATCTTTCTCTTTTTTGTATGTCACTAATATGATAAGAGATAGCAATAAGATGAAATATAACACTTTTCGTTTGCTTAGACGACACACAAGGAACAATAAGATGAATGACACAAACCCTAAAAAACTTAAAGGAGCACTAAAAAAATTAAAAATAACAAAAGGATATGACCTTGTTTCGGAGCCTAGCTCTAATACCAACTGATGTGAACCTCACGATCACGTGGTCAGGAAACCTACAATTAAGATTGAGATCTGATCCTAGAAAGCCAAAATAGGTCTAATAGAAGTGTGATACAATGGAAACCTGCCCTAGGGCACCAACACTATTGGAATGAGTAGAATGATGCCACGAAGCCAGTTAATTTTTGATAAGTTAGATTCAATTCATTCAAGAACTAAAGCATGCAAGAATCACTCTCACATGTTAAAACTGAAAAAAATCAAAAGTAATATTCATCAATGGTTGCCGAAATTTTGGTTACATGAGTTTAAATAGTTCTTGAAAAATTAACCCTAATGGACCCCTTATGTGGACTTATATGAGGTCCACTCAAAACTGGCCCAAAAACCCTAAACTGAAAAGCCCATAACCTGATCCAAACGAGTCTTGGATCCTAGCTGAAAAATAAAATATTAATTAAGAACAAATATGAAAGAAAATAATAAAAATAACTAATCTTGCATTAAATACCACTAGCCCTTCTTTCCTTGTGTAGTTAGGATGAATATGGAATCCTTATAAGAAAAGGATTCTGAAACATTAATGAATCATTTCAACACTTGGAGATTATATTGCAGTTCATTAAAGATCCTTGTGGAACTAGAAAATTCCCAAAACAAGCTGTCACATCCTTGTAGGAAAAGGATCCTTGCTAAATAGGAAGTCCACAAGTCAAAAGGAAGTAAATAACAAAATTCATACAATACAGCTTGTTCTAACTTGTATGTCCTTCCAAAACTTGAATTCACCTAAAATTTTACCCCAACATAGACCAATACCTCTGAGATGTTCAGGTCAAGTTTCAGCTGGATCCAACGGTTGGATTTGGAGTTATGCTCAAAAGTGTAAAACTGGACAATAGGAAATTTTACGACAAAATCCAAATTTGACCTTACTTGGATCATATCAGTTTGTAATACATTCAGATCATGAATCATTGAAGCACTTGAAAGGGCAAGGTAAGTTGAGTAGGAGACATGCGAAATGAATTGAATTTATTGAAACCTTTTCGTATGTGATCAAGTATAAGCAAGGAAAAGAAAACATTGTGGCTGATGCACATGTATTTTCCTTTATCTACTTTGGATACTAAATTTCTAGGATTTGAACACATAAAATAATTATACAAGGATGATAATGATTTTGCTAATGTTTACAATGCTTGTGAAACTTCGGCTTTTGGGAATTTCTATAGACTTAATGGATATTTGTAAGATAGTTGTTTGTGTGTTCTATTAAGTTCTATACGTGAATTACTGATACGTGAAGCACATGGGGGTAGGTTGATGGGGCATTTTGATGTTGTTAAGACTTTCGATGTGTTGTATGAGCATTTTTATTGGCCTAAAAAAAAGATGTGCAACACATATGTATAAATACATAACTTGTGGGAAAAACAAAGTCTAGGACTCAACCACATGACTTGTATATCCCTTTGCCCTTACCTAAGGAACCATGAGTAGACATTTCGATGGACTTCATCTTAGGTTTACCTAGGTCAAAAGAGGTAGGGATTCAATTTTTGTAGTTGTACACTTTATTCCATGTCATAAAACCGATGATGCAACTAACATTGCTGATTTGTTCTTTGGGGAGATAGTACGGCTTCACGAGGTCCCTAAGAGCAGTGTTTCTTATAAAAATGTTAAGTTCCTTAGCTATTTTTGGAAGGTGTTATAGGGCAAATTGGGTATTAAACTGTTATTTTCAACTTTTTGTCACCCCCAAACAAATAGACAAACCGAAATAGTTAATAGGACCTTAACACAACTTCTGCGTCTTTGTCATTCAAAAGAACTTAAAGAATTGGGAAGATTGTTTGTCATTTATAGAGTTTGCATATAATCGTAGTGTGCATTCTACTACTGAATTTTCACCATTTGAAATTGTGTATGGATTTAACCTTTTAACCCCTATAGATTTGATTCCTTTGCCTATTGATTAAAGGGTTAGTTTGGATGGTAATCATAAAACACAGGTGGTGAAGACACTCCATGAGAGTGTGCGGTAATAGATTGAAAAGAGGAACCGTGTGTATGCAACCAAAGCCAATAAGGGGTGCAAACATATTATATTTTAGCCCAGCGATTGAGTTTGGGTGCATATGCGCAAGGAGAGATTTCCGGCCTATAGGAAATCAAAGCTACAACCACGAGGAGATGGGCCATTTTAGATATTTAAGAGGATTAATGACAATGCTTATAAAGTTGATTTGCCATGTGAGTATGGTGTTAGTGCTACCTTTAATGTTTCTAATTTTACTTTGTTTGATGTAGGTGATGATTCGAGGTCGAATCATTTTGAAGAGAGAGGGGATGATGAGGATCAACCCAACACCAATCATAATCATGCCAATTACAAGAGTTAGGACAAAGAAGCTTAAAGAAAATTGAATGGGCTTGTACAAAACATATGGAGCAAGATGGACCCAGAGGAGCTTGGGACATCGAAGGAGCATGAAGGACAACCTCTAATCCATCTAATTCAAGTCCAAGAAGAGCCCAATTCATGTGGAACAAGGGGCTGGTGTGTCCGACCCTATACCAGACTTCTTAGGCTTGTTTTTCTTAATGATACAAGGATAGAAAGTTAGCAATTTATTCTCCTAAATAATCAAGGAAGTTTCTGCAGATTTGATTCCTAAAGAGGGAACGATTATTTAATGCTTTTCTTAGTCGAGGAAAGAAAGTAATTAAATCAACAACAAATGAGAAAATTCATTTTCTTATTTGTCTAAGTTAAACAAGGAAATTCAAGCTAATCAAGGACCTAAAAGGGGCGACGACACAAAGTTTTCAAATTAGATTTCTCCTAACTTATATGAGACTTCTATAGGGCAGCAAATCTAATCCTATCATATTTAGGATATTAAATTTGGATCTATTATTGTTATTATCATTTTCCTTTTAGTTTAGAGTTTTATTTATATTGTTTAGGTTTAATTGTAAGTGGGCCTCATATAAGTCCATATAAGGGATTTATTATGGTTTGTTTCAATCTAGAGTCAGTATAAATAAAGACATAAATGTAAGGTTTACGCAATTTTCAGATTAATAAACTTCTTTTGCCGTATTTGTTGTGTGTTGGTGGGATAATCTCCCTTCCTTAGTTCTCTAAAGAAGCAAAAAACGACTTATTGAAGAACAACTGACTTCGTGGTGTCATCCTTATACTTCTCGTTCGCGAATCAATATTCATTGGGTGGGGGTTTTCGTTTCCAATAGTGTTTGATATGATCCAGGCAAGGCCAAATTCGAATTTTGACGTAAAATGTGCAACTATCTAGTCTTACGGTAACAATCATAATTCTCAATCCAACCATTGGATTAGGCTGAAAGTTTACATGGAATCGCCTGACATATTGTCCTACCTTGGGTTAAAATATCAGGTCAATTAGAGTTCGGGAATGCACCATAATACTGGTCAACAGAGGCTATACGAATTTTATTATTTACTTTTTTTTGACCTGCGAACTTCCTATTTGGCTAGGATTCTTTTTCTAAAAGGACATGACAGTTTGTTTTGGAAATCTCCTAGTCCTACAAAGATCTTTAATGGGCTGCAATATAGTTTTCAAGTGTGGCAAAGATTCATAAATATTTCAGAATCCTTTTCTTATAAGGATTCCTTATTCATCCTAGCTACAACAAGAAAAGAAGATTTCAAAATTAATTCTACCTTCAGATCAGATTTCCTAGTCTATTTGAGACTTTTTAATTATGACAAATCTGATTCTAGCATATTTAGGATAGTAATTTTTGGATTTTTATTATTTTTATGATTTTCTTCATAGTCTTCGGGTTATTATTACTTATTTGGGTCAATTATAAGTGGGCCTCATATAAGTCCACCTAAGGGGGGTCCATTAGGGTTTATTTAAGTCTAGAGTTAGTATAAATAAAGGCATAACCAGACATGTAAGTTAGACAATTCAGATTAGTAAAACTTCTTGTAAGTCGCACTTTGTGTGTGTGTGTGTGTGTGAGAGAGAGAGAGAGAGAGATTATCTCCCTTCCATGGTTCTCTAAAGAACTGAAAACGACTTATCGAAGAACAACTATCTTTGTGGCGTCATTCTTATACTTCTCGTTCGCGAATCAATATTCGTTGGGTGCAGATTTCCGTTTCCCATAATGCTGGTGCCTAGATACAAGTTATCTTTGTATCACATTCCTATCAAACCTGATTTACTTAGCCTTTCAGGAATTGGTGTCTTTGCGTGTAGGTTGTGTGATCACGTGATCACGAGGTTTGCATCGTCTTTGATGCCTAGATACAAGTTATCTTTGTGTCACACTCCTATCAAACCCGATTTACTTGGCTTTACGGGAATTGGTGTCTTTGTGTGTGGGTTGCTTGACCGTGTCTTCAAGAGATTCGCATCAATTTTTTTTTATTGTTTATAAATAAATAAATTTTAATATATTTAAAAATATAAATAAATAAATAAATTTTATCATTCAAAAATATATTATAAATCTAATCGATATTATCTGTGCCATAGTTTTAAAACTTAATCTATGAATCAATCATGAACAAGGCTATGGTCAATGCCAATATTTTTTTAAAAAATTAATATGAAGTCATTTTGAAGGAAAAAAATCAACAAATTAATGATAGGTTTTGACCGGAATAGAACCATATTAACCAAATCACTAAATCAATCCAAGTTGTTAACTATATCACCGTGTTTTTTATTTTTTATTTTTTCTTTAAGCAATATTGGTTTAAGATCAGGCTGTCAAGTACTGGATTGATCCAGTAGGCCATTCTGGATTTTCAAACAATAATCACCACAGGTCGGTGACCTTTTTTACTAGGGTCGCCAAAAAAAAGAAAAAACCCACTAATCATACCAGTTACTCGTTCTTTACTATTACTTTGACAGTAATACGAATATCTGTCGAGACCATGAAACTCATCCTAGTTTCCAAGGGTAATCCCGGAAGAGTGACTTTTTCCTTGTTGAAGGAATGATCTCGCCGCGTAGAAGGATGTAACGCGAGAATGTGATCAGGCAAATGAAGCAAAATGCATTCACGGTGAAGGCCAGTTTTGTGATCAAATGGCGAAGTGATCAACATAAAATAAATAATGGAGCGTGATTGGACAATTATTTGTTCGAACAGTTTTTTTTTTATCTAAAATTTAGAAACATTATTTATTATAGTCTATTTAAGTTTGTAAAGATTATCCGTTTATTCAGACACTGAACCAAAATTATCAATAACAATACATAATTATGTTACTTTATTTATTTTAATATTAATAGCTTAACTTACTTTATATTTAGCAGTGACTTAATAAATTTAATGAATAACCCAGTAGGACTCATATTTTCTTTAATCTATGATTAGAACATTATATTGATGTACTAAAATAATTAGGGTTTCTTATGGTATTTTAGTGTTTTTATCAATAGTTAAGCACCATAATATATTTATTTAATTCATATAATAACAACTTTGTGGTGTAACTTGGTTAGTTAACGTGTAAAACTAAGGCGAGAGGTCGTGGGTTTGAGCCCTGAGGAAGTGTAATATTTTCATTCAACAACTTATGGCTTGTGCATTCTTTTTTTTTTTTTTTTAAACAATGGAAAAATAAAGCAGGGCAGGCCCCTGCGAGTCTGACATGGTATTATGCTTGATATATTTTTTTTCATGTTTTTGTTTTTTCTTAGTTTTTTTTTAGCATTTCAAGTAATTTATTATATTCATCTAAGGATTGTTCGAACGCTGTTCCAATCCATGTTCTAAAAATTTTTAAATTTTTTTTATTTAAAATTAATATTTTTAATGTTTTTAAATCATTTTAATATGCTGATATCAAAAATAATTTTTTAAAAAATAAAAAAATATTTTAATATATTTTTGAGTGAAAAGCAATCACAACCATACTAACTCTTCAGCTTTAACATGTTTCTTAAATTCTATTATAAAATTTTATTTGAATTTTATTTTTTTCAATTATTATGTATCTGATATAAAAATAATAATACTAATAATACTTTATTCATAAAAATTCAGTTCAAATAGTTTTTTTTTCTATTCTTAAAATTTTTAAATAGATTTTGAATATGATTTAATTACATTATAGTTTTTTTAGCTTTCAATCACACAATATATGAACATACTATTTTGATATTTTTTATTAACTTACTTTAACAATAATAAAATATTATTTTAACATAAACAATGATTCCAATTAAAAACCTTACATTGTCTAAGATAAACAAGACACACATTACTAAGAAAATTTATCTTGATGGAAAAACATTCCCAAAACAATTATATTTTTGGGTTTAATAACAATCTCAAAGAATACCTTATGATCTAGATATTTTTTTATGTTTAAAATTTTTTGGTCCCAATAGTATAACATGATTATATTGTCAAAGAACCATTCCAAAAATTTAAGCTATTATGTAAAGTTTTAATATATAATTTATATTATTTTTTAATATATCTTAAAAAAAAGTTTTTTAAACTTGAAATTTCCATAAACTCACTCACACCACGTTGTAGTCCAAGGTTGTCAATTCCGTTTCGGTAGGTGTTTCGTTTTTTCAATTGGAACGGAATGTTTCAGTTTCGGAGTGTTTCGGCGTGCCATTTCGGGGTTGTACTGTTCATATATATATATATATTCAACAAACATAATTCAAATTCAAGATAAATTAATTATAAATTATGCAATACAAACACAATGCCAAACAAATATAATTTCAAAATTTAAAATATTTCTAAATAGTCAAGATTAAATAGATCTTTAACTTAAAGTAATTCAACTTAAACAAAATATCAAAATATTATGAAAGTAAAATGTTTTAACACAAATATTTTAAATATAAAGTTAGGTAAATGTTATTAAGGCTAATAGAATCTAAAGCATCCCTTATTTTACTCAAATTCCTACAAAGTATAAACATGAAAAAAACAACATGAATATAAACCATATATATTAGTGATAAATCTAATTTTAAAAAATTAATATCATTGTTAATGAAAATAGTAATAATAATTTTCAATGTTATTATTAATATCATTGTTATAGAAAATAGTAATAAAAAAGAGCTTTTTATAATTGGGTGGTTTAATTAATTAAATTGAATAAGGTTCAATTTGATTCAATGGCTTTTCAAGAGCGGAACGGAACATGTGGAATGGAACCGGAACGTTTCGGGCGGAATTTAGCCGAAAAATCCGGAACGGACCGAGATTTAAAATGAGATGAAATTTGTTCCGTTTTGTTCCGTTTTTGAATTGGTATGGAATGTTTCGGCCATTCCGGGCGGAACGGAACGGAATTGACAACCTTGCGTTGTACTGTTAATTAGAAGAGAGAATGTAAATAATAAGATTTGAAATTATAGTCATTTAGTCATCAAAACTTTAATATCATATCAAAAAATCATCATTATCTAAAAATTTAAATTATTAAATAAAATCTCAAAATATAATTATATTATTCTATAAAACCTACAAACCAAAAAAAACTATAGTCGTTTCCTTAGTTAATCACAGTAAAAAAAGTCCACTCCTTACTATAACTATTAAACTTGTATCAACATGCCCAACCTATACCTGGAGTTTTGAGCCATTTCATAAGCTGTACCGGTTTAATAACTTTGCTCCGTACTTGAGTTGATTTTCAATTGTTTTGCCCGCTCAAACACATACAAAAAGAATCAAAATTTGTTTTTTTCACGTGTGAATCAGAAACCCCAACCGACAACACACACAATCATTTCCACTGTAGCACTCCACTCCGCCCCGCCCCGCTCCCTCTTCATTTTATTAAAAACCTCAAACTAAACAAAACAAACGAAAAACATTGTAAAAAATAATAAATCTCCTACAAACTTGTTTTTAAAACACACAAAAATTCCGATTCTTCGATACTTAAACAAATCCAATCAATGGCCAACTCCGATTCTTCCACGGCTACACTTCCTATCGCTCCTGTACACACCACACAACTTCTCTCTCCTCTCTCTCTCTCTCTGTCTCCGATTTGGTGTCGTGTTTGTGTTTTTTTGTTTGCGAAGCCTAATAATTTTTTTTTTGGCAGAAGAAAGAAAACACAGTTCCGATTGGTTCAAAGATCGCTGTATGTTTCCTCTTGTCTATATTTCCTTCTAACATTTTGCTGCCTACACTGTTGTAAATGCCCACATTTTTTATTATTATTAGGAATTAAATGAATCCAGGAGTGATCTTCTTAACAGAATCCAAGGCTTAAAGCAGGTTAATTTTCTTCTTTTCTTTTTTACATATTTTCTTGTATTTTCTTTTCTCCAGTTTTTTATTTTATTTTTGTAACAGGATTTGCAAAGTTGGAGATCGAAGCTGGACACTCAAGTCAAAATCCATCGTGATGTAAGTCATTTTTATTTATTCACTCTGCAATTTTGTCCCAAGTTAGAACGGCAGAGACACACACTTTTACATGTGTGTTGATAATGCGGGTGAAACTGCTTTTTCTACGTGGTTTTGGTTAGATTTTTTTGATTTAAGGATGTCGAATCCATCTAAAAATACCAAAAAAGACACCTATTTGATGCTTTTTCAGATGAAAATCACTTTGAAAGCACATCCAAACCGCAATGCCCAAAGGGGTGTTTGTCATTTTTTTTCCTCCCTTTCTTGCCGAATTAGATAGAAAAAAAATTGCTTAGATTTTGGTTGAACTAAAACAATAAAATCTTGGGAGATAGAGAATGTGCTTGGAAGATTTTGTGTGAATCATCTGGGAAATGTTGATGTGGCAACAGAATAAGTGCCAAGGCGGCTTGCAGCAAGCAATGTTACCCTGCAATTTTTTAAGGACAACATGCAGTTTGCTCAATTTAGCACTGTGTTAACAGATCATTAGTCCATGCCGTGTTTTGGCATTCAATCGTTGTTCGAGTCTCTTGTTCTTTTTTTTTTTTATCTCTAGAATGGAATTTGTAGATTAAAGAAATGTCTTTTAGTAGTGCATGTATTTCAACTCCAACCCTTACATCTGACCTGAGTGTTCCAAGCATACAGGAAAAGTAATAAAGTGCAAGGAATGTCAGTTTTTAAAATATGCCCCACAACGTTTCTAGGAATGAACCGGAAAACATATCATAATTTGTGGTAATTGTTAGTCTGAAATTTTATACTAAATTTTATAATTGAAAACACACAATTTTTCCATTTTTGCTTTAGCAACTCCCTACCTTCACGTGGTTTTACAAATTTGACTAGATGAATATTTTAGTTGAAGCATTTTACTGATTACATGTATGTCATGCTGTAAATTAATTCACGTGAAAATGAATTCTATATCTCTGTCCAATAGTGGCTCGCTTATGAGCACCCTTAGTAGTTTATCTAATTAGTTGGTATGAGATGCAATTCAGTTGAATTCAAGACTCTAATGCAAATCTTTCTTGCTTCATTCAGGAGTTATCGGAATTGAAGAAGTCATTGAATGTTGAGGTCAATCAACTTCGTAAGGTAACTGCTGCCTAAGCAATACTGATGCTGTTTTCTCTGGTTATTATTTTTTCTTAACATCTGTCTGAATCAAAATCAGGAATTTCAAGAACTGAAGAACACACTGCAGCAGCAACAAGAAGATGTTACAGCCAGCCTACGGAATTTAGGGGTAAAGGTTTCTTGAAAATTTTCTTCATGTGACTTGTGCATATGATTTGTTGGCTAACTTGGAAGATGCTTTTAGAAATAAATATAAGCCCGTGGTTGATGATTAATGAACTTTTGCAGCTTCAAGACAGCACAGGTGATGCTAAAGAGGCTCAAGAACCCATGCTTGATGTAGAAGACCAGGAAGTACACGCTTCAGTTGAAGAGGTTATTGAGAAAAGAGATGAAAACTAGGATGTTTTGTTATGGAGCGAGTATTTCTTGTACTTTAGCTCTACTGGAGATGAGAGTATCAATCAATTTACATTCCTGGCGCTTTCTCTGGTGGCTTGGAGTCAAACTCTGCAACTACGTACTTAGCTTTCCAGTACAAGGCAAAAACTTTTTTCTGAAATATATGTTAATTGGCATTTGCATATTTTTTTTTAAAGCACCGTTCTCCATATATTTGAATATTTATCGTCTAGTGGAAGCCCAGTATAAAGTACATTATTTAGACATCTCTTTCTTTGTTCTTTTTTTTTTTTTTAACGTGTGTGCTGGAACTTTTATAGATTGTTTGGTATTGTGGTTCTTATGACTTTGAAGTGCTTTATAAAATGTTTTTTTTTGTTTGAAAAAAAAAATTAAATTGATATCTTTTTATATGTTTTTGGGATAAAATGTATTCTGAGAACACACTACACTTTCAACAACTTGGGCGATAAGATTGCCTATTGACGTTCACCTCCCTGTTCATGTGTTGGCTCATAGTTTTCTTCTCCGTTCTCTCTTGGATTGGCATTGCAGTAGTGTTTGAGTCCCCACATAAAGCTTTATGTTTGTGGAAATTTCTTTGATATGGCTGGTAAGGGACTAGCCAGGCAATTGGTTTTTACCATCTAGTAGGTTTATTATGGCTATTTTGTGTCCATGATCTGTGGAGACACAGGAAAATGAGGCCATCACAGAGGATACTTTGAGTGCTGACTGCAATCATAAATTCACAGGTCCCTTTAATCCCTCTTTAATAATTGCCATTGATATGCATACCCTAATTGCTATAATACTAGTATATTTGGCTTTGGATAAGGAAATTAAATTAGGATGAATATCATTTGCTTCTTTAAAAGGGACGCTCTTGAGATCATCTTTTCTATTCTTTTCTTAAGAAATTTAAATTTCAACCGTTTGTTTCATTGTTATTTGCTTGAAGAATAAAGAAGCATCTTCACAGACACTTTGTATAACAAGAGATGTAATTTATGCACCACTTTCTTGATTATATGATAATACTGAAAGTAGTCCATCTCTGTTAGGCAACATTTTGTATATGTTGGTGTGATTTTATGATAGCAGTTTACACTCTACAGGAAATATAATTGAACTTACGTTAATTTGAAGGGAGTTTAAATACAAAGAATAACAACATAACAACTGATTCAATGGCTAGTGAACCTTCACCATTAATAGTCATTCTCATAATTAATGATTATCCATCTCATCATTCTCATGTTTCCAAGAATATTGTTTACGTTGCTTACTGAAGAGAAAGACATGAGGTACTTGTCTGTAACCAAGGATGTCTAAGAAGTTGTAACTTTCCTAGCTGTGGTGTTGCTGTTTTGAAGATGAGGATGATAACGAACCTCTTTAAATTTCTCCCATCGGCCATTATAGTGTCTTATTATGGCTTTTGAATACTAGTAGAGCCTGCATTCTTGCCACCTCTCGTTCTCTCCTCACTGGTGTGTGTGTGTGTGTGTATCGAATCGAAAGATCAATAAAAAGTTTGTGATGTTTATTAACTATTGTGACCCAATCGTATGGAACAGTATATTGGAAGGAATTAATTGTGCGCTGTTGGGTTAATAATAATGATCTTAAGGGATAAAAACTTTTTTACAGCTACGAGGGAAATTTGATTAAGGAAGTAACAACCTATAGTATATTAACCTACGAAACTAAAAGAACCAAGTTTCCTTGTAATGTGTTTCTATTTGTATGAACAATAAGTAACTTAATTTTGTGTCGCGGCTACTGCTGGTGGGCCAAGCGCTCAACAGGGCAAAACTTAAAATTTTAATAGTTTTAGCTTGAAAATTTAAAATTATTCTTTTTGTGGGGATATAATATTAATGTTTTTAGGTGCTTAGACCCCACCTCCAACCCTGGATGAGCTTAGCCTTTTGCTCTCTTTTGCTATCTTTTTTTTCTTTTTCTTATTTTTTACACTTTAAAAGTTTTTTTTTCGATACGAGTCAAACAAGATTAGATTTGAATTTTGACATAAAATTTTCTATCGTTCAGTTTTTTGCTATTGAGCATAACTTCAAATCAAACCATTGGTTCGAGTTTACCAGAAGATTCTAGAGGCATTTTTTTATATTGAAATAAAATTTCAGGTGAATCGTAGTTCAAGAAAGACTTGTGATATAGGTCAGGATGACTGTAAAATTTTTGTTATTTACTTCCTTCTAATTTGTGGACTTCCTATTTGAGAAGGATCCTTTTTTTACAAGGATATGATAGCTTGTTTTGAAAGTTTTCTAATTCTACAATGATCTTTAATGGACTAGAATATAATTCCCAACTATGGCAAGGATTAATTAATGTTCTAAAATTCTTTTCTTATAAAAATTCTTTATTTATCCTAACTACACAAAGAAAGAAGGGTTGGTGATATTTAATGACATATTGATTTCTAGGATCATTGGACAGAATTATAGGCTATAAATAAACCTTATATCATACTTGTATTGTTTGATTTTCTTCTCTTCTCTTCTCTTCTCACAACAACATATGAGATTAACTTATGAGTTTTATTTTTATTATTTCAACTATAACCCAAGGCTTGTTTAGGCTTAATTAATATTTTTTTTTTCCAACTAGGATCTAAGGCTTGTTTAGATTAGGGTTTGAGCTTACTAGTAAAGGTTTTGAATCAATTATTGTAAGTGAGTCCATTTTGTCCATAAAGGTTGACATGTGAAAACACATTAGGGTTAATATTTCTCAGAACTATTTAAACACATGTAAACCTAAATTTCAGCACATTTGATGAATAATACTTCTAAACTTTTCAGTTTAACATGTGAAAGAGTTTCTTGCATTCTTTGGTTCTTGAATGAACTGAATTTAACTTATTGAAGATTAACTGACTTCGTGGTGTCATTCGACTTCATTTCAATAGTGTTGGTGTCTTGGGGCCTATTTTCATTGTGTCACACTCTTATCAGATATCTTTCAACTTTTCGGGATCGGATCACAATCTTAATTGTGAGTTGCATGACTACATGATCACGAGGTTCACATTAACTACCAAATTCATTTATTCTTCAAGTTCGACATGGTTCTTAAATACTATTATAAATTTTTATTTAAATTTTAATAATTTGTTTCAATTGTTATGTATCCAATTTGAAAATAATAATACTAATAATACACTACTCATGAAAATTCGATTGGAATCGATGTATCCAATGTGAATATAATTTTATCATAGTTATTATTTTTTAGTCTTCGATTACATAAAATATAGGCATCCTATTTTGATATTTTTTGTTAACTTGCTTTAACAATCATATATGCACACACTAACTGAAATAATGATTTTAGTTAAAAATATTGTGTTGACTAAGATAAACTAGAGATACGTTAATAGAAAAAATTATTTTCAAGAAAAAATTTCAAAACAACGGAATTTTCAGGGCTAATAACAAAGTCAAAAAATTTTTGAGACCCATATATATTTTTTTAATTTTAAAAAATTTGGGCTCCTTTGTAACTTAGCGCGAGCATACAACAACATAAACAAATTAATCCTTTAAGCATATGATGTAAAATACATGTAATATTATTATTACTATCCAATTTATAACAACAACAACAACAACAATAAATAAATAAATAAGATAAGTGCAAGAAAATACACTTGAACACAAGCCTAAAAAGAAATGCCTAAGCCCAATGATGAAAAACCAGAATGCCAAGTGAAGTTGATAGGCTAAAATAGCAATCCAAGGTTTTAATTGACAGAGCCCATTAGTAAAAATATTTGTTTTTGGTGTTTACAGACTCAATTAGAATTTTTAAAAGTTTAGTTATTTAATTGAGGGTTTAATCATAAGGAAAATCAACTTTTCGAAGTCAATTGAAAGAATTGAAGTTTAAAGACTCAATTGGAAGCTTGGAAAGTTTAAATTAGCCAAATCAGGGGCTTAATTGCATAAAATTCAAAGTCTGGTGATCAAATAGGGGCTTAATTGAACTTTATGTGAACCAAGAATCAATTGCAAGACGTGTGTGACTTGAGGGACTGGAATCAGGAGAAATCAGGGGTTAAATAAAAAAAAATTGAAAGTTTAGTGGTTATTTACGGGCGTAATCGAACAAATCAAAAACCAAGAACCAACTTGTAAAGACGCTCGAAATTCGTAGTGACAAATGAAGTTGATAGGAACACAATTGCATGAAATTAGAAAGAAAGAGGGAAATTAAAGATAAAATAGAACGAAATCAAAAGATAAGGAATCGAATTGAACTTTGGTAGATCCCAAATCAAAAGAAAACCTTAATCTATAGGAATTAGTCAAAATGGCATCAATTCAAGGTATTGTGCTTCATCTTCTTCTTCTTCAATTTTTTGGCTGATCGAGAGTGCACTTTCATATGACTGAAAGTGACGTTTCCGACCACCCAAAAGCTGAAACCACCACCTTTCAACCAAGAAACACCCCCTCTACAACCCCATGTATTTAACATCAAACGTTTATGTCCCATTTTCTCCATGGATCTCTAGAACATCTTGTCCCTAGTAAGTGAAGACAATAGTTTCAGACATTACGTTGTTTGGGTGGACACTTTCAAACATTCAAATGTGGAGTTACAGACCTCCAAATCAAGCAAGAATAGGTCTAATCGAAAGGCATGCACCCCTCTACCAAGTCTAGGTGGTCTCAGGCGACGTTGACATCGGAGATGCTCCGAGGAGATCTTGAAAGTGGCCGACCTAGTCAGCCTTAGCAAGAACACTTATTTGTAGAAGAATGTTCAACGTTTTCATTTGCTCCCACTTAAAAGCCTTCAGAAGGATTAAATCAAGGGTTTAAAACCTTTTTCTTTGGATCCAAGGGTAGAAAACACATCACCTTGGTCCCCAAGCACCCTACAAAACCACCTACACCCAAAACCAACAGCTTCATGGCAAAACTAGCTAGGTTTTAGTCTATTGGAACCTTAGCCAACCCATTTAGAAGACCTAAATCTGCCTATAAAAGAAGGGGTTGAAGAACAAAAAAGGAGGAGAAAACATAGAAAAATATAGGAAAAAAGAGGAAAGAAAAGAAGAAGAGAGAAGAACAAAGAAACTTAGGCTAAGGGGTAAGGGTCCTATCCAGAAAGTTTTTAAAGCTTCAGCTCTGGTCTAGGGAGGTGTGAAAACAAGAAGAAAGGCAAGCAACGCCAATAATCAATTCAAATTCGGATTTTTAGAGCTAATAAGGTATACATATTCAAACCTTGAAAGTGGAGTCCATGAGGCTTACTAAATCCTTCTTTCATGTTCAATATGAAGTCTTGAATGCCTTGATATGCTCTTAATTGTTTTTCTATCATTTTATTGCATGAAACCTTGGTTTAATGGATGTTAAAGGTGGCAACAAATTGGTAGGGGCACTTTTTCTTAATGAAAGGATAGTCCTTGCTTCTAGGTAGCTGGTCTGACCTTTTAAAGTATAAATGATCAGATTTTAAAGCTCATTCTGCTAAAGATGGTTGTTGTTTTGAGTTGGTAGCTTTTTGGATTGAAAATCAATGCGCTTTTTGAGTTTTTGTGTTGTTTTTTGTCCATAATCATGTTCCTCACCAATAGTATGGTTTGTGGGGATAAGGAGAACACGCTTTAGAGGCCAAAAGGGGCCATTTTAGGCGCATTTTATTCTTTGAGGTTTCTAGGCAGTCGTTTTTTGGGTTTTAGGCAAATTCATCCGTTGAATCTTGCCTTAGGTGCTAGTTTAAGGGCTTCTTTGGTTTAGTATCTAGTTCAAATAGGTTCGTCCATCATCTTTGATAAGTAATCTAGGAATTTTTCGCATTAGTTACAGGTTTTAATAGATTTAAATCCTAAGGTTTCTGTTTCGAACCAAAACCTATTTTAGCAAAATTGTGTGATTTTATTGATCATTAAAAGAAATGAACCCTTGATTCTTGATCCGTGGAGGATTACAAACAAAAACGTCCCTTCCTTTATTCGGAATTTGCTCTGGATTGAGAATTACGTTTTGTGAGGAGACGAAGAACATTCATCTGTTTTGTTTTGTCTTTTTTCAGTTTTGATTGAAACTTTTTCAAGTTTTCATGTTTTTGCCATTTTTGATCTATTTCTGATGCGAACCTTTTAAACACGCGATCAAGTAACCCACATGCAAAGATACCAATTCCTGAAAAGCCAAGTAGACCAAGTTTGATATGAGTGTGACACGAAGATAACTCGTATCTAGGAACCAGCACTATTGTAAATGAAAACCCCAACCCAATAAATATTGATTCACGAATGAGAAGTATAAGGATGATGCCACGAAATCAGTTGTTTTTCGATAAGTCATCAACTCACAGAAAGGTGCAACAAAGAAGTTTTTATTAATCTCAATTTCATAGCCCCCCACATGTCCGATTATGACGTTATTTATACTAACTCTAAATTGAAATAAACCCTAATGGACTCCCCTTATGTGGATTTATATGAGGCCCGCTTACAATTGACCCAAATAAGTAATAATAAACCAAAGACTAAGAAGACAATAATAAAAACAATAAAACTTCAAAATTAATATCCTAAATATGCTAGAATTAGATTTGCCACCCTTAAGAAGTTCCAAATAAACTAAAAAATCTGATTTAAATGTGGAATTAATTTTGAAGTCTTCTTGCCTTGTTGTGCTTGGTTTCCTTATTTTGCATGGACAATTAATGAAGAAAATCTCCCTTTTTTATACCCGTCAATTCAGTTTTCTTCCCGACTAGGAGAATCATTAATTAATCCTTCTTAGCTTAGGAAATCAGATCTGGCAACCCTTTGATCCACACGAATTGGGCTCTTCTTGAACTTGGATTAAATGAATTAGAGGTTGTTCATGCTCCCTAGGCGTTCCAAGTTCCTCTAGACCCATGCTGCTCCATATGTTTTGAACAAGCCCATTCAATGACTCTTTAATCTTCTTTATCCTAGCTCTTGTAATTGGCTTACTTGGCATCTCCAATGGATCTTTGGCATGATTAAGCTTGGTGTTAGGCTGATCCTCATCAGTTTTGATTCTATTTTCTTTTCTTCGATTTGTTTTTTAGTTAACCCGATTAAGTCAACCCAACTGGGTCAACCCCAACCGAGTCAACCTGACCGTTTCAACTCGGTAGAGTCTGCCCAACCGGATTAACCCGATTGAAATAATATAAAAAAGGATAAAGATGATAAAAAAAAAACAAAAATCATTAAATCAACTTTTGCTTTTATTTTGTTTAGTTTTTTTAGGTTTTAGGATTTTTGTTTTCAAGAAAACTACAAATTAAAAAAAATGTTTTTTTTATGTGTTGCATACGGCTAAATCTCTTAAAAATACAAAAAATCATATTGTTTAGTATTTTCATACGAAAACAAAATTATATATGTTTTGGCATGTATTTTATGATTTACTAATTAATTTACTAAATCAATGAGAATTTGACCAATATTTTAATAAATCAGCCCTTTTTTAATTCATGAGAATTAATGGTTAAAAATCATGGTATAAAATGTTGAACTTACAAGTGAGGTTGGCATTTGAAATGTTAGGAGTTGACTAGAAAATTCTCAAAGTTTTCGTAAATATCCACCAATTTTAATTGGGAGTATTTTTTCACTGTAATACACAAATTACGAAGATCTATTTTTTTCTAAGAATTTATTTGAATACACGAGTTTATAATAAATTCTTAACACCAGATTTATTCATACGAGTAAGTCTCAATCCTAAACTTCTAAACCACATGAAGGAACTTACCTCAAGTAGGGTGTGTTAGGGTGCTAATACCTTCACTAGCCACAACCAGTCTCTTACCGTCGAATCTCTGATAAGACCAATACTCCGAGGTTCTCTAGCGACCTTGAACCAAACAACTAGGCGGCGACTCCTTCGGACCCTACTCTCCTTTCACACATGTGCAACATAATGACGACTCCACTGGGGATGTGTTGTTTTTTTACAGTATTGGATTGAGCTTTGTATTTTATGTGGTCTGTGTATATGCAACGTATTTAAATTCCCATGTTTTGTTCTGCTTGCCTCATTTTATTCACGCTTAGCATACTTTAGTCTGCTCATGCATATATATTAAATGTAAAAACATATATTTTCATACATCTTTTACTGCTCGGGGATACATGTGAAAACTTCAGGTTAGGTGGGAGAGTAACGACTTATCCTATGACTTTCAGTTAAGATTTATGTTCGCGAAACCATCCAACTCTTTGTTAAGTGCTTGGATTAGTAGTGATTGGTATACGAGTCATCCCACTATCTACTGAGCCCTCATATTGCCTTCACAAGGGTGATCACTAGGATAACAAGAGACCTTTTTGAGACTAGATAGTGCCTATTCTTATCTCATGTAAAGGAACTAGAACCTACCCCTAGAATGTATGGCCTTGAATAAAAATTGTGGCATGAAGACATACTTGACCCCGAGCATCTCACATTGCAGGATTTCGGACTGATAGCATGACCATCATTAAGAAAACAATTTCTATCGATTACAAGTTGGAATCTGAATCCTTGCAGTTGTTAGAAGGGGATTGCTTGAGACTAGATGCCAGCAAGTTGCCACCCATCAAGAACGTGAGCAGCTCAGGAAAAGACTTGAAAAAGCTCCTCTCACATGTGAAAAGCATCTGTGTATGATACGATCCAAGAAAGATCAGATTCAGATTTTATAGTAAAATTTCCTACTGTCCAGTTTTCCTCTTTTAAGCATAACTAAAAATCCAACTGTTGGATCGAGCTAAACGTTTACCTGAAGATCCCGGAGGTATTAGTCTATGTTGGGGTAAAGTTTCAGATGAATCGAAGTTTGGAAATGACTTGCGATATAGGTCAGAGCATGTTGTACAAGTTTTGTTATTTACTTTATTTTAACTTGTGGACTTCCTATTTGGCAAATATCATTTTCCAACAAGGATGTGAGAGCTTGTTTTGGGAATTTTCTAGTTCCACAAGGATATTTAATGAGCTGCAATATAATCTTCATGTGTGGCAAGGATTCATTAATGTTTCATAATCCTTTTCTTATAAGGATTCCTTATTCATCCTAACTACATAAGGAAAGAAGGGCTAGAGGTATTTAATGATAGATTAGTTATTTTTATTATTTTCTTTCATGTTTAGGCTTAGTTAATAATTTGTTTTTTAGCTAGGATCCAAGGCTTGTTTTGATCAGGTTATGAGCTTTTCAGTTTAGGGTTTTTGGGTAGGTTTTGTATGTGGATTAGTTCAGCCCACAAGGATATTTAATGAGCTGCAATATAATCTTCATGTGTGGCAAGGATTCATTAATGTTTCATAATCCTTTTCTTATAAGGATTCCTTATTCATCCTAACTACATAAGGAAAGAAGGGCTAGAGGTATTTAATGATAGATTAGTTATTTTTATTATTTTCTTTCATGTTTAGGCTTAGTTAATAATTTGTTTTTTAGCTAGGATCCTAGGCTTGTTTTGATCAGTTATGAGCTTTTCAGTTTAGGGTTTTTGGGTAGGTTTTGTATGTGGATTAGTTCAGCCCACAAGGGTAGATCCATTAGGGTTAATTTTTCAAGAACTATTTAAACTCATGCAACCAAAATTTCGGCAGCCATTGATGAATATTACTTCTGAATTTTTCAGTTTTAATATGTAGAGTGATTCTTGCATTCTTGATGCAAACCTCGTGATCACGTGGTCGCGCAACCCACACTCAAAGACACCAATCCCCGAAATGCTAAGTAAATCAGGTTTGATAGGAATGCGACACAAAGATAACTTGTACCTAGGCACCAGCACTAATGGAAACGGAAACCCCCACCCAACGAATATTGATTCGTGATTTAGAAGTATAAGGATGATGCCACGAAGATAGTTGTTCTTCGATAAGTCATTTTTCAATTCTTTAGAGAACCATGAAAGGGAGATTATCTCACCAACACACACATAAAGCGCGACAAATAAGAAGTTTTATTAATCTGAATTGCGTAACTTACATGTCTAGCTATGCCTTTATTTATACTGACTCTAGACTGAAAGAAACCCTAAATGACCCTCCCTTAGGTGGACTTATATGAGGCCCAATTACAATTGAATGATGATTGTTGCCGTGAAACTTAACAGTTGTGCATTTTACGTCATAATCCGAATCTGATTGTTTTTTCATTGCCCGGATTGTATCATTACCTCTCTCTTCAAAATGATCCATCCTTGAATCATTAACAGGGATAAGGGACAAAGTTTTAGCCTCTTTTTGAAGCATTTGGAGTTCTTTTCTTGCCAACAATTGTTGCCAACAACTTTAGATGAAGGTAGCAACCCTTCTCTTTTCGTCTATCATCATTGTGACGCTTTTGCTCCTCTATTTCTGAAGCTTGTTGGGCGTCGGCTATTGCTGTTAACACATCAAGTTCTTGCTGCATCCCCCCTAGAATATGGGATAAACTCTTGGTTTTTTTTTAGAACACTAATCTTTTTTTTCTCTCCCTTTGATACCACCTCTCCTTTTGAATCCTCCTCTTCTTTTGTCATAATACCTCATCAGAATACATGAAATCCTAATTGTAATACTCCCTTTGTATTATTTTAATACCAGAACCTAAAACGAAAGCTAATGATAACAAACCCAAAATTACATGGACTTTCAATTGATGAACATAACAAACCCTTTTAGGACCAAAAAAAGGTCCCTAAACCAAAAGACTTCCAAATGGTCTGAAATTTGACACTTAGAGCGAATTCATGCCAAAAAACCAGAATATCAAGTTTAATTTAATTACAAATTGATTTGATATATGGACGCGAAACCAACCCGAATCTACCCCTTAAAAACCTGAATTTGGAACCTAAATCAAACGATGTCCAAATGAGTTGAAAATTGACATATTGTGCGATTTCACGCTAAATAACCAGAATATCAATTTTGACACAATTACAATATGGTTTGTGTTGCTACCAAATTTTTGACCCATGTTTTTATAAATTTTCAAAAATAAAAAATAAATAAATAATAAAAAATAAGGGTTTGCGTGTGGCGATAACATAAAGCATCATGCCTAATATTAAGGAAGCAATATGTCAAGGAGATAATTATTGAATCATATATAATTACTGCAAAATAAAATACCATAGATATATGACTTGATTCCTGCTGGTTATGGAAAATAATCACTGCAATATAAAATACTATATATATATGAGATTTGTTGGTGCTGGTTATAGAAGACAATCTCTATAATAATTATTGCAATATTTTCTTAAATAGCACGTGTAGAGATTTTCTATATAAGTGAACCTTCAGCCATATACAAAAAAAAAATTACAAGGCGGTAATTTTTACACAATTAAGAGAAACCACAGAAAACCCTAAACAAAAAAAAAACCCCTAAACCTTACCCTCTCACACGAAAGCCGCCGCTCACTCCCTGTAGCTAAAAAAACAAGCGGTCGCCCTGTTATTTGTAATTACATATGGGTGTATGAGAAGAAGAAAGAAGACAGAAGTTAACATATCTAAAAAGAAAAAAAAATACAAGAACAATCCGGACAGAATAGATTAAAATCAACTGCCTACATTTTCTTTTTCTTGTTATAGGTCACCGCCGGCGAGGAAGGGAGGAAGCCAAGTCATATCCACCCCCCCCCCTGTTTTTTTTTTTATGGCGGCGCGTGGAGGAGACGCGCCTCCACTGTTTTTATGGTCCAGAAGCTTCCCAGCAGGTTCTTGGATATTTTTAGGGGCTATTATGTAATTTTTCATTTGTGTGGTGTGTTGTTTTATTTTAAATTTTTGTTATTTGTAAATTACATATGGGTGTATGAGAAAAACATAATAAAAAGGGATGTGGGTGTGTTTGTACCTTTTTTATGTATGTTGTTGAATTATAAAAATCAAAAAGACAAAAATTTAATGTTTTAATCTGCATATGATCAAGTATTTTAAGGACAAATAAAATCATGTTGTATTTCCTGTGAAAATGTAAGAACATGTTTCTACATATTTTTTTTAATTTAATAACTGATTTATTAAAGCCTTAAAAATTTGACTAATATGTGGTTTGTTAACTATAATTGTGATTAACCGTGATGTTTATGTTTTTTGACAAAGAAAAATATAAAAAATGTTTTTGTGTGTTGCATACGGCCAATACTCTAACATGTTTTGAACTTTTTTTATATAAAAAAATTAAATATTTGAAGTTTTGAAAATGTGTTTTTGCATGGATTTCTTAAACACAATAAAAAATTTATTTTCTTGCATTTCTGGATTTTACAACATGTTTGTAAAACTCCAAAGGGTATTTGCCAATATTCCAAAAAATAAAAAAATCTTATTTTGGGGGAATTCATCTATTATTCACCGTTAATGTTTGGATAAAGAAATCCTAAAGGGATAAATATCCAAAATATTATTGGGAATGACTTGTTATTATTCACTGTTAATGTTTGGATAAAGAAATTTTAAAGGGATGAATATCCAAAATATTATTGGGAATAACTTGTTATTATTCGCTGTTAATGTTTGGATAAAGAAACCCTAAGTGGTAAATATCCAAAATAATTTTCTAGGAATAATAAGTCATCACACATCCTTGAAAGAAGCCTCGATTATAATCGAGGACATTTCAATTTTTGACTCCACGGTTTACGAGCCATGAGTATGAAACACTAAGGCAAAATGAGGTTTTTAAAGCGCTCTGAATTTTCTTAGATTTCTGAATCTTTGTCCCTCCTCCTTGTGATTTACGAGTCGCAAACTCTTGAAATACTAAGGGAAAAATGAGCTTTTAAAGCACATAGAATCTCCTTGGATTTCTACCTATCTCATAAATCATAGGTTAATAAATTCAATCTGAATCAAACACAGATTTCAAGAGATCTGTATTGGTTCTCCTTTGTACTTTGTAGACATATCTAAGGGAGTGATCCACATTGATCAAGGGTTATTTCTTTTTAAACTTTCAGCCCAAATACATTTATTATCATAGCAAAACGTATCCTAGAAAAACACCAATACCATAGCAATTATAAGGCAAACCAAACACCAAGCAGCTTATCTTAGGTAGAGCGTACTAGGGGTGCTAATACCTTCCCTTTACGCAACCAGTCCCTTGCCTTAGAATCTCTGAAAGACCAGTTAGGGTTCCTAATGACCAAAATACTAGGTGGCGACTCCTTTACATAAACAAAACAACAAAGACCCCGAAACCAATCGAGGGTCGTCGTGACGCCGCGCTCCACCGCGAGGGTGCGACAGGATGACGACTCTACTGGGGACCCTTGGACTAAGCTTAGTAATCGTTTTTTTTATTATGCTATGTGTTGTTGTTTTTTTTACTATGAATGATACTTTTTTTAAAAGCTTTAGCATGCATCTTTACATTCTGTCATACATGATATAGTCATACATGATATACTTTTTTATTATTATTATCTTTTTGAGGGCACACACATTTAACTTTAAGTTAAGTGGGGAACTAGCAGCTTGCCTTATGACTTGAGTCAAGGTTTAAGTTTGTGTAAACCCCAACTCTTTGCTGAGTGTTTAGACTGATAATGATTGGTACACGTGCCATCCCATTATCTGCTGAACCCCCATATTGCCTTTACGAGGGCGATCACTGGGACAGCAAGAAACCCTTTTTTAGAGACCAAGTAGTAAACCTACCCTATGTCTCACGTAAAAGAACTAGAACCTATCATTAGGGTGTATGATCCATAATATATTTTGCATCAAAACAAGTCTAACCCCAAGGCATTTTGAATTGCCTTCTTGTGAACGAAATGGCCACCATTGACTGAAGGAGACTGCCTTAGAAGCGATGCTAAGAAACTGTCACCAATCAAGAACCTGAATTGCATTATGAGTGAGGTGAACAAGTTAACGACTCACTTTCAGAATGTGGATAAGGATGCATTTTTTAGGAAATACGGATGTTTGGTGGAAATTGCAAGGGTAGAAGTTTTAAGCCCAGCTGTGCGAGCCATAGTTTATTTTTGGGATCCAGACTACTAGTGTTTTTCTTTCAGAAGCATAGACCTATGTCCCAGAACATAAAGAAACCATTCAAATTCTTCGATATATGGATGGATCATGACGAATTCATGCCCTTGGTGAAGAAGGTATGGGATCGGAATTCGGGGGGTTGTCCAATGTATCACCGTGTTGCAAACTAAGAAAGTTAAAGCAGGAATTGAAACGTTTCAATATGACTCACTTCTCCAACATTTCAGATAGAGTTAAAGATGCAAAAAACAAAATGGATAAGGCTCAACAGGCTATGCATACAGCGCATGAGAATCCAATTTTGTGCATGCGAGAAAGGGATGCTGTTCGTAAATACGCTTCTACCGTCGGGGCTAAAGAGAGTTTTTTCAAACAGAAGGCAAGGATACAATGGCTTAGCTTGGGGGATCGAATACTAGCTACTTTCACAAATCAGTAGAATGGAAGATAGAATAGAAATAAGCTTCTATCACTTACAAGGGAGGATGGAGAGGTTGTCGAAGGACACGAGGCAGTCAAATCGAAGTAATTGCATATTTCCATCGTGTGTTAGGAGTGGATCCGATGCCTAGGGTTCTGAACAAGGAAGTGATGGAATCGGTAATTAACTTGAAACTGTCTTCAACGCAACAAGATGTACTCGCACAAGATGTAACAAGGGAGGAGATTAAGCATGCTATGTTTAGTTTGAAGAACAACAAAGCCCCCGGTCCGGATGGCTTTAACGCAGTTTCTTCAAAAGAATGTGGCACATAGTTGGGGAAGATGTAATCAACACTGTTAGATCCTTCTTTCAGACTCGTAGAATGCTTAAAGAAATGAATGCTACATCCATTTCCCTTGTTCCTAAAGTTGCTAATCGTACAAGGTTGACAGATTTTCGTCCTATATCTTGCTGCAATACAGTGTACAAATGCATCGCTAAGATTCTAGCTGGGAGAATCAAAGTTGTTTTGCCATCCTTAGTTAGTCCATATCGATCGCTTTTATCTCGTGACGGAGAATCGGTGATAACATTCTTTTGTCTTAGGAACTAATGAAAGGCTATCATAAATCTACGGGACCTGCTCGTTGTGCTATGAAAGTTGATTTGATGAAGGCTTATGACTCGGTGCGGTGGGATTTCGTTGACGCTATGTTAATAAAAATGGGATTCCCTAGAACAGTCATTGATTGGATCATGGTTTGTGTTACATCATGTCAATTCTCTATCAATGTCAATGGTGAGCTTGCGGGTTACTTTCAAGGGGGAAGAGGGCCGAGACAAGGGGATCCATTGTCCCCATATTTGTTTGTCCTATGTATGGAAATCCTTTCGGGGCTATTCTCGCAAGATGAGTGCCAACCAAGAATTCAAGTTCCACCGGAGATGCAAGAAGGACAAAATTTCTCATCTTTGTTTTGCTGACGACTTGATGATTTTTAGCAACGGGGATGTAAACTCAATTCGTATGATCGAACCGTGCTCACAAAGTTTCAAGATCTATCAGTCTCGTATCCAAATCCAAACAAAAGTGACATCTTTTTGAGCGGTGTGTTAAATGCCGAGAGGGAACAAATTATTCATATTCTTGGGTTTAGAGAGGGGGAGCTCCCTATGAAATATTTGGGAGTACCTCTTCTCTCGTCCGACTAAAGGCTGTTTATTGTAAGGGCCTTGTGGATCGAATCACCTCTAAAGTTCGACATTGGACTTGTAGAACACTCTCGTATGCAGGACGGGTACAACTGATTAATTCAGTTTTATTTTCCATACAGGTCTATTGGGCATCTCTCTTCCTCTTACCTGGGCAAGTAATTAAAAATATGGAGCAAATTATGAAATCCTTTCTTTGGTCAGGTTCAGATATGAGAACTACTGGGGCTAAAGTGGCTTGGGATCGGTATGTCTTCCAAAAAAGGAGGGGGGCTAGGAATAAAAAGGATAACAGAATGGAACAAGATTGCTTTGTTGAAACACTTTTGGAACCTATGCAATGACTCGGATGGCTCAATATGGTCTACTTGGATCGATCCAATCTGTTGCGAGGTAGGAATTTCTGGATAATCAAGACGCCACGAATTGCTCTTGGGCTTGGGGAAAGATTCTAAAGCTCGGATCCTTAGCATGGCCGAAGATGAAGTACATCATAGGAGATGGAATGACAACCTCTCTATGGTTTGACAATTGGCATCCTCACAGCCCAACTCGTGGATTCTTACGGGGAAAGATTCATCTATGATTCAGGTATGGCCAAGAACGCGAAGGTGAATGTGCTAATTCATAACTCAGAATGGAAAACTCCTACCACCAAAGCTATTGGCTGGCACCCCATTATAGAAGCTATTCCTTCCAATTCTAATCCTAAGATGGGGCAAAAAGATGAGATAGTTTGGTTGGATTCGCCAAATCACAGATTCTCGGTCAAAGTAGCTTGGGAACAAGACGTCATCGTCAGATGGTTGAATGACATGACATTGTGTGGTTCAAGAATGTTGTTCCAAGACATTCATTTCTTCTATGGATGGCTGTCCAACAGAATCTCACAACTCAAGATAAACTTCATCGGTTTGGTATACATGATCCCAATAGATGCTCACTCTGTCTCCGCAACAATGAGGATCACAACCACTTGTTCTTTGAATGCTCCTATACTAAAGCGATCCGGTGGGATGTTTGTGACAGATGCGACATTCCAAGAATGACAAAAGGCTGGGATGAATGGATTCGATGGGCCACTGTCTCTTGGCATGGCAAGAGTTTCGTCAATTTTTCTCGTAAATTGAGTTTCGCAGCTACAGTGTATCATGTATGGCAAGAACAGAATGCAAGGATCTTTGCTGGAATGTCTAGAACTTCGAATTTGGTCTTTAATCAAATCGAATGTATCATTCGTGATAAGCTTGATTTGATGAGGAATGTCGTACCAACAAATGAAAACAAAAGGATCCAACGAGCTTGGAGGGTGAATAACATAGATTCTTAATTTGATAGTTAGCTGGTTGTATTGGTTTCCCTAACAAATCTAGTGAGGTTTCAGTTTTATGGTCGGTGGCTAGCCTGTAGCCATCTATTGGTTTATGTTTCTGTTATCATTGTAAATCTGGGGTATGCCCCTTATAATGTTTGTATCTTCTTTTTTTAATACAAACGTCAACTTACCAAAAAAAAAAAGAATATGGGATGTTGACTGAGTTTCCAAACAATCTATATCAGATTTATTTGCCTTTGAGATCTAACAAGATCATCCCCGAACTGTCAAAACTTCTCAGAATCTCCAACTTGGAAAATAATGCTACCGGTCTGATACGATCCAAACAAGGTCAAATTCGGATTTTGACGTAAAAAGTGCACCTATCCAATTTTACGGTAATAGTCATAATTCTCAATCCGACCGTTGGATCGAGCTGAACGTTTACGTGGAGTCTCCTGACATGTTCTCCTACCTTGGTTTAAAATTTCAGGTCAATCGGAGTTCGGAAAGGCATCAAAATACGGGTCAACAGAGGCTGTACGAATTTTGTTATTTACTTCCTTTTGACTTGTGGACTTCCTATTTGGCTAGGATTCTTTTCCTAAAAGGATGTGGCAGCTTATTTTGGGAATCTCCTAATTCTCTAAAGATCTTTAATGGGCTACAACATAGTTTCCATGTGTGGCAAGGGTTCATAAATGTTCAGAATCCTTTTCTTACAAGGATTCCTTATTCATCCTAACTACAAAAAGAAAAGAAGACTTCAGAATAAATTCTACCTTCAGATCAGTAGTCCTAGTATATTTGGAACTTCTTAATGGTGACAAATCTGATTCTAGCATATTTAGGATGGTAATTTTTGGATTTTTATTATTTTTTATTATTTTCTTCTTAGTCTTTGCATTATTATTACTTATTTGGGTCAATTGTAAGTGGGCTTAATATAAGTCCACCTAAGGGGGGTCCATTAGGGTTTATTTAAGTTTAGAGTTAGTATAAATAAAGGCATAACCAAACATGTAAGCTAGACAATTCAGATTAATAAAACTTCTTATTTGCCGCACTTTGTGTGTGTGTGTGTTGGTGAGATAATCTCCCTTCCATGGTTCTCTAATGAACTTATCGAAGAACAACTGTCTTCGTGGCGTCATCCTTATACTTCTCGTTCACGAATCAATATTCGTTGGGTGGGGTTTCCGTTTCCAATAGTGCTGGTGTCTAGGTACAAGTTATCTTTGTGTCACACTTCTATCAAACCTGATTTACTTGGCTTTCCGGGAATTGGTGTCTTTGGGTGTGGGTTGCGTGACCATGTGATCACGAGGTTCGCATCATTTTTTATCAGAGCTTGGCTCCATTAATCAGGTTATATCCTTCTAAAATTTTCGTTTCTTGTTGATTCCGCAAAGATTCCTTAGTATCCAAATTCTTCTTCTCCTTGAATTTGCGGCATAAAAAAAAATTCTTATATCAGTAGCATCAAAAACAAAAGAAAACAAGAAAAGAGAAAAGCAAAAAAAATAAAAATTGTTCAAAAAAGACGTTTATTGGATTCTGCCGCAGAAAACTAAACAAGAGAAAATTGGATCAAATCAACTCGGAATTAGCTGAAAGTTGATACTATAATTACTGGGGTCCTAATCGCATCACATATACAATTTGGGGTCAATTGGATATCGTTTGCTTTGGGTTTCAAATTCGGGTCTAATTAAGTCTGATTCATAACGTTTTTGCGTCAGTATATCAAACCTTGTTGTAAATTGCTCAAACTTTATATTCTGTTTATTTGGGTTGATATCGCACTATATATGAAATTTTAACACAATTGGACATCATTTACTTTAGGTTCCAGATTCGGACTTAACTCGTCAGAACGAGTCTGTTTTGCGTCAACTTTTGAAATTCGCTTGGTTTCTGTTGTTTTCGTTTCTTGCAGTTTATTTTCATCATATCCAACATATCTGGGTGTTGTTTCATTGTTTTTCATATTTTGTTTCTGTTTTTTATTCGAGTCTTCAGTTTCGTTCATATTTCGGATAGACTCGCTTGCTACTCGCGAGACTATCATCCCAGTTTTGTTTTGCTTGTTTTCTAGTTTTTATTGCTTCTTGAGTCATATATATGGATTGCGCTGCCAAGTTGGTTTTATTTGGTGTTGGTTTCAGTTTCGCAAGAACAGCAAGAAGGTGAGACGAGAGGTGTGAGATTGTGAGGATATTAAGAGTGTTTGAGCAAAACACGAGCGATGTGAGGATTTTTTTTCCACTAACCAATTTTTGCTGGTATCATCATGTCAGTTCAAAACAACACACCACCCCCTCCCGATGTAGAACTTAAATTCCAAATGCATGCCATGACGAAGATGATGGAAAGAATGAATTTGATGATGGGGAATGTGTGTGACAGACTTGAGAAGGTGGAAAAACATGGTAACGTGGCTGGAACATGTACCCAAGACGTGAGAAAAGTTGGGGCTCAACACAAATCTAACAATGGCAGTGGGGCCGAAAGGCCAAGGTGGGCTGATTATGAGGACGTTGATGATATTGGTAATGGCGGTTTTAAGGATGAGATCATAGGCCACTGGGAAGGTTTTTGGCAGCCTAGAAACCAAAGGGATTTCATGTATTTTGATGAGGTGTTATGGCAAAAGAAAAGGAGGATTCAAAAGAAGACGTGGTATCAAATGGAGAGAAATAAAGAGATTAGTGTTCTTAAAAAAGAATCCAATAGTCTATCCCGTATTCTAGGGGAGATGAAGCAAGAACTTGATGTATTAACGGCATTAGTCAATGCCCAGCAAGCTTCAGAAAGAGAGGAGAAAATACGCTGCAATGATGGTATACGAAATAGAACGGCCGCAACTTTCATCCAAAGTTGTTGGCGACGATTGTTGGCAAGAAAAGAACTCCAAAGGCTTCAAAAAGAGGCTAAGGAATTGTCCATTCAACTTGTTGGTGATTCGAGGATGAATCATCTTGAAGAGAGAGGGAATGATACGATCCAGACAAGGTCAAATTCGGATTTTGACGTAAAAAGTGCACCTATCCAGTTTTACGGCAATAGTCATAATTCTCAATCCGACTGTTGGATCGAGCTGAAAGTTTACGTGGAGTCTCCTGACATGTTCTCCTACCTTGGTTTAAAATTGTAGGTCAATCGGAGATCGGGAAGGCATCGAAATACGGGTCAATAGAGGATGTACGAATTTTGTTATTTACTTCCTTTTGACTTGTGGACTTCCTATTTGGCTAGGATTCTTTTCCTAAAAGGATGTGGCAGCTTATTTTGAGAATCTCCTAATTCTCTAAAGATCTTTAATGGGCTGCAACATAGTTTCCATATGTGGCAAGGGTTCATAAATGTTCAGAATCCTTTTCTTACAAGGATTCCTTATTCATCCTAGCTACAAAAAGGAAAGAAGACTTCAGAATAAATTCTACCTTCAGATCAGTTGTCCTAGTATATTTGGAACTTCTTAATGGTGACAAATATGATTCTAGCATATTTAGGATGGTAATTTTTGGATTTTTATTATTTTTTATTATTTTCTTCTTAATCTTTGGGTTATTATTACTTATTTGGGTCAATTGTAAGTGGGCTTAATATAAGTCCACCTAAGGGGGGTCCATTAGGGTTTATTTAAGTGTAGAGTTAGTATAAATAAAGGCATAACTAGACATGTAAGCTAGACAATTCAGATTAATAATTCTTATTTGCTGCACTTTGTGTGTGTGTGTGTGTGTTGGTAAGATAATCTCCCTTCCATGGTTCTCTAATGAACTTATTGAAGAACAACTGTCTTCGTGGTGTCATCCTTATACTTCTCATTCACGAATCAATATTCGTTGGGTGGGGGTTTCCGTTTCTAATAGTGCTGGTGCCTAGGTACAAGTTATCTTTGTGTCACACTCCTATCAAACCTGATTTACTTGGCTTTCCGGGAATTGGTGTCTTTGTGTGTGGGTTGCGTGACCATGTGATCACGAGGTTCGCATCACGGTCTGAAATGGAGGATGCTAGAAATTGAACTGGAAAAGAAGTCGGGATTAGAAAAAGAGAGATTGATTGCCTTGGGCATATTTGGCCTTGTGTTGTTCCCAAGTCGACGAGTGTAGTGAGTTTGGAGGCCGCTGCTACTTATGTAGAGTTTGAGAATACACAAATCAATCCAAAGGGTCGCTATTTTAGCTTTGAAACCATCTTGACGCTTAATCATTGTAGGAGGACCGGAAAAGGAGCAATGAGATGCTGCACGCAGTTGTTGTATATCTGGATGGTTAGCCATATCGAAACAAAAAAACCCGTCTTCAATAATTTTTGTGGTTCACCCAAAGACCCCCGAAGTTGGTAGAAGAAGAAGAATGGAGAGATCTAGACAACCAAGGTTGGGTTGACAAATTAGAAGGTTTGCCTAATAGTGATTTCAAGTGGAGAGCCCCATGGGTAACGATAATGAAAGTCCTAATGAGTTGTGGACAGAGACGTTGGGTGCCATTGGTGGGGATTACAGAGCTATGTGAGTTATGCTCCCGCCCTAGTGGTAAGGCAACTTGGGGGCATGCAGTTTGTTCCAAGGACTATGGGAATTGCTCAATTCGTTGGTTTGTTCAAAGATCCCATTGCACAAGAAGTTTTGGAGATCATCAAACAAGATTGGAAGCATCTGGTTTTGGTTGAATTAGAAGGTTTAAAGGATCCAAGTGCAAGTGAAGGATATGCAAGATGGAGAAATTTAGCAGCTTCAACCATGCCTTGTGTAGGAGTCAAATCTCCCCAAACTGTACAAGAGCCTATTAAGAGGAAAAGGGTCAATAATGAAGAGGGGTTGAGAAGACAAGTGGAAAAACTTCGGATAGAGTTGAGTAAAAGCAGAAAAGACAAGGCAATGTTGGATGAAATGATGCTAAAAGAAGATAAAAGGAGAGCATTTCTAGATGAGCAAATACAATCTAGAGATGCGCGAATAACAAAGCTTGAGTTAAAGCTGGGTAAGGAGAAGATTGCTAGGGAAAGAAGTGAGAAGGAGCTTAGAAGGATGAGTTTGGATTTGATGCAAAGTTGCTCTGAACTTGAAGCAATGGAGATTGACTTTAAGTATTTGGACGAGAAGCTAGCAGCAATGGAAAAACACAAGGATCAAATTGACGCCAACAACGCTACTTTGAACAGAACCAATATGTTGCTCATAGAAAAGATGACCACGACAGATGAGCAAATGGACAAAGCTGCTGCACATGCTCGGATTATTAGAATCAATGCGCGAAAAGTGGGAGGGGACATCATTCGCTATCGCCGAAGCCTAGCTGAAACGATGCCTTTCTAGGGAAGATTGAGAACCGCAGCTTTGTCTTTTTACCTTTGGCTAGAGAGTTTGTGGAGGAAAGGGATTAATATGTTGTATTTCCTTTTTATTTCTAAATGTAATAAGCTTATCAAGCATTAATGAAAATAGCGTTGACCCATCTTCTTATGCAAAATCTGTCTCTTGGTGAATATGATTCAAGCAAACGACTCAAAAGGCAGTACTCCTAGCAAAGCAACGTGACAAGAGAACCTATGTTTATAAGGTGGTGGCTATTATTCGTTCACAAGAAGGCTGCATCAATACCCAATATACAAAGCATTCTTATCATAATCATGCATTTTCTCATACATCTATGCACGCATCTCCAGATTAAGAAACATAGGTCCCCCTTCTAGAATCTACAACACTCGACAAAGAAAAAGGATGGAAAATGAAGAAAGGTCACAATCAGAAGCTCAGTACCAAAGAGAGCTTGAAGGAGTTCGGAATGATGTGGCGCACCTAATCGGTTTGCTCGAGCAAATGTTTTGAGACAACTTTTTCCCTTTAATGAGATCATGCATTTTCAAAAGTTCATCTTGGTGTTTTTACACATCACTTTCCGTTTTCAAAGTGGATCTTCCATAATAACATCTACACTTTACATTGAGAATGAATGGCCGGACTTTAAAGAATACATTTTAGTTGTAGAAGAGGAAGAATGGGAGGAAAATGACATTAGGGGATTCACAAAAAATTAATAAGAACAACAGGAACAAGCTTGGAAACCCGCCAGAGAGGAACTTGAAACCATAGATGCGGGCAATGAAAAAATAAGAGAAAAATTGAAGATAGGGACTATGATCACTCCTAAAGAAAGAGAAGAGTTAATTACTTTGAGATTTTATAGATGTTTTTGCCTGGTCCTACAAAGATATGCCTGGTTTGTATAGGGTACCACTAGTAGAAGGATGCAAATCGGTTAAGCAAAAGTAAAGGTAGAAATTGAAAAGCAGTGGAACACCGGTTTTCTAGAGGTAGTCAAATATCCACAATGGGTGTCCAACATAGTGGTATTACCTAAAAAGGAAGATAAAATCAAAGTTTGTCTACCACACATAAATATGTTAGTTGACAATGCAGCATATAGCTCTACAAATTTCTTTATCGATGGATTTCCGGACTACAATCAGATAAAAATGGCGTAAGAGGATAAGAAGAAGACAACACCATGGAGAACCTTTGTTACAAGGTCATGCCATTTAGGTTGAAGAATGTTGGGGCCACCTACCAAAGGGCCATGGTAACTCTATTTCATGACATGATGCACAAAGAGATTGAAGTATACGTGGATGACATGATTGCTAAATCTAGAGAGGGAGAGAATCATGTCCAAATATTAAAGGAATTGTTTTGAAAGACCAAAAAAGTATAAGTTGAGGCTTAACCATACAAGGTGTTCATTCAGGGTGAAATCTGGAAAGTTGTTGGGATTTATGATGAGTGACAAAGGGTTAGAAGTGGATCCTGGTTAAGTAAAGGCTATTCAATCTATGCCAACTCCCAAGGCTGAGAAGGATGTAAGAAAGTTCTTGGGAAGGTTGAGTTACATTGCTCGGTTTATATCCCAATTAACCACGACTTGTGACCCAATCTTCGATTGTTAAGGAAGAAGAATCTTGGAATTTGGAATAAAAGTGTGAAGAAGCTTTCGAGAAAATCAAGCAGTACCTCCTGATGAAGATGTGTTTTTAGTTGAGGAAGGGAAATTAGATTGGTGAACTATGTACTTTGATGGTACTGTAAACATATGTGGTAACAGAGCTGATGCAATGATAATCTCTCCTAATAAAAAGTAGTATTCGGTTTTAGTTAAGTTGCAGTTTTGGTGCAATAACAACTTAAGAGTATGTAGCTTGCATTCTCGTTTTAAAGGTGATATTGGAGCTGAATATTAAAAAGATAGATATGTATGGAGACTTGATTTTGATTATTTGCTAAATGAAAGGAAAATGACAAACCAAGGACGAGAAGTTGAGACCTTACCAAGAATACCTGTCTCAATTGGCTAGAGAATTTGAGGAAATAAAGTTCACCCATCTAGGAAGGGAAGGGAACCATTTTGCTGACGCTTTGGTCACGTTAGCTTCTATGGCTAGAATAGACTTTGGGCACAAGTACACATTGATATCAGAAATAACCCAGCTCATTGTTGCTCAGTTGAGAGAGAAATAGATGGAAACCCTTGGTACTATAATATCAAGAATTTCATCCAAAAAACCAGACATATCCCATGAGGGCATCCAAAATCAACAAGAAGACTTTGAGAAGGTTGGCAATGGATTTCAATCTTGATGGGGAAACTTTGTATAAGAAATCATCTGACAGAACTTTGTTGAGATGTTTGGATGACGTGGAGGCAAAAAGAGGTGAAGAAATTTATGGAAGGAGATTTGATCTGACGATATGGTCCACTAGAAAAGATTAATAATGCCCAAAACTTTAATAACAAGATGATAGTAGAACTCTGCGCTAAATGAAAGATCAAGCATTCCAATTACTCGTCATATAGGCCAAAGATGAATGGTGCGGTAGAAGCTACTAACAAAAATGTCAAGAAGATTATTTAGAAGATTGTAGTCACGTACAAGTATTGACATGAGATGTTGCCATTGGCCCTTCACGCATACCGCACCGCAGTCTGAACCTCAATAGGAGCCACCCCGTATACGTTGGTATATGGAATGGAGGCGGTGATGCCTTTAGAAGTGAAAAACCCCTCATTAAGAGTATTGGTAGACTCTGAGTTTAGAAGAAGTGGAATGGGTAAAAGTTAGATATGAATAGTTGAATATGATCAGTGAAAAGAGGATAGCTGCAATCTGTCATCATCAAAGATGGCCAAATCATATGATAAGAAAGTCCGACCTCAAGGATTCCACGAAGGAGATTTTGTACTGAATATAGCCTTTACCAGAAGAGGATCAAAGTAAATGGGTGCCAAACAATGAGGGCCCTTACGTGTTAAAGAAAACATTCTCGAGAGGAGCTTTATTTGTTATCTAGAATGGATGGAGAAGATCTAGTTCAACCTGTGAATGCTGACTCTATAAAGAAATACTATGCTTCCCAGTCAATAAAATAAAGTTCGGCCATGAATTCTTTGTAAAAAACCTTTTTTCATAAAACATATGATCTCATAGCATTTGAAATCTTTTACTTAAAAGAACTGTTTTTTAACGCATGACTAAGGAGATGACTCCATCAATTGGAGAGAACCAAATCAAATCTAAACTTGACATATTTTTACACACCACACTGGGGGCAAGAAATGCATGAAGTGCACATAGGGGTCATAGTTAACCAAAGCCCAAAGTGATATAAAACTTTTAAAAAAGCATCTTTTATGAGAATTGCTAATTGCATTGAAAGTTTCAGTTTTCATGAACAAAACCAAATCTTTTGAGTTTTCCTTTTAAAATAATAAAAGACAATACTCAATGGAGCAAGAAAGGGCTCCATAAGGAACCAAAGATCTCTTCACCAAGAGGATAGAAAGTATAGCGCGTGGAGCATATTTCGTTTCAGAAGGACGAGTCGAACAAACAAATGGAAACAGGAGCTTAATAAGTCTACAACAGAAAGGGGGACCTATGTTTCCAAAATAGATAACAAAAAAACATGCATGCTATATTGTCATAACACTAACCTGGCAGGAGAAGGTGTGACGAAAGCCAAAATAGTTCCAAGTTTTTTGGGAACTACTGAGGTACAAAATCTCAGGTCAACGAAACTATGGAAAATGATAGGAATTGTGAACCAACACTGCTTCATTCCTCGAGGTAAGATGATTTCTTTTGAAGTTCAAAACGGGCAGGTCACCCGATATTGAGATCATTTTTTGAAAAAAAGCATGGAGTATTTTTAAAAATCTTAAAGCGGGCAGGTCACCCGATATTAAGGCCATTGTTTAGAAAAAGCGTTAAATTTTCTTAATTTTTTTAAGATGGGCAGGCCACTCGATATTGAGACCATTTCTTAGAAAAGCGTGGAGTTTTCTAAGAATTTTAAAAGGGGCCGGTTACCTAATATTGAAACCGTTTCTTAGAAAAGCGTGGAGTTTTCTAAGAATTTTTAAGACGGGCCGGTCACCTGATATTGAGACCGTTTCTTAGAAAAGCACAGAGCTTTCTAAGAATTTTAAGATGGGCAGGTCACCCGATATTGAGACCGTTTCTTAGAAAAGCGTGGAGTTTTCTAAGAATTTTTGAAGGGGTCTGTCACCCGATATTGAGACCATTTCTTAGAAAAGCGTGGAGTTTTCTAAGAATTTTAAGAGGGGCCGGTCACCTGATACTGAAACCATTTCTTAGAAAAACGTGGAGTTTTCTAAGAATTTTAAGAGGGGCCGGTCACCTGATTTTGAGACCATTTTTTAGAAAAGCATGGAGTTTTCTAAAAGGGTTTAAGGTGGGCGGGTCACCCGATATTGAGACCATTCCTTAGAAAAGCGTGGAGTTTTCTAAGAATTTTAGAAGGGGCCTGTCACCCGATATTGAGACCATTCCTTAAAAAATCGTGGAGTTTTCTAAAGAATTTTAAGAGGGGCCGGTGACTTGATATTGAAACCGTTTCTTAGAAAAGTGTGGAGTTTTCTAAGAATTTTAAGATTGGCCGGTCACCTGATTTTGAGATCATTTCTTAGAAAAACGTGGAGTTTTCTAAGAATTTTAAGATGGGCCGATCACCTGATATTGAGACTGTTTCTTAGAAAAGCGTGGAGTTTTCTAAGAATTTTAAGATGGGCAGGTGTACTCGATACCGAGACCATTTCTTAAAAAAGCATGGAGTTTTCTAAAGAATTTTAGGATGAGTCGGTCACCTGATATTGAAACCGTTTCTTAGAAAAGCATGGAGTTTTCTAAGAATCTTAAGAGGGGTCGGTCACCTGATTTTGAGACCGTTTCTTAGGAAAGCGTGGAGTTTTCTAAGAACTTTAAGAGGGGTCGGCCACCCGATATTGAGACTGTTTCTTAAAAAAGCGTGGAGTTTTCTAAGAATTTTAAGATAGGCAGATCACCTGATAGGGAAACCATTGTTTAGGAAAAGCACTAAAGTTTAGCATGATCAGACAATTTATCTTTGCAACACTTACTACACGAAGCACTTGACAAGTTTTGCTTCATAAGCATTGTGAAGAGGGGGCATCTGTTGCTACCAAATTTTTTACCCATGTTTTTATAAATTTTCAAAAAAAAATAAAAAATAAAAAAGGGTTTGCGTATGGCGATAACATAAAGCATCAGGGCTAATATTAAGGAAGGAATATGTCAAGGAGATAATTATTCAATCATATATAATTACTGCAAAATAAAATACCATAGATATACGATTTGATTCATGCTGGTTATGGAAAATAATCACTGCAATATAAAATACCATAGATATATGATTTGATTCGTGCTGGTTATTGAAAATAATCACTGCAATATAAAATACTGTATATATAGGATTTGTTGGTGCTGGTTATAGAAGACAATCTCTACAATAATTATTGCAATATTTTCTTAAATAGCACGTGTAGAGATTTTCTATATAAGTGAACCTTCAGCCATATGCAAAAAAAAAAAATTACAAGGGGGCAATTTTTACACAATTAAGAGAAACCACAGAAAACCCTAAACAAAAAAAAACCCCTAAACCTCACCCTCTCACACGGAAGCCGCCGCTCACTCCCTGTAGCTAAAAAAAACAAGCGGTCCCCCCCCCCAATTTTTCTCAGGACGCCTTTGGCTTCTTTTTCTTCACTCGCCGCCGTTTTTCCTCTCTACTGAACCTAGAACCAGAGAGCCAAAGGGAGGCCGCCGCTCCTATTTATTTTGCTTCTTCTCCATCAACGACAGACCAGCCAAGATAGCCCCCTCACTCTGCTCTCTCGGCTGTTCTTCCCGTTCTCAACCGTCCCTATCTTCCCCCACGACTCTGTCTCCCCGTGCAGCAACGCCTTCTTCCTAAAACAACAAACCCAACCGCCGCGGCAACCAACAGGAGTGGAGATCATCAGCGCCGCCGCCGCCCAACCACCAAACCTGCCACTGGGAGAATAAGGAAAGAACAACAAACTGAGAAGAAGAAAGAAGACAGAAGTTAACAGATCTAAAAAGAAAAAAAATACAACAATCTGGACAAATTAGATTAAAATCAACTGCCTGCATTTTCTTTTTCTTGTTACAGGTCACCGCCGGCGAGGAAGGGAGGAAGCCAAGTCATATCCACCCTGTCCCCTGTTTTTTCTCTTACAGCGGCGCGTGGAGGAGACGCGTTGCCACTGTTTTTATGGTCCAGAAGCTTCCCAACAGGTTCTTGGATATTTTTAGGGGCTATTATGTAATTTTTTATTTTAAATTTTTTGTTATTTGTAATTACATATGGGTGTATGAGAAAAACATAATAAAAAGGGATGTGGGTGTGTCTGTACCTTTTTTATGTATGTTGTTGAATTATAAAAATCAAAAAGACAAAAATTTAATGTTTTAATCTGTATATGATCAAGTATTTTAAGGACAAATAAAATATTTTTTTGGGATTTAATAACTGATTTATTAAAGCCTTAAAATTTTGACTAATATGTGGTTTGTTAACTTTAATTGTGATTAACCGTGATGTTTGTGTTTTTTGACAAAGAAAAATATAAAAAATGTTTTTGTGTGTTGCATACGGCCAATAGTCTAACATGTTTTGAACGTTTTTTTTATAAAAAAAATAAATATTTGAAGTTTTGAAAATGTGTTTTTGCATGGATTTCTTAAACACAATAAAAAATTTATTTTCTTGCATTTCTGGATTTTACAACATGTTTGTAAAACTCTAAAAGGTATTGGCCAATATTTCAAAAAATACAAAAATTTTATTTTGGTGGAATTCATCTATTATTCACTGTTAATGTTTGGATAAAGAAATCCTAAAAGGATAAATATCCAAAATATTATTGGGAATCTTTGTCCCTCCTCATTGTGATTTACGAGTCGCAAGCTCTTGAAATACTAAGGGAAAAATGAGCTTTTAAAAGCACATGGAATCTCCTTGGATTTCTACCTATCTCATAAATCATAGGTTAATAAATTCAGTTTGAATCAAACACAGATTTCAAGAGATCTGCATTGGTTCTCCTTGGTACTTTGTAGACATATCTAAGGGTGTGATCCACATTGACCAAGGGTTATTTCTTTTTGAACTTTCAGCCCAAATCCATTCATTATAGCAAAACGTATCCTAGAAAAACACCAACACCATAGCAATTATAAGGCAAACCAAACACCAAGCAGCTTACCTTAGGTAGGGCATACTAGGGGTGCTAATACCTTCCCTTTACGCAACCGACCTTGCCTTAGAATCTCTGAAAGACCAGTTAGGGTTCCTAGTGACCAAAATACTAGGTTGCGACTCTTTTACATAAACAAAACAACAGACCCCGAAAGCAATCGAGGATCGCCGTGACGCCACGCTCCACCGCGAGGGTGCGACAGTTTGATTAGTGAACGCAAAACAGAAGCGAAACAAACCCCTTTGTCATCAATAACGTTTTCTGATTTTTTTTTATTCTAAGATAAATTCTTGAAAGAAAGAATAATATGATGCCATTTTTTTTAATCCCAAAAGACTCAATTGAACGCAACTAATCAAGTATAACGTAGGAAGAAGACAGTCTAACCGAAACTGATTTGAAACAATATCAGACCCAAAACACAGACGACACAGAAAAATTGATGCGGAAGGTAAATACAAAAAAACAAGAAATAAAAGAATATAACCTAATTAATGAAGCCAAGCTCTAATACCAAATGATGTGAACTTTTTGAACACGAAGTAAAGCAACTCACACGCAAAGACCTCAAATTCCTAAAAAGCCAAGTAAATCATGTTTGATAGGAGTGTGATACAAAGATAACTTGTACCTAGGCACCAATACTATTGAAACGGAAACCCTCACCCAACAAATATTGATTCGCGAATGAGAAGCACAAGGATGACGCCATGTATGCAATTGTTCTTCGATAAGTCGTTTTTCAGCTCTTTAGAGAACCAAGGAAAGGATATTATTCCACCAACACACAACAAATACGGCAAACAAGAAGTTTTATTAATTTGAATTGCATAACTTACATAGAAGGTTATGCCTTTATTTATACTAAATCTAGACCGAAACAAACCCTAATGGTCCCCCCTTAGGTGGACTTATATAAGGCCCATTTACAATTGACCCAAATAAATAATAATAACCCAAAGACTAAGAAGAAAATAAAAATAAAAATCTAAAAATTATTATCCTAGATATGCTAAAATCAGATTTGTCACCCTTAAGAAATCCCAAATAGACTAGGAAATCTAATATGAAGGTAGAATTAATTCTGCAGTCTTATTTTCTTGTAGCTAGGATGAATAAGGAATCCTTGTAAGAAAAGAATTCTGAAATATTTTATGAATCCTTGCCACACTTGGAAACTATGTTGCAGCCCATTAAAGATCCTTGCAGGGAAAGAATCCTAGCCAAATAGGAAGCCCACAAGTCAAAAGGAAGTAAATAACAAAATAACCAGCATTGCGATGCCTTCCCGAACTCCGATTGACTTGAAATTTTAACCTAAGGTAGGAAAACATATCTGGAGACTCCACATAACATTGCAGCTTGATCCAACGGTGGGATTGGGAATCATGATTGTTGCCGTGAAACTTGACAGTTATGCATTTTATGTCATAATCCGAATCTGATTGTTTTTTCATTGCCCATATCGTATCACTGTCTGTCCAGAATTCAGCCATTAAAGCTCTGTTGTATTTTTGGTACCCCAAGTACCGTTGCTTCACCTTCGGGGATATAGATATATGTTGCACCCTAGAGAAATATTGTTTACTCTTCGAGTTCCCCAAAGATCTATACAAGGTTTACCTCTAACAAAAGAATCAACAATGTGATAACTAACTTGGCCAAGTTGATCAAGCTTCCAGATCTATAAAAAAAATGTTAGACAAAAGTATTGGTGGTTTGAAGTGGAAGATAATAGAAGAAGTGCTCAAAGGATGAAGGAGTAACCACAAATTTACTGAAGAAAATAACATAATTAAGAATCTTTGGGTTGGTGTTGTTTCTGCTATAAATATGGTTGATCAGCCATATAGAAACCAAGAAGCCAATATTTAACAATTTTTAGTGGTTTAGACAAAACCATTGGAAATAGTTAAAGAAGAGGAGATGAATGACCTGAATAAAGAAAGGTGGAAGGCAAAAATCGAGAGAATTCCATAAAGGGAAGTTAAATTGATACGATTCATGCAAGGTCAAATTCAGATTTTGACGTAAGAAGTGCACCTATCCAGTTTTACAGCAACAGTCATAATTCTCAATTCGATCGTTGGATCGGGCTGAAATGTTACATGGAGTCTCCTGCCATGTTGTCCTACCTTGGGCTAAAAGTTTAGGTCAATTGAAGTTTGGGAAGGCATCTCAATACGGGTTAACAGAGGCGGTATAAATTTTGTTATTTACTTCCTTTTGACTTGTGGACTTTCTATTTGGCTAGGATTCTTTTCCTAAAAAGATATGGCAGCTTATTTTGAAAATCTACTAATTCTACAAAGATCTTTAATGGGCTACAACATGGTTTCCAAGTGTGGCAAGGATTCATAATTATTTCAGCATTCTTTTCTTACAAGGATTCCTTATTCATCTTAGCTACAAAAAGGAAAGAAGACTTCATAATAAATTCTACCTTCAGATCAGATTTCCTAGTCTATTTTGGACTTCTTAATGGTGACAAATCTGATTCTAGCATATTTAGGATGGTAATTTTTGGATTTTTATTATTTTTATTATTTTCTGCTTAGTCTTTGGGTTATTATTACTTATTTGGGTCAATTGTAAGTGGGCTTAATATAAGTCCACCTAAGGGGGCTCCATTAGGGTTTATTTAAGTCTAGAGTTAGTATAAATAAAGGCATAACCAAACATGTAAGGTGAGATAATCTCTCTTACATGGTTCTCTAAAGAACTGAAAAATAACTTATCGAAGAACAGCTGTTTTCGTGGCGTCATCCTTGTACTTCTCGTTCGCGACTCAATATTCGTTGGGTGGGGGTCTCCGTTTCCAATAGTGCTGGTGCCTAAGTACAAGTTATCTTTATGTCACACTCCTATCAAACCTGATTTACTTGACTTTTCGGGAATTGGTGTCTTTGCTTGTATGTTGCGTGACCATGTGATCACGAGGTTCGCATCATAAATGGAAAGCTCCATGGATGAGAGCAACAAATTGTCAAATGAGTTGTGAGCAAAGACAATGGGTACCTTTGGTTAGGATAACCGGGTATGTTAGTTTCGCACCGCCAGACAGCTCGGGGGCATACAATATGTGCCAAGGACAACCAAACTATCATTATTCTCTAGGTTATTTAAAGACCAGTCTGTTTTGAAGGTCATGGAAAGCACCAAACAAGATTGGAAGCTGCTAGTGTTAATAAAAAAGGAATCAGATGGTTTGAGGGATCTAGTCAGTACCGTAAAGTACCCGAAATGGAGAGAAGTCTGTCATTGGTCACTATCCCTATTAATCCTGAATTTGAACTGGGACTTTGCAAGCCACTGAACTAAGTAAGAGAAAGAGGGTTAACAACGAGAAAGAGTGAGAACAATTGGAAAAGCTCTAGGTAGAATTGGGCACTAATAAAGCCTCCAAGATTTTTCTCGAAGAACAACTCATCACTAAAGAGAAATTGAGGAAGTTTGTGGAGCAACAGTTAGTGTTAAAGGACCAGAGAGTTGTGTCTTTAGAGAGGCAACTGAAACGGGAAAAAATAGCCAAAAACCAAGTCAAGAAAGAGCTGGAAGAATTGGGAGCAAGTTGGATGCAAACCAATGTGGAATTTGAGGACCAATTTTGATGATTGCCAAGAAAAGGCTGATATGTTTTCAATGGTCCAAGCAAAGTTAGAGATACGATGCAAGTAAGGTCAGATTCAGATTTTGGCGAAAAATTTCCTATTGTCTAGTTTTACGCTTTTGAGCAAAATTTCAAAGCCGTTGGATCAAGCTGAAAATTTAGCAGAAAATTACATAGGTATTTGTCTATGTTGGGGTAAACTTTACCATAAAGGATATGCTATATAGGTCAGAACAGGCTATATGAATTTTATTATTTATTTTCTTTTGAATTGTGGTGATGCGAACCTCGTGATCACGTGGTCACGCAACCCACTTGCAAAGACACCAATTTCCAGAAAGCCAAATAAATCAGGTTTGATAGGACAATGACACAAAGATAACTTGTACTTAGGCACTAGCACTATTGGAATCAAAAAAACTCTCACCCAACAAATATTGATTTGTGAACAAGAAGTATAAGGATGACGCCGCGAAAGCCGTTGTTCTTCGATAAGTTGTTTTCAGTTTTTTAGAGAACGATGGAAGGGAGATTATCTCACCAACACACACACACATAAAGTGCGGCAAACAAGAAATTTTATTAATCTGAATTGTCTAACTTACATGTCTGATTATGCCTTTATTTATACTAACTCTAGACTTAAATAAACCCTAATGGACCCCCCTTAAATGGATTTATATGAGGCCCACTTACAATTGACCCAAATAAGTAATAATAACCCAAAGACTAAGAAGAAAATAATAAAAATCCAAAAATTACTATCCTAAATATGCTAGAATCAGATTTGTCTCCATTAAGAAGTCCAAAATAGACTAGGAAATTTGATCTGAAGATAGAATTAATTTTGAAGTCTTCTTTCCTTGTTGTAGCTAGGATGAATAAGGAATCCTTATAAGAAAAGGATTCTAAAATATTTATCAATTCTTGCCACACTTGGAAATTATATTGTACCCCATTAAAGATCTTTGTAGAACTAGAAGATTTCCAAAACAAGCTGTCACATCCTTTTACAAAAAGAATCTTAGCCAAATAGGATGTTCACAAGTCAAAAGAAAGTAAATAACAAAATTCATATAGCTTCTGTTGACTAGTATTGTGGTGCCTTCCTGAACTTCGATTGATTTAAAATTTTAACCCAAGGTAGGAAAACATGTCAGGAGACTCCACGTAAGCCTTCAGCCCGATCCAAGGGTGGGATTGAGAATTATAATTGTTGCTGTAAAACTGCATAGCTGCACATTTTACATCAAAATCTGAATTTGACCTTACTTGGATCGTATCATTTGGTATCAGAGCTTGACTCCATTAATGAGATTATATCCTTCTGAAATTTTTATTTCTTGTTGTTTCCGCAAAAATTACTTAGTGTCCAATTTCTTCTTCTCCTTGAATTTTCGACATATAAATATTTTTTTGTTATTTCATTCTGCTACAATCCAAAATATATTAGTAGCATAAAAAAACAAAAAATAAATAGGAAAGAAAAAAGAAAAAACAAATCAGATGTTTATTGGTTTCTACCGCAGAAGACTAAATAAGGGAAAATTGAATCAAATCAATTTTCAATTAGCTCCAATTTGATACTCTAATTACTGGGGTCCTAATCACAACACATATTAATATTTATGTTAATTGGATATCGTTTGATATGGTTTTGAATTTCGGGTTTAATCAGGTCTTATTCATAACGTTTTTGTGTCATTATATCAAACCTTATCGTAAATTGATCAAATTTTATATTCTGTCTATTTGGGTTGAAAGCGCACAATAACTGATATTTTAGCTCAATTTGACATCATTTACTTTAGGTTCCAGATTCGGACTTAACTCGTCGTAACGAGTCTTTTTTGGTCAACTTTTGAAATTTGATTTCTTTCAAAATATTTTCAACATATCCAAAATATTTAGGTGTTTTGATGCGAACCTCGTGATCATGTGGTCACGCAACCCACACGCAAAGACACCAATTCCCGAAAAGCCAAGTAAATCAGGTTTGATAGGAATGTGACACAAAGATAACTTGTACCTAGGCACCAGCACTATTGGAAACAGAAAACCCCCACCCAATGAATATTGATTCGCGAACCAGAAGTATAAGGATGACGCCTCGAAGCAAGTTGTTCTTCAATAAGTCGTTTTCAGTTCTTTAGAGAACCAAGGAAGAGAGATTATCCCACCAACAAATAATAAGTGCGACAAACAAGAAGTTTTTTTAATCTGAATTGTCTAACTTACATGTCTGGTTATGCCTTCATTTATACTAACTCTAGACTTAAATAAACCCTAATGGACCCCCCTTAGGTGGACTTATATGAGGCCCACTTATAAGAGATGTCAAAGGGGCTTCTTACTTCCCAAACAGATCCTCTTACATCTATATATAAACGCTGATTTATCAAGAACACGCAAGAAAAACACTTTAAATTGTGGATTCATTGCTAGAGATGGCTTAGAACCAAGAGTTCATTATCTAATGGATTTTTCCGCTCTAGTACTCTATCCGAGTTATCAGTATTTATCAAATCTGTTCCTATCTTGCAGAAGGCTATTGGTCAAATGGTAAAGGCATTGTTGAGAAAAAGATGGCTTTTCTCGGATGAAATGAAAATTAGATTCATATAATAGGAGAAAGGTTTCCCGTTCCTTAGCCTAAAAGACATGTAGCCTGAAAGACCGGGTGGTAGAGTCGTGGAAACACCTCCTTCTTTCATATTTTGGACACGGAACAATATGTTACTGCTGAATCATGGAAGAATTGAAATCTTAGATCAAAACACTATGTATGGATGGTATGAACTCGCTTAAACAAGAATTCTTGAACAAAGTGAGCAACCGTGAGCGATTCCTCACTACATCAAAAAATTTCCATTAATGAAAGATGCAAATCCTTTGGAAAAATAAAAAAATACGTATGTCGGATGAAATGGTGGTTGTTGTTATCTGCTCTAATAACGAATTGTTGGTTTAACTAAATAACTAAATAAAATAGATATAACCTTCTCTTCGTCTTAGGTCGATGGATCTTTTCAATTGGAAGATCCCCTATATGGATAATATACACATTCCAGTTGACCGGGACTAATTCTAATTCTTTTGTTTCGAAGCAAAGATATCCACGAGGCAGTTCGTCCTATTCAAATATTCACGACCAAGAAGTACTAGATTGTCTTTCGGATAGGCTCCGAAAGGAGAAAGAGAATGAAGGCTAGAATGCCAATAGATGCCTATTATTGAATTCACTTGACCCGATAGTATCCATTTATTTTGGGAACATAACATCCAGTGCCAAAGTCACTGAATGGGTAAGTCGTCAATCCCTAAAATGGACTATGTACTGTACTTTATTTGCTGGGTTACGGGCGAGCATTTTCCGGAGGTTTCTATTGTATCAATCTACCCTTGTGTAATTCATGTTGAAGACATAGACTTGGGGGTGGTTCCAGGGTGGACGATTTCAAAGCAGACTCCCCATTCATTATTCATTAGATAGAGAAGATTACCAAGATTTGGTGATTCGCGACAGAACTTATTCCAATTCAATAAGAGATCTCATATCGAATCGGTATATCAATATCGATTCGATCCGAGATCTCATTGAATTGTTCATTCAATGAGCATTCTCAATATTATGCCTTGAAGAGAACTCGAACCTCTATGCTCTTTAGCATTAGATTTTGTGATACAGTTCAGCCTTGGGATACGACCCAAGTAAGGTCAGATTTTGATTTTGGTGTAAAAGGCGCACTAATCCAGGTTTACGACAACAATCATAATTCTTAATACAACCGTTGTATCGGGCTAAAAGTTCACGTGGCCTCTCCAGACATCTTGTCCTACCTTGGGTTAAAAGTTCAGGTCAATCCGAGTTGGGAAAGGCACCGCAATACTGGTTAACAAAGGCTGTACGAATTTTGTTATTTATTTCCTTTTGACTTGTGGACTTCCTATTTGGTTAGGATTATTTTTCTACAAGGATGTGGCACCTGGTTTTGGGAATTTCCTAGTTCCACAAGGATCTTTAATGAGCTGCAATATAATCTCCAAGTGTGGTAAGGATTCATTAACGTTTCAGAATTCTTTTCTTATAGGATTCATTATTCATCCTAGCTACACAAGGAAAGAGGGGTTAGTGGTATTTAATGATAAATTAGTTATTTTTATTATTTTCTTTCATGTCCAAGCTGAATTAAAATTTTTTTTGAGCTAGGATCCAAGGCTTGTTTGGATCAGGTTATGGGCCTTTTTAGTTTAGGGTTTTTGGGTAGATCCATTAGGGTTACTTTGAAGAACTATTTAAACACATGTAACCTAGATTTCGGCAGCTTGGATGAATATTACTTCTGAAATTTTCAGTTTTAATGTGTGAGAGTGATTCTTGCATTCTTCAGTTCTTAACCAAACTGAATCTGACTTATCAAAGATTCATTCTAATAGTATTGGTGCCTTGGGGCAGGTTTCCATTGTGTCACGCTCCTATCAGACCTATTTCAGCTTTTCAGGATTAGATCTCGATCTTGATTATGGGTTGCATGATCACGTGATCACGAGGTTCACATCATTTTGAGTCTTGTGTGTCTATCATTCACCACCAAGGCATTTGTGAATCGTATTCCATGAATATGATATCTATCTAGTATGTATGAAATATATGACAAAGGTGGAGTGTTGGAGTATTTCTATTGATCGGTCATGTTATATAGGTCCGAGTCAGACATCCAATTGCTTCAATTTGAATTATCCGGAAGATGCCTTATCTATATTATATAAAAAAAATGGACAATTAAACCTATTTCTCGATTCAATAGAAGCCAAAAGGGGTGAGTAAAATAGGGAATATGGTCCCAAATAAGGAGAGATGTATATGTAAAAAACAGGTCCGATTACGCCTATTCCTAACCCTAAATGGAATGTAGTGACGGGGGGATCCATATGTAAATATAGTCTCTATTTAGATACACTCAAATGACCTTTTCTCATAATGAGAATGTATATAAGCCTATTTCAGTCTGGTTCGGTATGAAATGAACTTATAATCATGGAATCGACTCGATTATAGATTATAAGTTCATAACCCTAGCCCATTCCTATTTTGGGCGGAACAGATCTATTAATTCTTTGATTCCAGTTAGTAAGAGGGATTTTGAACTAAAAAAAAGATTCTATGATGCGAACCTCGTGATCACATGGTCACGCAACCCACACGCAAAGACACCAATTCCCGGAAAGCCAAGTAAATCAACTTTGATAGGAGTGTAACACAAAGATAACTTGTACCTAGGCACCAACACTATTGGAAACGGAAACCCCCACCCAACGAATATTGATTCGCGAACGAGAAGTATAAGGATGACGCCACGAAGACAGTTGTTCTTCGATAAGTCGTTTTTCATTTCATTAGAGAACCATGGAAGGGAGATTATCTCACCAACACACACACACACACAAAGTGTGGCAAACAAGAAGTTTTATTAATCTGAATTGTCTAACTTACATGTCTGGTTATGCCTTTATTTATACTAACTCTAGACTTAAATAAACCCTAATGGACCCCCCTTAGGTGGACTTATATTAAGCCCACTTACAATTGACCCAAATAAGTAATAATAACCCAAAGACTAAGAAGAAAATAATAAAAATTATTATCCTAAATACGCTAGAATCAGATTTGTCACTCTTAAGAAGTTCCAAATAGATTAGCAAATCTGATCTGAAGGTAGAATTAATTCTAAAGTCTTCTTTCCTTGTTGTAGTTAGGATGAATAAGGAATCCTTATAAGAAAAGGATTCTGAAATATTTATGAATCCTTGCCATACTTGGAAACTATATTGCAGCCCATTAAAGATCCTTGTAGAACTAGGAGATTCCCATTAAATATTTAACAAGCCGCCACATCCTTGTAAGAAAAGAATCCTAGCCAAATAGGCAGTCTACAAGTTAAAAGGAAGTAAATAACAAAAATCATACAGCCTCTGTTGACCAGTATTGCAATACCTTTTTGAACTCTGATTGACTTGAACTTTCAACCCAAGGTAGGAAAACATGTCAGGAGACTCCAAATAAATTTTCGGCCCGATGCAACAGTCGGATTAAGAATTATGACTGTTTTCGTGAAACTGGACATTTGTGAATTTAACGTCAGAATCCGAATCTGATTGTTTTTTCATTGCCTGGATCGTATCATTAGCGGCAAATTTGGTTAATTCTTTTATGTGCTGTATCCACGAGAATATCATTTCTTTAGATGGAAAAGATTATAATGCGTACCCTAGCTGAATTTAATGGAATTAGCGACCCCAAGATCAATCTAATCTAAGTTTGTTGAGATTTGAATGAGCTTATCACAATGAAAGACTTGCTCCAAGGCAACAAAACTATAAACCAACTCGATCACAACGCCTACACCTGGAGACGAGCAAAGAAAGTATAAATTAACAACAAAGAATTGACCATTCAAATTGAGCAACCAAAAAGTCGGCTACAATGCTGAAATTCTCATCAAAAGTCTACTTTGAAATTATTCCTAAAGAGTATTTAAACTCTAAGCCAAAACCCTAGTTTCTCTAATAGGTCTCACATAAACCCAATTTAAATAATAATCAACTCAAGCTAAAACTAGCCCAAACTAATTAAAATAAACAAGTCTAAAACCCAAACAAAATGTCTCCTCTCAAAATAAATAAAGTTTGATAGCCCAACAAATTAAATAAGACAAGTTCTTTGTTTCCGCATTCTGTCTGGCAGCAACAAAACCTAACTTAAAACGGATAGTTCTCTCCCAGCTTAATGAATTAGAAGGCATGTCATATACCGTTGGAAAGCTATGGAAGTCTAGTTTGTAGGTCAACTAGAATCACATCAAAATTAAATCTGTAGCTCCAGTTATGACAAAAAGAGTAACAAAAGGTCAAACTGTCCGAATCTAATCTTCTTCTCCCAGTCTTTGTGTAATGGTCTTGGTTCCACCAACAAGCTTCTCTTGAACATGAATCAGATTAATTATTATTACAAATCCTCTTGAAGTCCACCTTAGCCCATGTATCTTGAAGAAGTCTATTGAAAGCTGTTTTGATCTTCTTAGCCTAGTATTAGGACCAACCGGAACCTCCAATGGATCTTTTGATGGTTGGATCACATCATCCTCTCTCTCCTCAAAAGAATTCAACCTTGAATCATCACCTATATCAAATAAAAAAAAAGATCAGAAACATTGAATGTAACACTAACACCATACTCACCTGGTAGATCCACTTTATAGGCATTATCATTAATCATTTCTATGATCTGATAAGGACCATCTCCTCGAGGCGTCAACTTTGATCTTTTTTGTTCAGGAAACATTTCCTTCCTCATATGCACCCAAACCCAATCACCTGGTTCAAATCTCACCAATTTTCATCCCCTATTGGCTTTGTTTGCATATTGTTCATTCTTCTTTTCTATTTGTTGTCGAATCTTTGCATGAAGATCCTTTACCACCTATGCTTTTAATTACCATCAAGATTAACCCTTCATCAACAGGCAAAGGAATCAAATCTAATGGTGTCAAAGGGTTAAAACCTTAAACAATCTCAAATGGTGAATAATTAGTAATAGAATGCACACTACGATTATATGCAAATTCAATGAATGACAAACAATCTTCCTAATTTTTAAGATTCTTTTGAATGATAGCCCTTAACAATTGAATCAAAGTCCGGTTAACAACTTCAATTTGACCATCTGTTTGTGGATGACAAGTTGTAGAATATAAAAGTTTAGTTCAAGCCCCACAAAACCTTCCAAAAGTAACTAAAAAACTTAACGTCTTGATCGGATACAATGCTTCTAGGAAGACCATGTAGCCAAATGACCTCTCTAAAAATTAGGTCAACTATATTTGTCGTATCATTGGTTTTATGGCAAGCAATGAAATGTGTCATCTTAGAAAATCTATCAACAACAACATATATAGAATCTCTCCCTTTCCTAGACTAAGTAGACCCAAAATAAAATCCATAGAAATATCAAGTCAAGGTTCCTTAGGAACAGGCAAAGGTGTGTATAGTCCATGAGGCATTACCCTAGACTTAGCTTGTTTACATGTTATGCACCTGGAACAAAGTCAATTTTATGCTCAATACCTCTCTAATTGGCGGCAAACCACTAGGAATGTCATCCGGAAAGACATCCTTAAATTCCCGTAAAAGAACTTTAACAACACTAGAAACACAAGAATCTAAATCATCTGAGTTAAAAAATGCCTCCTTATACAAAAGTAAAATCATAAGCAAGTCAGAAAGATAAGCATGTTTAAGATCATTAGATTTTGCAAAAAAATTAAGTTGTTTCCCTATTTTTTCTACACTTCTTTTCTCACCCTTTCTTTCTTCTCTCCACTCTTGGCCTTCTTTTGATTTTTTTTGTTCTCGGCCGTGAGTCTCCCCTAATATCATAAGGGCCGAAACTTTGTTCCCTTTTGTTTTCAACTCATGGCTCACTTTCTTTTCTCTCTTCCTAACATCCTCACCATGTTGTTCAGCTTATTTTTCTATTTTGGCCGAATCTTTTTGTTCCTCCACTTTGCCCGAAACATGTTGCTCTTCCTCATAGCCCTTCTTCAATTGAATTTGATCTTCATACACTTGCTTTGGTGAGAGTGGGGCAAGTGTATAAATCATTTCATCCTTCTCCAATGAATACTTGTTCTTAAACCCATCATGCTTGGCTTTTCTATCAAATTGCCAAGGCCTCTCTAATAACAAATGAGTAGCATGCATAGGCACAACATCACATAACACTTCATCCTTATTTGCCTATTGAAAAAGAAAACATCACATGTCTATTCACCCTAACAACACCATATTCATTTAACCATTGAACCTGATAAAAGGCGTCTCATGCTTTACGGTATTCAATCTCAACTTTCTAACCAAACTAACACTAGCAACATTAGTACAACTACCACTATCAATGATCATACTACATACCTTATCGTTGATTAAGCATCTAGTTTGGAAAATATTCTCCCTTTGTTTCTCCACATCATCCTCCTTAGTCTGAACACTAAGGGACCTTCTAATCACCAAAACTTTATCACCAACAGCATACTCTAAATCACCAGCATCCTCAAGTGGTGGCATGTCATCATAATCAGACTACTCATAAGTGGACATAATCTCTCCATCATCCTTTAGAATCATAACTTGATGATTTGCACACTCTAATGAGTAGAGTATCCTTGACACTTGAAACACTTTATATCACAATTACACTTCGGTTGGACTTCTCCCTTAAATTTTTATCATTGGCCAAAACCTACTTCTTCAAGGAGGTAGGTTTGGAATATATATATATATATATATATATATATATATATAAATAGACTCATCGACTCACACCCAATAGCTATCTATAGTACCATACATTATCAATTCCTACGGTCATGTTCTATGTCCTATTAGACAGAATAAAAATAAAATAGTAAAATAGAAATTATCTTTTGGAGAGATGGCTGAGTGATTGATAGCTCCGTTCTTGAAAACCGATATAGTTCTTTCCAAACTCTCGAGGGTTCGAATCCTTCTCTCTCCTTTTCACGGTGAAATAGATGCGAACCTCATGATCACGTAGTCACGCAACCCACAATCAAGATTAAGATCTGATCCCGGAAAGCCGAAATAGGTCTGATAGGAGTGTGACACAATGAAAACCTGCCTCAAGCCACCAACACTAATTCTGAAGAATGCAAGAATCACTCTCACAAGTTGAAACTGAAAAAATTCAGTAGTAATAATCATTAAAGGCTGTCGAAATTTAGGTTACATGTGTTTAAATAGTTCTTCAAAGTAACCCTAATCGATCAACCCTTAAGGGCTGAACTGACCCACATACAAAACTGACCCAAAAAATCTTAAATTGAAAAGCTCATAACTTGATCCAAACAAGCATCGGATCCTAGCTCAAAACAAAGTTTTAATTAAGCCCAAACATGAAAGAAACTAATTAAAAATAACTAGTTTTAATTTAGCCCTTATTTCCTTGTGTAGCTAGGATGAATAAGGAATCCTTATAAGAAAAAGATTTTGAAACATTAATGAATCCTTACCACACTTGGAGATTATATTGCAGCTCATTAAAGATCCTTGTGGAACTAGGAAATTCCTAAAACCAGCTTCCACATCCTTGTAGGAAAAGAATCCTAACCAAATTGGAAGTCCACAAGTCAAAATGATGTAAATAACAAAATTCATACACCCTCTGTTGACCAATATTGTGATTCCTTCTTGAACTCCGATTAACTTAAAATTTTAACTTAAGGTAGGACAATATGTCTAGAGAGTCCACGTAAACTATTAGCCCAATCCAACGGTGGGATTGAGAATTATGACTGTTGTGCATTTTACACCAAAATCCCTAACCGATGCGAACCTCATGATCACGTTGTCATGCAACCCACAATCAAGATTGAGATCTGATCCTGGAAAGCCAAAATAGGCCTGATAGGAGTGTGCCACAATGAAAACCTTCCCCAAGGTACCAACACTATTGGAATGAGTAAAATGACGCCACGAAGCCAGTTAATCTTCGATAAGTCAGATTCAGTTCTTTCAAGAACTGAAAAATGCAAGAATCACTCTCACACGTTAAAAATGAAAATTTCAGAAGTAATAATCATCAAAGGCTGCTGAAATTTAGGTTACATGTGTTTAAATAGTTCTTCAAAGTAACCCTAATCGATCTATCCTTGTGGGCTGACCTGGCCCACATACAAAACTGACCCTAAAAATCTTAAACTGAAAAGCCCATAACTTGATCCAAACAAGCCTTGGATCCTAGCTCAAAACAAAGTTTTAATTAAGCTTGGACATGAAAGAAAACAATAAAAATAACTAATTTGTCATTAAATACCACTAGCCCTTGTTTCCTTGTGTAGCTAGGATGAATAAGAAATCCTTATAAGAAAAGGATTCTGAAACATTAATAAATCCTTGCCCACACTTGGAGATTATATTGCAGCTCATTAAAGAACCTTTTGGAACTAGGAAATTCCCAAAACCAGCTTCCACATCCTTGTAGGAAAAGAATCCTAACTAAATAGGAAGTCCACAAGTCAAAAGGAAGTAAATAACAAAATTCGTACAATCTCTGTTGACCAGTATTGCAATGCCTTTCCGAACTCTGATTGACTTGAAAATGTGACCCAAGGTAGGACAACATGTCTGGCAAGTCCACGTAAAGTATTAGCCCGATCCAACGATTGGATTGATAATTATGATTGTTGCCATGTATTTAGGCATCTTAGTTTTGAGATCAAGATCATGCTCTTGCTCTCTCTTTATATTTTGTAATGCTTAAGTTTTGCTTATATTAATCTCTTGCTTATGCTTTTCATTTCCTTTCCTTGTTTATTTATGTTTCTCTCTTTCATTATGTTTAGCTAAGTTTATCATGTCAAGGTGAAAAGGTTACACTAATGGTGTAAGAATAAGTATAATATAAACTCAATATGGACCTTAATGTTTGATACTAACATGTTTTATATTTGTTATCTTGTTCACTTTTAATACTTTGCTTGTTAAATGGTTAATCTAGATTTATGTTGTATAACCCTTGGTACAACAAATACTTGGCACTTTCATAACCCAACCCTATGGTATAACCGACACTTGTGTTATGAAAGGAACTTGATTTGTTGTTAACATAAGTTATAATCATGAATGCCTGACAACATTTACAAGTATTCGCATTATTCGAATAAGATAACTAATGTAATCATGTTAACAATTTATAATCCGATTGGAACCTCCTGTGTGTGTGGTTTCTAGTTGAGTAATAAAAAGCGTTTATACTATACTTGTTTGAAATACCATTAGTGGATCCTCTAACCTTGACAATTATTTTATCCTTATTTAATCCTTACATCAATATCACATCTCAAAGCTCTCTTTTACTTATTATTATTATTCTTGTTGTTGTTGTTGTTGTTGTTGTATAATTTATATAGTTAACCTCCATGTGGTTCGACCTCGGTCTTGCCGGGTTATTTATTACTTCGACATCAATCTTTTGGTAGTGTCAAGTTTTTGGCGCCGTTTCCGGGGAGGTAAATTCTTGTATAAATTATGATATTTATTTTATTTTCTCTTTTCACTTTTCATTTTATCTAACTTTTGTTTTATTTCCTTTTCTTTTCTTTTCTTCCTTTTATTCTCTTCCTACACGTGCATGAGAGTTTGGTCACGTACATTAAGTGGTAGACTTTGTAGGGTATCCTCATCATTTTCAGAAAATATGGCCGAAGAAAATAACCAGTCGCTTCATAATGAGAATAATGAGAATAACCGAGTGAGAACAGTTAGACATGAATCCCACAAGAACAAGTGCACCCTCATGCATAGTTTTTCCCCCTGATGCATCTCATTTTAATTTTAAGCCGGGCATTTTTCAAATTTTACCTTCTTTTCATGGCTTAGATTTAGAAAATCCATACTTGCATTTAAAGGAATATAAGGAGGTTTGTAACACCTATAATGACTCAAATTGTAGCATGAACACCATTAGATTAAAGCTTTTTCCTTTTTCATTAAAAGATAAAGCTAAAACATGGCTACAAAATTTGAGACCGGGATCTATTCGTGCTTGGGATGAAATGCAACAACAATTTTTAAAGAAGTTTTTTCCGTCTCACAGAACAAACTCTTTTAAAAGACAAATCATCACTTTCACTCAAAAACCAAGAGAAACGTTTTACCAATGTTGGGATAGGTATCGAGACTTACTTAATACTTGCCCTCAGTTTTGAAACATGGAGATTGGTTTCACATTTTTATGAAGGGTTAACTCCTAGAGATAGGCAAATGGTTGAATTGATGTGCAATGAAACTTTTGAAAATAAAGACCCTAATGAAGCAATGTAGTACCTAAACTTGCTAGCTGAAAATGCTCAAAATTGAGACACTACAGGCATTTATGAGGCACCAAGTAAAACCCAACCTCATACATCTATTGGAGGTATGTACAAGAAGATCATGACCTCCAAGCCAAGTTTGCATCTTTAGCTAGAAATGTCGAGGCACTAGAATTAAAAAAGAGTGGTCAACTAAAATCTGTTCAAGACATTATGTGTCAAATCTGTGAAACCAATGAACATTCAACCAATGACTGTCCAACTTTGCCTTTTTTTTAAGGAATGTCTCCATGAACAAGCCCATGCTTTAAACAGTTTCCAAAGGCCCAATCATAACCCATACTCACAAACATACAACCCTGGTTGAAGAAATCACCCAAATTTCAATTGGAAGAGTGATAACAATAATGCACAAACTTCACAGCCACCGTTTCAATCGCACCATAATTTCCAAAATTCTCATGGATATGCACCTCCTTATGCTCCACCTCCTAGAAGAAATCTTGAGGAAACATTGCATGCATTCATTGAAAAGCAGGAGACAATCAACACTCAACTTGCCCAAAACATGACAGATTTTAAAGATACTCTTGCAAAATTGACATCTACTCTCAGTTTTCAAGATAAAGGTTAGTTTCCATCTCAACCACAACAAAATCCCAAGGGGCAATACAATGTGAATACAAGTAGTTCTGGAAGCCAACACATGGATCAAGCCAAATCAGTCATCACTCTTCACAGTGGTAAGGTTATTGGAAAACTCATTCTTGAACCTTGTGAGAAAGATCGTCAATCTTTGAGGGTAAGGAAGGGGTTGAATCTGAACATTGCAAAGAAAAGACTGATTCCCCGCCAGCACTTCCATTTCTACATGTCATGACCAAACAAAGGAAAGTCAATCACAACTCTGAAATCTTTGAAACTTTCAAACAGGTAAGGATCAATATACCTTTGTTGGATGCTATTAAACAAGTACCTTCTTATGCTAAATTTTTGAAAGATCTGTGCACTGTAAAGAGAAAACTGAATGTGAAAAAGAAAGCCTTTTTAGCCGAACAAGTAAGTGCTATTCTTCAAAACAATAATGCTTTGAAATATAAAGACCCTGATTGTCCTACAATTTCATGCTTTATTGGAGATCATAAAATTGAAAGAGCTTTACTTGATCTTGGAGCTAGTGTGAATTTACTTCCATACTCGGTTTTCGTAGTCTCAATCTAGGTGAGTTAAAACCAACTTCTGTAACTCTTTTACTTACCGATAGATCTGTAAAAGTGCCTAGAGGAATAATTGAAGATGTGTTAGTACAAGTTGATAAATTCATTTATCCTGTGGATTTTATTGTCTTGGATACACAACCTGTTGAAGCATGTAATTCATTTCTAGTTATTTTAGGACATCCGTTTCTTGCAACTTCTAATGCATTGATTAATTGTAGGAATGGACTGATGAAGCTATCTTTTGGAAACATGACATTGGAGATGAATATTTTCAACATTTGCAAGCAACCTGGAGATGATAATGATTTACGGAAGTGGACTTTACTGAAAAATTAGTTCATAATCAATTTCAAACCACTTCCGTGAAATTGAGATTGATGAATTTGATGATTTGCAAATAGTTTATTTTCGGGGAAGAATCAAAGGCAAATAATTGGAGACCAAAAATTAAGGAATTGCTACCACGAGCAATTGAGTCCATACCTTCAAGTGTTCAACCACCAAAACCTGATTTGAAACCGTTACCATTCAATCTCAAATACTTATTTTTGGGAGAAAATGAAACTTTTTCGGTAATAATCTCTTCAAAACTTAATGCACATTAAGAAGGTAAGTTATTACAAACTCTGAAAATGCACAAAAATGCATTAGGATGGACCATAACTGACATAAAAGGAATTAGTCCTTGGATTTGCGCACACAGGATTTATTTGGAGGAAAATGCTAAACCCTCTAGAGAAATACAATGAAGGCTTAATCCTAATATGAAAGAAGTAGTGAAAAATGAAGCCATTAAGCTTCTAGATAATGGAATCATTTATCCTATTTCGACGAGCAAATGGGTAAGTCCTACCCAAGAAGTCTCGAGTCACCTGTGATAACAAATGAGAAAAATGAGTTAATTCCAACTAGGACTATTACTGGTTGGCGCATGTGCATTGACTATAGAAAACTTAATTCAATGACTAGAAAAGATCATTTTCCTTTACCTTTCGGGATCAAATCCTAGAAAGAGTTGTAGGTCATGAATTTTATTGTTTCCTAGATGGCTATTCAGGTTACAACCAAATTGAAATTGCATTGGAAGATCAAGAGAAGACTACTTTCACATGTCCATTTGGTACTTTTGCATATCGAAGGATGCCTTTTGGATTATGTAATGCACCAGCCACGTTTCAAAGATGCATGCTTAGTATATTTAGTGATATGGTAGAACGTTTTCTTGAAATTTTTATGGATGATTTTTCTGTTTTTGGTGATTCATTTGATGATTGTTTAACTAACTTAAAAAAGGTTTTGAGAAGGTGTGAAGAGAAGAATCTTGTACTGAATTGGGAAAAATGTCACTTTATGGTAACAAACGGCATTGTACTTGGTCACATTGTTTCATCAAAAGGAATTGAGGTTGACAAATCTAAAATCGAGTTAATTGCTAACTTGTCAACACCAAAATCTGTTAAAGATGTTAGATCATTCTTAGGACATGCTGGTTTTTATAGAAGGTTCATCAAAGATTTTAGTGTAATATCTAAGCCCTTGAGTAACCTTCTAACAAAGGATAATATTTTTGAATGGACTGAACATTGTGAAGAAGCCTTTGTTAAAATTAAAAACTTGCTTACTTCCTGTTCGTCATTCAACCTCTTAATTGGTCATTACCTTTTGAAATAATATGTGACGCTAGTGATTATGCTGTGGGTGCTGTCTTGGGACAAAGAAAAGATAAGAAACCTTATATGATTTACTATGCAAGTAAAACTTTAAACAAGGTGCTCAAATGAATTACACCACCACTCGAAAAAGAATTACTTGCGTAGTATTTGCATGTGAAAAATTCAGGTCTTATCTTGTTGTCTCACCTGTTGTTGTTTTTAGTGATCATGCAGCATTGAAATATCTTCTTTATAAGAAAGATTCTAAGGCTAGATTGGTGCGGTGGATTTTGTTACTTTAAGAATTTGATATCACAATCAAAGACAAGAAAGGCACCGAAAATGTTGTTGCAGATCATTCGTCAAGATTGACAACAGATTCGAGATCTGACATCACACCAATCGATGACTACTTTCCCGATGAATCTTTATTTTCTGTCTCTACAATGCCTTGGTTTGCTAATATTGTCAATTTTCTTGTTTCATGACAATTGCCGCTTATTGGAGTACCCAAGATAAAAGAAAGTTGAACGAAGTGAAGAACTTTTATTGGGATGACCCTTATTTATTCAAATATTTCAAAAATGCATTCCTGACAATGAGGCTAGTGTCATTAAATTTTGTCATTCTGAGGATGTGGGGGTCATTTCTCATCAAGAAAGACAACTGCAAAAATCTTACAAAGTGGATTTTACTGGCCCACCATGTTTAAGGACTCACATGCATTCTGCAAGACTTGTGAAAATTGTCAAAAGTTGGGATCTATTTCAAAACATCACATGATGCCTTTAAATCCTATTCTTGTCATTGAGATCTTTGACTATTGGGGTATAAATTTCATGGGTCTATTTCCTCCATCATTTGGTTTCTTGTACATATTAGTCGCAATAGATTATGTTTCAAAATGGATAGAGGCAATTCCAAGTCGAAACAATGACCACAAAACAATGATAAAGTTCTTGAAAGAAAATATTTTGAGTCGATTTGGAATCCCTTGAGCCATGATAAGTGATGGTGGAACACATTTATGCAACAAGCCATTTGAGTCTTTAATGAATAAATATGGAATCACACACAAAATTGTCACCCCTTATCACCCTCAGACAAGTGGACAAGTAGAGCTTGCTAATAGGGAGATCAAACAGATCTTGGAGAAAACAAATAATCCTAATAGAAAAGACTGGTCTTTAAGACTTAATGGTGCACTTTGGGCTTATCGAACCGCTTATAAAACATCATTAGGTATGTCACCTTATAGATTAGTCTATGAAAAACCTTGTCATTTGCATGTGAAACTTGAACATGAAGCTTATTGGGCTATTAAATCTTTCAATTCTAACCTTGATGATGCTAGCCAACTACGTAAGTTACAAATAAATGAGCTTGAGGAAATAAGAAATGATGCATATGAGAATTCAAAAATTCATAAAGCAAGAATCAAAGAGTTTCATGACAAGAGAATCTTGAGAAAAACATTTGATGTTGGTAAAAAAGTCTTGCTTTATAATTCTCGACTCCATTTATTTCCTGGAAAACTAAGATCAAGATGGAGCGGTCCTTTTATTGTGAAACATGTGTATCCATATGGGGCCTGTGATATTGAGAATCCAAAGAATGACAATGTTTTCAAGGTAAATGGATATCGTTTGAAAGTTTACTTTGACAATTTTTCAATTGAAAATGACTATTGAATTAAGTGATCCTGTATATAAAGATTGATTCTTTTTCTCACATTGTTTTTGTGTTTCATTCTGGTGTGAATTTTGTTTTGCTAGTCTCTCTCACCCCGGTCAAATGGCGGATAACGGTACTCCGTGACTTAAGTCGGTTCTTTCAGTTTCCCATAATAACCGATATCCGTATATATCTCAGTGCAATTCTTTGCTCTTTCTCCCTTCTTTAAAATCTCTTCTCCAATTCTCATTTGAAAATGGACACCACTCTTGAAAAATTAAAAAGTACTTTCCCCGCTCTGCCTTAGAATGCGATTGCAAAATTTCACCGTGCTGGTGTGCAAGATGGAGGTTGTTAATGAATCATAGAATTCCTGAAGATATTCGCTGGCTAATTGAAGCAAAGGTCTGATTATCATGTGAGTCCTCCAATTCTTTCATTTCATACATGCCTGGAACAGGTAAAAGCACTTTTGCAAAGAAACGTCGTGCAAAACGATCGAAAGTCCGCTCACGTATGTGCCGATGGACTTGTAATGCAACATGTCGTTCTTTAGGAAAGGTATCTGTAAACCGTGAAGATAAAATACAATTCATTAAGGATGGCCTGAGTAAAGGGTCTTTAGATAATCTTCTATTGACTCTTGAGACGCATCCTAGTGGAGATGTGCATCGTGCAATTCATGATTTATGGCCACAATTCCATAAAGAACATGCTCGACATAGTCTTGGGAATCCGACTAAAAAAGACCATGTTTGCCGCTTTTTAAGAAAACTGGATGGGAAGCCTATCCCCGACCCTAGAGGGCGTTTAAGCCGTTCTTGGACGTAAAACCAAGGGAAGATGTGAGCCACAATCACAACTACCTGTACATACACATGCTTTTTCAAAATAAATAAATAAGAGAGAGAGAGAGAGAGAGAGAGAGAGTGAGACTCCAGTTGACCTACATATAGGTGATATGATTGCATTTTCAATTTCTCATCTATAAAATCTTCTTCCTTCCCATTCATTCAACAAATATAGAAACCCATTCATTCAACAAATATAGAAGTGTGTCGAAATTGCATGTTCCTCAAGTCATCACATCAGAAATTTTTGTGTTTTCGGTGGATCAATCTTGGGAAAGAAAAGGAGTTTTTAGAATCGCGAATCATCTTGGTCGTGTACTAGTTGAGAGAAAGATTCATTTAGTGTATGGAGGAGGCAACCTTTGGGTTAATGAGGGGGTGTGTCAATAGTTGTATTTTTAGGAGGTAGTCAAGTTTTGGGGGTCGTCCCCAAAGCTTTAGCAAAAGGGGACATCATTGGCAAAATAATTGGAGAGGAACTACAGGTCCCCACAATGTCTGATCGACTAAATGCAATGTTTAACCATGCTGATGCCTTCATTGCTTTACCAGGTGGTTTGGGCACATTGGAAGAGATCTTTCATATTTCCTCTTGGGCCCAACTGCACATTCACCATAAACCCATAGGTCCGTTAAATGTTAATGGTTTTTATAATAATTTGTTGTCTTTTCTTGATCAAGTCATGGAACAAGAATTTCTAACATCTTCGCCACGACAAATCATAATCTCTGCTATTATTGTTGAACAATTGATTGACCAAATATAATCTTTCATCCCTATAATTGATCCCTCCATGAGTTGAATAAATTGGTCAACTAAGGAAAGCCGTAAAGCTTAGATTGGATTTGAGCCTTCCTTTGTGAAACCTTATGTCTTTTGGTTTTATTAATAGCATAATATTTTGTTTTGTTATTTCTTATGTTTGTTTAAGTGTGTTTCAGGTTTGTCAGTGTTCGTTGTTTCAGGTGATGTCTTCTATACTCTATCTTTTTACCTTATGACATTGAGGATAATGTCTCGTTCTGGTTGTGGGTAGAGGGTAGTAGTTGACATTAAAAAAAAACTAACTTACTAATTGTTTTTGCTATTATTAAAATCATTTGACAAAACCGTTATTAGGATGACAGAGTAAGGAGGAATTTTATTGACTCTTAAGACGCATCTTAGTAAAAAGTCTTATTGGCCTATCAGAATACTTCTTGAAATATTCAGCTTTACAAACTCTCGCATTGTTATCACTTGATTCTGCTCATATACTCATTTCACAAGTATTCTTAAACCTTCATTTTCATACACACACTCTAACATATGATTGTGGGTCGCACATTGGATTATTACATGATTTATGTTCTTTTGTTAAAGGTAACAACTAAGGGAAAGGGATAATATATAATTTGCAAAAAAAAACAACAAATTGATAATATTGATGATAATAAAAACATAGATAAGTTTGGTTTCGTAGCCTCCCTAACCTAAGCAATTAAGCCCGAAGGGGTGTTTTAACACCTAATACCCTAAAGTCAACCGACTTGGGAGCTATTGGCTCAAAGCTTGTTACATGGGTTAAGGAGAAAAGCTTAAGGGAATCAAGCATTGCACTATCTACGTATCAATATCTCGCAACTCGAGTTACTAAGCTCGTAGGGGTGTCTCAACACCTAATGCCCTAAGACCAACTGGTCTGGGAGTCATTAGCCGAAAGCTCATTACATGGGTTAAAGATGCATTGTGTTTTAAGTTATATGTATATATATTAAAAAAAAAAAAGAAAAGATAATAATCCCAACCCAAGGAAGTTGACCTTAAACATTAGAACATAAATTTTGTTTTCTTCCAATAAAAGCCCCATCATCTATGTTTTCATACATTGAGCACATAAAAAGAAAGGTTTATTAATATTTTGTTTAAGAGGAATTGAGTAGATATATAAATTTAATGAGAGTTTGTTTATCTAGATAGATTAATGGAAGTTGAATGATGAATGCCTTGCTCACGGAATTTGCAAATTGTTTTTCTATTTTAACACCTTGATTACTAGGGACTAGTAATAAGCTGGTTGGGGGGTGTAATTAGTACTTAAAAGTGCATTTTTATCAAGATTTTATATCATCATTTTGTACTTGAAGTATCAATAACTCCTTAACTAAAACATGTTTTATAATAACAAGTCTCGATACCATAAGATACCTTTAATTTATGGTAAATGTTCATCTTAAATGCAGCCCTATCACATAAATGAAAGGATTGATTGATGAGTTTAAGTACGGAAATTGAAAGGACAAAGAGAGGGCCAAACTTAGAAAAGAGATGCTTTGGTTCATCCAAACTGGAACACTGTTCGGTCATTGGGTCAAATCTGGAGCTGTAGATCTTGGATTTAGGTCTACCTAATGTGGATGGAAAGCTAAGACATAGGCCTAAAACTTTCATGAGGAGTCCAAGTTTTAAAAAGTCTGTTTTCAAGTTCAAATTGTAGCAACAACGGAGAAGTCCGAATCTGTCTTGCAACCTAGACACTATTTAGTGTTCAGCCCATATCTCGAGTTCTAGAAGTCCAAATGACCTCAACCTTTTTTACCTGGAAAGCTGAGATAATTTCCTAGAACTTTCATGATTTAAGTCTGTTCAAATTATGACGTTATTTTACCAAAAAAAAAAAAAAAAAAAATTATGACGTTATCAATGATGTTTTTGGCGAGACAAGAAGATAAGGATTGTTACCAAGTCAAGATGTGGCCACCCACTCAACAATTAGTCAACAAATCAATAGTTCCGAATTTTGGCCTATAAAAAGATCCGTGCACCGTAAAGAGAAAACTCGAATGTGAAAAAGAAAGCCTTTTTAGCCGAACAAGTAAGTGCTATTCTTCAAAACAATAATGCTTTGAAATATAAAGACCCTGATTGTCCTACAATTTCATGCTTTATTGGAGATCATAAAATTGAAAGAGCTTTACTTGATCTTGGAGCTAGTGTGAATTTACTTCCATACTCAGTTTTTCAGAGTCTCAATCTAGGTGAGTTAAAACCAACTTCTGTAACTCTTTTACTTACCGATAGATCTGTAAAAGTGCCTAGAGGAATAATTGAAGATGTGTTAGTACAAGTTGATAAATTCATTTATCCCGTGGATTTTATTGTCTTGGATACACAACCCGTTGAAGCATGTAATTCATTTCTAGTTATTTTAGGACATCCGTTTCTTGCAACTTCTAATGCATTGATTAATTGTAGGAATGGACCGATGAAGCTATCTTTTGGAAACATGACATTGGAGATGAATATTTTCAACATTTGCAAGCAACCTGGAGATGATAATGATTTACGGAAGTGGACTTTACTGAAAAATTAGTTCATAATCAATTTCAAACCACTTCCAGTGAAATTGAGATTGATGAATTTGATGATTTGCAAATAGTTTATTTTCGGGAAGAATCAAAGGCAAATAATTGGAGACCAAAAATTAAGGAATTGCTACCACGAGCAATTGAGTCCATACCTTCAAGTGTTCAACCACCAAAACCTGATTTGAAACCGTTACCATTCAATCTCAAATACTTATTTTTGGGAGAAAATGAAACTTTTTCGGTAATAATCTCTTCAAAACTTAATGCACATTAAGAAGGTAAGTTATTACAAACTCCGAAAATGCACAAAAATGCATTAGGATGGACCATAACCGACATAAAAGGAATTAGTCCTTGGATTTGCACACAGGATTTATTTGGAGGAAAATGCTAAACCCTCTAGAGAAATACAATGAAGGCTTAATCCTAATATGAAAGAAGTAGTGAAAAATGAAGCCATTAAGCTTCTAGATAATGGAATCATTTATCCTATTTCTGACAAGCAAATGGGTAAGTCCTACCCAAGAAGTCTGGAGTCACTGTGATAACAAATGAGAAAAATGAGTTAATTCCAACTAGGACTATTACTGGTTGGCGCATGTGCATTGACTATAGAAAACTTAATTCAATGACTAGAAAAGATCATTTTCCTTTACCTTTCAGGGATCAAATCCTAGAAAGAGTTGTAGGTCATGAATTTTATTGTTTCCTAGATGACTATTCAGGTTACAACCAAATTGAAATTGCATTGGAAGATCAAGAGAAGACTACTTTCACATGTCCATTTGGTACTTTTGCATATCGAAGGATGCCTTTTGGATTATGTAATGCACCAGCCACGTTTCAAAGATGCATGCTTAGTATATTTAGTGATATGGTAGAACGTTTTCTTGAAATTTTTATGGATGATTTTTCTCGTTTTTGGTGATTCATTTGATGATTGTTTAACTAACTTAAAAAAGGTTTTGAGAAGGTGTGAAGAGAAGAATCTTGTACTGAATTGGGAAAAATGTCACTTTATGGTAACAAACGGCATTGTACTTGGTCACATTGTTTCATCAAAAGGAATTGAGGTTGACAAATCTAAAATCGAGTTAATTGCTAACTTGTCAACACCAAAATCTGTTAAAGATGTTAGATCATTCTTAGGACATGCTGGTTTTTATAGAAGGTTCATCAAAGATTTTAGTGTAATATCTAAGCCCTTGAGTAACCTTCTAACAAAGGATAATATTTTTGAATGGATCGAACATTGTGAAGAAGCCTTTGTTAAAATTAAAAACTTGCTTACTTCCGTTCTGTCATTCAACCTCTTAATTGGTCATTACCTTTTGAAATAATATGTGACGCTAGTGATTATGCTGTGGGTGCTTTGTCTTGGGACAAAGAAAAGATAAGAAACCTTATATGATTTACTATGCAAGTAAAACTTTAAACAGTGCTCAAATGAATTACACCACCACCGAAAAAGAATTACTTGCGTAGTATTTGCATGTGAAAAATTCAGGTCTTATCTTGTTGTCTCACTTTGTTGTTGTTTTTAGTGATCATGCAAAGCATTGAAATATCTTCTTTATAAGAAAGATTCTAAGGCTAGATTGGTGCGGTGGATTTTGTTACTTTAAGAATTTGATATCACAATCAAAGACAAGAAAGGCACCGAAAATGTTGTTGCAGATCATTCGTCAAGATTGACAACAGATTCGAGATCTGACATCACACCAATCGATGACTACTTTCCTGATGAATCTTTATTTTCTGTCTCTACAATGCCTTGGTTTGCTAATATTGTCAATTTTCTTGTTTCATGACAATTGCCAGCTTATTGGAGTACCCAAGATAAAAGAAAGTTGAACGAAGTGAAGAACTTTTATTGGGATGACCCTTATTTATTCAAATATTTCAAAAATGCATTCCCGACAATGAGGCTAGTGTCATTAAATTTTGTCATTCTGAGGATGTGGGGGTCATTTCTCATCAAGAAAGACAACTGCAAAAATCTTACAAAGTGGATTTTACTTGCCCACCATGTTTAAGGACTCACATGCATTCTGCAAGACTTGTGAAAATTGTCAAAAGTTGGGATCTATTTCAAAACATCACATGATGCCTTTAAATCCTATTCTTGTCATTGAGATCTTTGACTATTGGGGTATAAATTTCATGGGTCTATTTCCTCCATCATTTGGTTTCTTGTACATATTAGTCGCAATAGATTATGTTTCAAAATGGATAGAGGCAATTCCAAGTCGAAACAATGACCACAAAACAATGATAAAGTTCTTGAAAGAAAATATTTTGAGTCGATTTGGAATCCCTTGAGCCATGATAAGTGATGGTGGAACACATTTATGCAACAAGCCATTTGAGTCTTTAATGAATAAATATGGAATCACACACAAAATTGTCACCCCTTATCACCCTCAGACAAGTGGACAAGTAGAGCTTGCTAATAGGGAGATCAAACAGATCTTGGAGAAAACAGCGAATCCTAATAGAAAAGACTGGTCTTTAAGACTTAATGGTGCACTTTGGGCTTATCGAACTGCTTATAAAACATCATTAGGTATGTCACCTTATAGATTAGTCTATGAAAAACCTTGTCATTTGCATGTGAAACTTGAACATGAAGCTTATTGGGCTATTAAATCTTTCAATTCTAACCTTGATGATGCTAGCCAGCTACGTAAGTTACAAATAAATGAGCTTGAGGAAATAAGAAATGATGCATATGAGAATTCAAAAATTCATAAAGCAAGAATCAAAGAGTTTCATGACAAGAGAATCTTGAGAAAAACATTTGATGTTGGTAAAAAAGTCTTGCTTTATAATTCTCGACTCCATTTATTTCCGGAAAACTAAGATCAAGATGGAGCGGTCCTTTTATTGTGAAACATGTGTATCCATATGGGGCCTGTGATATTGAGAATCCAAAGAATGACAATGTTTTCAAGGTAAATGGATATCGTTTGAAAGTTTACTTTGACAATTTTTCAATTGAAAATGACTATTGAATTAAGTGATCCTGTATATAAAGATTGATTCTTTTTCTCACATTGTTTTTGTGTTTCATTCTGGTGTGAATTTTGTTTTGCTAGTCTCTCTCACCCCGGTCAAATGGCGGATAACGGTACTCCGTGACTTAAGTCGGTTCTTTCAGTTTCCCATAATAACTGATATCTGTATATATCTGTGCAATTCTTTGCTCTTTCTCCCTTCTTTAAAATCTCTTCTCCAATTCTCATTTGAAAATGGACACCACTCTTGAAAAATTAAAAAAGTACTTTCCCGCTCTGCCTTAGAATGCGATTGCAAAATTTCACCGTCTTTGGTGTGCAAGATGGAGGTTGTTAATGAATCATAGAATTCCTGAAGATATTCGCTGGCTAATTGAAGCAAAGGTCTGATTATCATGTGAGTCCTCCAATTCTTTCATTTCATACATGCCTGGAACAGGTAAAAGCACTTTTGCAAAGAAACGTCGTGCAAAACGACCAAAGTCTGTCACGGATGTGCCAGATGGACTTGTAATGCAACATGTCGTTCTTTAGGAAAGGTATCTCGTAAACCGTGAAGATAAAATACAATTCATTAAGGATGGCCCGAGTAAAGGGTCTTTAGATAATCTTCTATTGACTCTTGAGACGCATCCTAGTGGAGATGTGCATCGTGCAATTCATGATTTATGGCCACAATTCCATAAAGAACATGCTCGACATAGTCTTGGGAATCGACTAAAAAAGACCATGTTTGCCGCTTTAAGAAAACTGGATGGGAAGCCTATCCCCGACCCTAGAGGGCGTTTAAGCCGGTTCTTGGACGTAAAACCAAGGGAAGATGTGAGCCACAATCACAACTACCTGTACATACACATGCTTTTTCAAAATAAATAAATAAGAGAGAGAGAGAGAGAGAGAGAGAGAGAGTGAGACTCCAGTTGACCTACATATAGGTGATATGATTGCATTTTCAATTTCTCATCTATAAAATCTTCTCTTCCTTCCCATTCATTCAACAAATATAGAAACCCATTCATTCAACAAATATAGAAGTGTGTCGAAATTGCATGTTCCTCAAGTCATCACATCAGAAATTTTTGTGTTTTCGGTGGATCAATCTTGGGAAAGAAAAGGAGTTTTTAGAATCAGCGAATCATCTTGGTCAGGTACTAGTTGAGAGAAAGATTCATTTAGTGTATGGAGGAGGCAGCCTTGGGTTAATGAGGGGTGTGTCAATAGTTGTATTTTTAGGAGGTAGTCAAGTTTTGGGGGTGCGTCCCCAAAGCTTTAGCAAAAGGGGACATCATTGGCAAAATAATTGGAGAGGAACTACAGGTCCCCACAATGTCTGATCGACTAAATGCAATGTTTAACCATGCTGATGCCTTCATTGCTTTACCAGGTGGTTTGGGCACATTGGAAGAGATCTTTCATATTTCCTCTTGGGCCCAACTGCACATTCACCATAAACCCATAGGTCTGTTAAATGTTAATGGTTTTTATAATAATTTGTTGTCTTTTCTTGATCAAGCTGTGGAACAAGAATTTCTAACATCTTCGCCACGACAAATCATAATCTCTGCTATTATTGTTGAACAATTGATTGACCAAATATAATCTTTCATCCCTATAATTGATCCCTCCATGAGTTGAATAAATTGGTCAACTAAGGAAAGCCGTAAAGCTTAGATTGGATTTGAGCCTTCCTTTGTGAAACCTTATGTCTTTTGGTTTTATTAATAGCATAATATTTTGTTTTGTTATTTCTTATGTTTGTTTAAGTGTGTTTCGTGGTTTGTCGGTGTTCGTTGTTTCGGGTGATGTCTTCTATACTCTATCTTTTTTACCTTATGACATTGAGGATAATGTCTCGTTCCGGTTGTGGGTAGAGGGTAGTAGTTGACATTAAAAAAAAACCTAACTTACTAATTGTTTTTGCTATTATTAAAATCATTTGACAAAACTGTTATTAGGATGACAGAGTAAGGAGGAATTTTATTGACTCTTAAGACGCATCTTAGTAAAAAGTCTTATTGGCCTATCGAATACTTCTTGAAATATTCAACTTTACAAACTCTCGCATTGTTATCACTTGATTCCCGCTCATATACTCATTTCACAAGTATTCTTAAACCTTCATTTTCATACACACACTCTAACATATGATTGTGGGTCGCACATTGGATTATTACATGATTTATGTTCTTTTGTTAAAGGTAACAACTAAGGGAAAGGGATAATATATAATTTGCAAAAAAAAACAACAAATTGATAATATTGATGATAATAAAAACATAGATAAGTTTGGTTTCGTAGCCTCCCTAACCTAAGCAATTAAGCCCGAAGGGGTGTTTTAACACCTAATACCCTAAAGTCAACCGACTTGGGAGCTATTGGCTCAAAGCTTGTTACATGGGTTAAGGAGAAAAGCTTAAGGGAATCAAGCATTGCACTATCTACGTATCAATATCTGCAACTCGAGTTACTAAGCTCGTAGGGGTGTCTCAACACCTAATGCCCTAAGACCAACTGGTCTGGGAGTCATTAGCCGAAAGCTCATTACATGGGTTAAAGATGCATTGTGTTTTAAGTTATATGTATATATATTAAAAAAAAAAAAAAAGATAATAATCCCAACCCAAGGAAGTTGACCTTAAACATTAGAACATAAATTTTGTTTTCTTCCAATAAAAGCCCCATCATCTATGTTTTCATACATTGAGCACATAAAAAGAAAGGTTTATTAATATTTTGTTTAAGAGGAATTGAGTAGATATATAAATTTAATGAGAGTTTGTTTATCTAGATAGATTAATGGAAGTTGAATGATGAATGCCTTGCTCACAGAATTTGCAAATTGTTTTTCTATTTTAACACCTTGATTACTAGGGACTAGTAATAAGCTGGTTGGGGGGGGTGTAATTAGTACTTAAAAGTGCATTTTTATCAAGATTTTATATCATCATTTTGTACTTGAAGTATCAATAACTCCTTAACTAAAACATGTTTTATAATAACAAGTCTGATACCATAAGATACCTTTAATTTATGGTAAATGTTCATCTTAAATGCAGCCCTATCACATAAATGAAAGGATTGATTGATGAGTTTAAGTACGGAAATTGAAAGGACAAAGAGAGGGCCAAACTTAGAAAAGAGATGCTGGTTCATCCAAACTGGAACACTGTTCGGTCATTGGGTCAAATCTGGAGCTGTAGATCTTGGATTTAGGTCTACCTAATGTGGATGGAAAGCTAAGACATAGGCCTAAAACTTTCATGAGGAGTCCAAGTTTTAAAAAGTCTGTTTTCAAGTTCAAATTGTAGCAACAACGGAGAAGTCCGAATCTGTCTTGCAACCTAGACACTATTTAGTGTTCAGCCCATATCTCGAGTTCTAGAAGTCCAAATGACCTCAACCTTTTTTACCTGGAAAGCTGAGATAATTTCCTAGAACTTTCATGATTTAAGTCCTGTTCAAATTATGACGTTATTTTACCAAAAAAAAAAAAAAAAAAAAAATTATGACGTTATCAATGATGTTTTTGGCGAGACAAGAAGATAAGGATTGTTACCAAGTCAAGATGTGGCCACCCACTCAACAATTAGTCAACAAATCAATAGTTCCGAATTTTGGCCTATAAAAAGATCTGTGCACTGTAAAGAGAAAACTGAATGTGAAAAAGAAAGCCTTTTTAGCCGAACAAGTAAGTGCTATTCTTCAAAACAATAATGCTTTGAAATATAAAGACCCCGATTGTCCTACAATTTCATGCTTTATTGGAGATCATAAAATTGAAAGAGCTTTACTTGATCTTGGAGCTAGTGTGAATTTACTTCCATACTCGGTTTTTCGAGTCTCAATCTAGGTGAGTTAAAACCAACTTCGTAACTCTTTTACTTACCGATAGATCTGTAAAAGTGCCTAGAGGAATAATTGAAGATGTGTTAGTACAAGTTGATAAATTCATTTATCCTGTGGATTTTATTGTCTTGGATACACAACCTGTTGAAGCATGTAATTCATTTCTAGTTATTTTAGGACATCCGTTTCTTGCAACTTCTAATGCATTGATTAATTGTAGGAATGGACTGATGAAGCTATCTTTTGGAAACATGACATTGGAGATGAATATTTTCAACATTTGCAAGCAACCTGGAGATGATAATGATTTACAGGAAGTGGACTTTACTGAAAAATTAGTTCATAATCAATTTCAAACCACTTCCAGTGAAATTGAGATTGATGAATTTGATGATTTGCAAATAGTTTATTTTCGGGAAGAATCAAAGGCAAATAATTGGAGACCAAAAATTAAGGAATTGCTACCACGAGCAATTGAGTCCATACCTTCAAGTGTTCAACCACCAAAACCTGATTTGAAACCGTTACCATTCAATCTCAAATACTTATTTTTGGGAGAAAATGAAACTTTTTGTAATAATCTCTTCAAAACTTAATGCACATTAAGAAGGTAAGTTATTACAAACTCGAAAATGCACAAAAATGCATTAGGATGGACCATAACTGACATAAAAGGAATTAGTCCTTGGATTTGCGCACACAGGATTTATTTGGAGGAAAATGCTAAACCCTCTAGAGAAATACAATGAAGGCTTAATCCTAATATGAAAGAAGTAGTGAAAAATGAAGCCATTAAGCTTCTAGATAATGGAATCATTTATCCTATTTCTGACAGCAAATGGGTAAGTCCTACCCAAGAAGTCTGGAGTCACTGTGATAACAAATGAGAAAAATGAGTTAATTCCAACTAGGACTATTACTGGTTGGCGCATGTGCATTGACTATAGAAAACTTAATTCAATGACTAGAAAAGATCATTTTCCTTTACCTTTCGGGGATCAAATCCTAGAAAGAGTTGTAGGTCATGAATTTTATTGTTTCCTAGATGACTATTCAGGTTACAACCAAATTGAAATTGCATTGGAAGATCAAGAGAAGACTACTTTCACATGTCCATTTGGTACTTTTGCATATCGAAGGATGCCTTTTGGATTATGTAATGCACCAGCCACGTTTCAAAGATGCATGCTTAGTATATTTAGTGATATGGTAGAACGTTTTCTTGAAATTTTTATGGATGATTTTTCTGTTTTTGGTGATTCATTTGATGATTGTTTAACTAACTTAAAAAAGGTTTTGAGAAGGTGTGAAGAGAAGAATCTTGTACTGAATTGGGAAAAATGTCACTTTATGGTAACAAACGGCATTGTACTTGGTCACATTGTTTCATCAAAAGGAATTGAGGTTGACAAATCTAAAATCGAGTTAATTGCTAACTTGTCAACACCAAAATCTGTTAAAGATGTTAGATCATTCTTAGGACATGCTGGTTTTTATAGAAGGTTCATCAAAGATTTTAGTGTAATATCTAAGCCCTTGAGTAACCTTCTAACAAAGGATAATATTTTTGAATGGACTGAACATTGTGAAGAAGCCTTTGTTAAAATTAAAAACTTGCTTACTTCTGTTCCTGTCATTCAACCTCTTAATTGGTCATTACCTTTTGAAATAATATGTGACGCTAGTGATTATGCTGTGGGTGCTGTCTTGGGACAAAGAAAAGATAAGAAACCTTATATGATTTACTATGCAAGTAAAACTTTAAACAGTGCTCAAATGAATTACACCACCACTGAAAAAGAATTACTTGCAGTAGTATTTGCATGTGAAAAATTCAGGTCTTATCTTGTTGTCTCACCTGTTGTTGTTTTTAGTGATCATGCAGCATTGAAATATCTTCTTTATAAGAAAGATTCTAAGGCTAGATTGGTGCGGTGGATTTTGTTACTTTAAGAATTTGATATCACAATCAAAGACAAGAAAGGCACCGAAAATGTTGTTGCAGATCATTCGTCAAGATTGACAACAGATTCGAGATCCGACATCACACCAATCGATGACTACTTTCCGATGAATCTTTATTTTCTCGTCTCTACAATGCCTTGGTTTGCTAATATTGTCAATTTTCTTGTTTCATGACAATTGCCAGCTTATTGGAGTACCCAAGATAAAAGAAAGTTGAACGAAGTGAAGAACTTTTATTGGGATGACCCTTATTTATTCAAATATTTCAAAAATGCATTCCTGACAATGAGGCTAGTGTCATTAAATTTTGTCATTCGAGGATGTGGGGGTCATTTCTCATCAAGAAAGACAACTGCAAAAATCTTACAAAGTGGATTTTACTGGCCCACCATGTTTAAGGACTCACATGCATTCTCGCAAGACTTGTGAAAATTGTCAAAAGTTGGGATCTATTTCAAAACATCACATGATGCCTTTAAATCCTATTCTTGTCATTGAGATCTTTGACTATTGGGGTATAAATTTCATGGGTCTATTTCCTCCATCATTTGGTTTCTTGTACATATTAGTCGCAATAGATTATGTTTCAAAATGGATAGAGGCAATTCCAAGTCGAAACAATGACCACAAAACAATGATAAAGTTCTTGAAAGAAAATATTTTGAGTCGATTTGGAATCCCTTGAGCCATGATAAGTGATGGTGGAACACATTTATGCAACAAGCCATTTGAGTCTTTAATGAATAAATATGGAATCACACACAAAATTGTCACCCCTTATCACCCTCAGACAAGTGGACAAGTAGAGCTTGCTAATAGGGAGATCAAACAGATCTTGGAGAAAACAATAATCCTAATAGAAAAGACTGGTCTTTAAGACTTAATGGTGCACTTTGGGCTTATCGAACTGCTTATAAAACATCATTAGGTATGTCACCTTATAGATTAGTCTATGAAAAACCTTGTCATTTGCATGTGAAACTTGAACATGAAGCTTATTGGGCTATTAAATCTTTCAATTCTAACCTTGATGATGCTAGCCAGCTACGTAAGTTACAAATAAATGAGCTTGAGGAAATAAGAAATGATGCATATGAGAATTCAAAAATTCATAAAGCAAGAATCAAAGAGTTTCATGACAAGAGAATCTTGAGAAAAACATTTGATGTTGGTAAAAAGTCTTGCTTTATAATTCTCGACTCCATTTATTTCCGGAAAACTAAGATCAAGATGGAGCGGTCCTTTTATTGTGAAACATGTGTATCCATATGGGGCCTGTGATATTGAGAATCCAAAGAATGACAATGTTTTCAAGGTAAATGGATATCGTTTGAAAGTTTACTTTGACAATTTTTCAATTGAAAATGACTATTGAATTAAGTGATCCTGTATATAAAGATTGATTCTTTTTCTCACATTGTTTTTGTGTTTCATTCTGGTGTGAATTTTGTTTTGCTAGTCTCTCTCCCCCGGTCAAATGGCGGATAACGGTACTCCGTGACTTAAGTCGGTTCTTTCAGTTTCCCATAATAACCGATATCTGTATATATCTCCGTGCAATTCTTTGCTCTTTCTCCCTTCTTTAAAATCTCTTCTCCAATTCTCATTTGAAAATGGACACCACTCTTGAAAAATTAAAAAAGTACTTTCCCGCTCTGCCTTAGAATGCGATTGCAAAATTTCACCGTGCTGGTGTGCAAGATGGAGGTTGTTAATGAATCATAGAATTCCTGAAGATATTCGCTGGCTAATTGAAGCAAAGGTCTGATTATCATGTGAGTCCTCCAATTCTTTCATTTCATACATGCCTGGAACAGGTAAAAGCACTTTTGCAAAGAAACGTCGTGCAAAACGATCGAAAGTCTGTCACAGATGTGCCAGATGGACTTGTAATGCAACATGTCGTTCTTTAGGAAAGGTATCTGTAAACCGTGAAGATAAAATACAATTCATTAAGGATGGCCTGAGTAAAGGGTCTTTAGATAATCTTCTATTGACTCTTGAGACGCATCCTAGTGGAGATGTGCATCGTGCAATTCATGATTTATGGCCACAATTCCATAAAGAACATGCTCGACATAGTCTTGGGAATCTGACTAAAAAAGACCATGTTTGCCAGTTTTTAAGAAAACTGGATGGGAAGCCTATCCCTGACCCTAGAGGGCGTTTAAGCCGTTCTTGGACGTAAAACCAAGGGAAGATGTGAGCCACAATCACAACTACCTGTACATACACATGCTTTTTCAAAATAAATAAATAAGAGAGAGAGAGAGAGAGAGAGAGAGAGTGAGACTCCAGTTGACCTACATATAGGTGATATGATTGCATTTTCAATTTCTCATCTATAAAATCTTCTCTTCCTTCCCATTCATTCAACAAATATAGAAACCCATTCATTCAACAAATATAGAAGTGTGTCGAAATTGCATGTTCCTCAAGTCATCACATCAGAAATTTTTGTGTTTTCGGTGGATCAATCTTGGGAAAGAAAAGGAGTTTTTAGAATCAGCGAATCATCTTGGTCAGGTACTAGTTGAGAGAAAGATTCATTTAGTGTATGGAGGAGGCAGCCTTGGGTTAATGAGGGGTGTGTCAATAGTTGTATTTTTAGGAGGTAGTCAAGTTTTGGGGGTCGTCCCCAAAGCTTTAGCAAAAGGGGACATCATTGGCAAAATAATTGGAGAGGAACTACAGGTCCCCACAATGTCTGATCGACTGAATGCAATGTTTAACCATGCTTGATGCCTTCATTGCTTTACCAGGTGGTTTGGGCACATTGGAAGAGATCTTTCATATTTCCTCTTGGGCCCAACTGCACATTCACCATAAACCCATAGGTCCGTTAAATGTTAATGGTTTTTATAATAATTTGTTGTCTTTTCTTGATCAAGCTGTGGAACAAGAATTTCTAACATCTTCGCCACGACAAATCATAATCTCTGCTATTATTGTTGAACAATTGATTGACCAAATATAATCTTTCATCCCTATAATTGATCCCTCCATGAGTTGAATAAATTGGTCAACTAAGGAAAGCCGTAAAGCTTAGATTGGATTTGAGCCTTCCTTTGTGAAACCTTATGTCTTTTGGTTTTATTAATAGCATAATATTTTGTTTTGTTATTTCTTATGTTTGTTTAAGTGTGTTTCAGGTTTGTCAGTGTTCGTTGTTTCAGGTGATGTCTTCTATACTCTATCTTTTTACCTTATGACATTGAGGATAATGTCTCGTTCTGGTTGTGGGTAGAGGGTAGTAGTTGACATTAAAAAAAAACCTAACTTACTAATTGTTTTTGCTATTATTAAAATCATTTGACAAAACTGTTATTAGGATGACAGAGTAAGGAGGAATTTTATTGACTCTTAAGACGCATCTTAGTAAAAAGTCTTATTGGCCTATCGAGAATACTTCTTGAAATATTCAGCTTTACAAACTCTCGCATTGTTATCACTTGATTCCCGCTCATATACTCATTTCACAAGTATTCTTAAACCTTCATTTTCATACACACACTCTAACATATGATTGTGGGTCGCACATTGGATTATTACATGATTTATGTTCTTTTGTTAAAGGTAACAACTAAGGGAAAGGGATAATATATAATTTGCAAAAAAAAACAACAAATTGATAATATTGATGATAATAAAAACATAGATAAGTTTGGTTTCGTAGCCTCCCTAACCTAAGCAATTAAGCCCGAAGGGGTGTTTTAACACCTAATACCCTAAAGTCAACTGACTTGGGAGCTATTGGCTCAAAGCTTGTTACATGGGTTAAGGAGAAAAGCTTAAGGGAATCAAGCATTGCACTATCTACGTATCAATATCTGCAACTCGAGTTACTAAGCTCGTAGGGGTGTCTCAACACCTAATGCCCTAAGACCAATGGTCTGCAGGGAGTCATTAGCCGAAAGCTCATTACATGGGTTAAAGATGCATTGTGTTTTAAGTTATATGTATATATATTAAAAAAAAAGAAAAAGATAATAATCCCAACCCAAGGAAGTTGACCTTAAACATTAGAACATAAATTTTGTTTTCTTCCAATAAAAGCCCCATCATCTATGTTTTCATACATTGAGCACATAAAAAGAAAGGTTTATTAATATTTTGTTTAAGAGGAATTGAGTAGATATATAAATTTAATGAGAGTTTGTTTATCTAGATAGATTAATGGAAGTTGAATGATGAATGCCTTGCTCACAGAATTTGCAAATTGTTTTTCTATTTTAACACCTTGATTACTAGGGACTAGTAATAAGCTGGTTGGGGGGTGTAATTAGTACTTAAAAGTGCATTTTTATCAAGATTTTATATCATCATTTTGTACTTGAAGTATCAATAACTCCTTAACTAAAACATGTTTTATAATAACAAGTCTCGATACCATAAGATACCTTTAATTTATGGTAAATGTTCATCTTAAATGCAGCCCTATCACATAAATGAAAGGATTGATTGATGAGTTTAAGTACGGAAATTGAAAGGACAAAGAGAGGGCCAAACTTAGAAAAGAGATGCTTTGGTTCATCCAAACTGGAACACTGTTCGGTCATTGGGTCAAATCTGGAGCTGTAGATCTTGGATTTAGGTCTACCTAATGTGGATGGAAAGCTAAGACATAGGCCTAAAACTTTCATGAGGAGTCCAAGTTTTAAAAAGTCTGTTTTCAAGTTCAAATTGTAGCAACAACGGAGAAGTCCGAATCTGTCTTGCAACCTAGACACTATTTAGTGTTCAGCCCATATCTCGAGTTCTAGAAGTCCAAATGACCTCAACCTTTTTTACCTGGAAAGCTGAGATAATTTCCTAGAACTTTCATGATTTAAGTCTGTTCAAATTATGACGTTATTTTACCAAAAAAAAAAAAAAAAAAAAAAAATATGACGTTATCAATGATGTTTTTGGCAGACAAGAAGATAAGGATTGTTACCAAGTCAAGATGTGGCCACCCACTCAACAATTAGTCAACAAATCAATAGTTCCGAATTTTGGCCTATAAAAGGAGGCATTTGCCATGTATTTAGGCATCTTGGTTTTGAGATCAAGATCATGCTCTTGCTCTCTCTTTATATTTTGTAATGCTTAAGTTTTGCTTATATTAATCTCTTACTTATGCTTTTCATTTCCTTTCCTTGTTTATTTATGTTTCTCTTTTTCATTATGTTTAGCTAAGTTTATCATGTCAAGGTGAAAAGGTTACACTAATGGTGTAAGAATAAGTATAATATACACTCAACATGGACTTTAATGTTTGATACTGATATGTTTTATATTTGTTATCTTGTTCACTTTTAATACTTTGCTTGTTAAATGGTTAATCTAGATTTATGTTGTATAACCCTTGGTACAACAAATACTTGGCACTTTCATAGCCCAACCCTATGGTATAACCGACACCTGTGCAAGTTGATGAGCTTCAATTCCTAACCGACCAGCCTATAGAAGCAATCCCGAGGAGACGAAGGAGCTTCAAAGGCAAGTTGATGAGCTGATGGAAAAGGGCTACATTCGTGAGAGTATGAGCCCGTGTGCTATACCCGTACTACTTGTGCCTAAGAAGGATGGAACATGGAGGATGTGTGTTGATTGCCGAGCTATCAACAACATAACGGTAAAGTATAGACACCCCATTCCTAGGCTTGATGACATGTTAGATGAGTTACATAGATCCTGTAATTTCTCTAAAATCGACTTGAAAAGTGGGTACCATCAAATTAGAATGAAAGAAGGTGATGAGTGGAAAACAAGCATTTAAGACTAAGCATGGTTTGTATGAATGGTTAGTAATGCTGTTTGGACTTACAAATGCACCTAGTACGTTTATGCGTTTAATGAATCATGTGTTGCATGCGTTTATAGGTAAGTTTGTGATTGTGTATTTTGATGACATTCTGATCTATAGCAAGAACTTAACTGAGCATCTTGATCATTTGCGTAATGTACTTAGCTAATCTTAAAAAGTGTGCCTTTTGCATGGAGAAAATTGTGTTTCTTGGCTATGTTGTAACTGCACAGGGTATCGAGATGGATGAGGAGAAAGTTAAGGCCATCCGGGATTGGCCTACACCCAAATCGGTAAGTGAGGTAAGGAGTTTTCATGGGTTAGCTAGTTTTTATAGGCGTTTTGTGAAAGATTTCAGTACAATAGTTGCACCCTTGAATGAAGTTGTCAAAAAGTCAGTTAGGTTTAAATGGGGGGAGGAACAAGAATTGGCTTTTGTTCTTTTGAAAGATAAATTATGTTCTCCACCTGTTTTGGCTTTACCTGACTTTACGAAATCATTTGAAATAGAATGTGATGCATCTGGAATGGGAATAGGTGCTGTTTTGATGCGGGATCGGAGACCTATTGCATATTTTAGTGAGAAGTTAAGTGGAGCGACCTTGAACTATCCCACTTACGACAAAGAACTCTATGCATTGGTAAGAGCACTTGAGACATGGCAACATTACTTGTGGCCAAAAGAGTTTGTAATCCATTCGGATCATGAGTCTTTGAAACATCTGAAAGGACAAGGTAAGTTGAATAGGAGGCATGCAAAATGGGTTGAATTCATTGAAACTTTTCCTTACGTAATCAAGTATAAGCAAGGCAAAGAGAACATCGTAGCTGATGCACTTTCGCGCAGGTATGTTCTTTTACACATAATGAATACTAGATTGCTAGGCTTTGAATATGTGAAGGAATTGTATGATAATGATTCTGACTTTGCCGAGATTTATAATGCATGTGGACATTCGGCTTTTGGTAAGTTTTATTTGATGGATGGTTATTTGTTCAAAGAGAATAGATTGTGTGTTCATGCTAGTTCTTTGCGTGAATTACTTGTTCGTGAAGCACATGGGGGTGGTTTAATGGGTCACTTTGGGGTTGCGAAAACCTTGGATGTATTGCATGAGCATTTTTATTGGCCAAAGATGAAAAGAGATGTGCAACGAATTTGTGAACAGTGCATTGCTTGTAGAAAGGCAAAATCTAGAGTACCTATGCCTACTGAACCTTGGGTATATACACCATTACCTGTGCCTACTGAACCTTGGGTAGATATCTCTATGGACTTTGTTTTAGGTTTACCTAGGTCAAAGAAAGGTAGAGACTCTATTTTCTTTGTGGTTGATAGGTTTTCTAAAATGGCGCATTTCATTGCATGCAATAAAACGGATGATGCATCTCATATCACGTACTTGTTTTTTAGGGAGACTGTACGTTTGCATGGCATTCCTAAGAGTATAGTGTCGATCATGATGTTAAGTTCCTTAGCTACTTTTGGAAGACCTTATGGGGAAAGTTGGGAACTAAACTCTTATTTTCGACAACATGTCATCCTCAAACAGATAGACAACCGAGGTAGTGAATAGAACATTATCCCAACTTTTGCATGCTATAATTCAAAAGAATTTAAAGAGTTGGGAAGAATGTTTGCCTTTTGTTGAGTTTGCTTATAATAGAACTGTGCATTCGACCACCGGTTTTTCTCCATTTGAAATTGTTTATGGTTTTAATCCACTAACTCCTATGGACTTAATTCCTTTGCCTTTTGAAGAAAAAGTAAGTTTAGATGGTGAAAAGAAGGCAAAGATGGTGAGACAACTCCATGAGGGAGTTCGACCGCAAATAGAGAAAAAGAACAGACTTTACGCTTCTAAAGCAAATAAGGGACGTAACTGGTTGTTTTCCAACCCGGTGATTGGGTTTGGGTGCACATGCGTAAGGAACGATATCCTAACCAAAGGAAATCAAAATTACAGCCTCGTGGTGATGGTCCATTTCAGGTTTTAGAGAGAATCAATGACAACGCATACAAAATTGACCTTCCAGGTGAGTATGGTGTTAGTGCTACCTTTAATGTTGCTGATCTTACGTTGTTTGACACAGATTTTGATTCGAGGTCGAATCCTTTCGAGGAGAGAGGGGATGATGTGGACCAGCTCAAAAACACCAGCAAGGACCCATTACATGTTCCAAATGGTCCAATGACTCGGTCCAAGACAAAGGCATTGAAAGAGGCATTGAATGCATTGGTTTTGAATGTTTCAACCAAGTCGGAATTGAAAGGTCCATTAGAGTATCAAGAGGAGATCCTAGTACATCTTATCCATGTGCAAGAGGGGTCCAACATAACCTTATTTGGGCCATGAGGTGAGGGGTCAGTTTTATGTGGACCTCATTTAAGTCCACATAAGGGGTCTATTAGGGTTAACTTTTCAAGAACTATTTAAACTCATGTAAGCCAAAATTTCGGCAGCTTTGATGATAATTACTTCTGAATTTTTCAGTTTTAACGTGTGAGAGTGATTCTTGCATTCTTCAGTTCTTGAACGAACTGAATCTGACTTATCGAAGATTAACCGGCTTCGTGGCGTCATTCTACTCAATCCAATAGTGTTGGTGCCTTGGGGCAGGTTTCCATTGTGTCACACTCCTATCAGACTTATTTCGGCTTTCCGGGATCAGATCTCAATCTTGATTGTGGGTTGCGTGACCACACGTGATCACGAGGTTCACATCAGTATAGAATTGTGTTTACTCACTTTAAATTGAGTATCCATTTTCCTCCTTTTCCTGCTAGGAATGGAAATCCTGTATTTTCCATATCCATACGATTGAGTCATTGGGTTTCTGAAATAGTGTAAAAAGAAGTGCTTTGAATCATTGCTATTTGACTCGAACCTGCTCTAAAAAAAGTCAAGGCATTTCAAATTGTTTGTTGACACGGATAAAGTCAAGGAAAACCTCTGAAATTATTCCAATATTGGACCTTGGACATAGAATAGTTCCGAATCGAATCTCTTTAAAACGAACTTTTGTCTCATGGTAGCCTGCTTCAATCCCCTTATGAAAATTTTGTTATTGGGTTAGCCATATACTTTACATGTTTCTAGCAATTCACATGGCATCATCAAATGATACAAGTCTTGGATAAGAATCTACAACGCACTTGAACGCCCTTGTTGACGATCCTTTACTCCGACAGCATATAGGGTTCCTCGAACAATGTGATATCTCACACCAGGTAAATCCTTAACACTTTCCCCTCTTACTAAGACTACATAATGTTCTTGTGAATTATGGTCAATACCATGTATACAAGTACTAATTTCAAATCCAGAGGTTAATCGTACTTTGGTGACTTTATGTAAGGCACAATTTGGTTTTTTGGGGGTGATAATGGAAAGTTGATAGATAAGTCACCCTTACTGCCACTCTACAGAACCCGTACATGAGACTTTCACCTCATATAGCTCCACGTTCAATTCTTTCGAAGTCATTGGACCCTTTTCATCGGTCAAGAAGCTCCTCCCTTCATCCACTCAGTCTTGAAGAGTAACTAGGACAAATTCAGTCACGCTTTCATGTTCCAATTGAACATAGTTTCCATGTGTGGTAAGGATTCATAAATGTTTCAGAATCATTTTCTTACAAGGATTCCTTATTCATCCTAGCTACAAAAAGGAAAGAAAACTTCAGAATAAATTCTACCTTCAGATCAGATTTCCTAGTCTATTTGGGACTTCTTAATGGTGACAAATCTGATTCTAGCATATTTAGGATGGTAATTTTTGAATTTGTATTATTTGTATTATTTTCTTCTTAGTCTTTGGGTTATTATTACTTATTTGGGTCAATTGTAAGTAGGCTTCATATAAGTCCACCTAAGGGGGGTCCATTAAGGTTTATTTAAGTCTAGATTTAGTATAACTAAAAGCATAACCAGACATGTAAGTTAGACAATTCAGATTAATAAAACTTTTTATTTGCCGCACTTTGCTGGGATAATCTTCCTTCCTTGGTTCTCTAAGGAACTGAAAACAACTTATTGAAAAACAACTAGTTGCGTGGCGTCATCTTTATACTTCTCGTTCCCGAATCAATATTCGTTGGGTAGGGGTTTTCCATTTCCAATAGTGTTGGTGCCTGGGTACAAGTTATCTTTGTGTCACACTCCTATCAAACCTGATTTACTTCGCTTTCCAGGAATTAGTGTCTTTGTTCAAAAAGACGTTTATTGGTTTCTCATGAGAAAACTAAACAAGGGAAATTGGATCAAATCAACTCGGAATTAGCTCAAATTTGATATTATTATTAATGGGGCCCTAATAGCTTCACATATTATGTTTGGGGTCAATTGGGTATCTTTTACTTTGGTTTTCAATTTCGGGTCTAATCAGGTCTGATTCATAACGTTTTTGCGTCAGTATATCAAATCTTATCACAAATTGCTCAAACTTTATATTCTATCTATCTGGGTTAATATCGCACTATATCTAAAATTGTAGCTCAATTAGATATCATTTACTTTAGGTTCCAGATTCAGACTTAACTCGTCGTAAACGAGTCTGTTTTACGTCAACTTTTGAAATTCGCTTTCTTTCTGTTGTTTTCATTGCTTGCAGTCTATTTTCAACATATCCAACATATTTGGGTGTTGTTTCATTGTTTTTCATATTTTGTTTCTATTTTTTTATTCGAGTCTTCAGTTCGTTCATATTTCGGATAGATTCGCTTGCTACTCGCGAGACTATTGTTGCAATTTTGTTTTGCTTGTTTTCTAGATTTTATTGCCTCTTGAGTCATGTATATATATTTGGATTGCGCTGCCAAGTTGGTTCTATTTGGTGTTGGTTTCAGTTGCGCAAGAACCGCAAGAAGGTGAGACGAGAGGTGTGAGCGTGTGATGATATTAAGAGTGTTTGAGCGATGTGAGGATTTTTTTTTTACCACTAACCAATTTTTGCAGGTACTATCATGTCAGATCAAACAACACACCACCCCCCCGATGTAGAACTTAAATTCCAAATGCATGCCATGACGAAGATGATGGAAAGAATGAATTTCATGATGGGGAACGTGTCTGACAGACTTGAGAAGGTGGTTCCCCCTACCCAAGATGTGAGAAAGGTTGGGGCTGAACACAAATCTAACAATGGCAATGGGGTCAAAAGGCCAAGGTGGGCTGATTATGATGATTTTGTGGAGGACGTTGATGATATTGGTGATGGTGGTTTTAAGGATAAGACCATAGGCCATCGGGATGGTTTTTGGCAGCCTAGAAACCCAAGGGATTTCATGTATTCTGATGAGGTGTTATGGCAAAAGAAAAGGAGGATTCAAAAGGAGAGGTGGTATCAAATGGAGAGAAATAAAGAGATTAGTGTTCTAAAAAAAGAATCTAAGAGTCTATCCCGTATTCTAGGGGACATGAAGCAAGAACTTGATGTGTTAACGACAGCAATCAATGCCCAACAAGCTTCAGAGAGAGAGAGAAAAAAACATTGCCATGATGATAAACAAAATAGAACGGCTGCTACTTTCATCCAAAGTTGTTGTTGACGATTATTGGCAAGAAAAGAACTCCAAAGGCTTCAAAAGGAGGCTAAGGAATTGTCCATTTTACTTGTTGGTGATTCGAGGATGAATCATCTTGAAGAGAGAGGGAATGATACGATCTAGGAAAGGTGAAATTCAGATTTTGACGTAAAATATGCAACTATCAAGTTTACGGCAACAATCATAATTCTCAATCCGACCATTGGGTCGAGCTGAAAATGTACATGAAGTCTCGTGACATGTTGTCCTACCTTGAGTTCAAATTTCAGATCAATCGAAGTTCGGAAAAGCATCGCAATACGGGTCAACAGAGGCTGTACGAATTTTGTTATTTACTTCCTTTTGACTTGTGGACTTTCTTTTTAGCTAAGATTCTTTTCCTAAAAGGACATGAAAGCTTATTTTAGGAATCTTCTAATTCTCTGAAGCTCTTTAATGGGCTGCAATATAGTTTCCATATGTGGCAATCATTCATAAATGTTTCAGAATCCTTTTCTTACAAGAATTCCTTATTCATCCTAGCTATAAAAAGGAAAGAAGACTTCAGAATAAATTCTACCTTCAGATCAGATTTCCTAGTCTATTTGGGACTTCTTAATGGTGACAAATCTGATTCTAGCATATTTAGGATGGTAATTTTCGAATTTGTATTATTTTTATTATTTTCTTCTTAGTCTTTGGGTTATTATTACTTATTTGGGTGGACTTATATGAAGCCCACTTATTTGGGTTATTATTTCTTCTAAGGGGGGTCCATTAGCGTTTATTTCAGTTTAGAGTTAGTATAAATAAAGTCATAACCAAACATGTGGGAGGACAAAATTTTTAGATTAATAAACATCTTCTACAAGTTATCTTTGTGTCACACTCCTATCAAACTGATTTACTTGGCTTTCGGAAGTTGGTGTCTTTGCGTGTGGGTTGCGTGACCACGTGATCTCGAGGTTCGCATCACACGTGGTCACGCAACCCACAACCAAAGACACCAATTCTCGGAAAGCCAAGTAAATCAGGTTTGATAGGAGTGTGACACAAAGATAACTTGTACCTAGGCACCAGCACTATTGGAAACGGAGAACCCCACCCAACGAATATTGATTCGCGAACGAGAAGTATAAGGATGACGCCACAAAGCCAGTTGTTCTTTGATAAGTCGTTTTTAGTTCTTTAGAGAATCATGGAAGGGAGATTATGCCACCAACACACAAGTAACCACAGTTTCTTTTCTCAAGTTTGTCACACAAATTCCCCATCACAAAATTTATTCTTTCCATCATCATCGTCATGGCTTGCATTTGGAACTTAAGTTCACCCTCGGGAGGGGGGGTGGTGTTTTGTGTTTGATCTGACATGAGACCAACCTGTAAAATTGGTTAGTGGTATGAAAATATCCTTACGTCGCTCATGTTTCACTCAAACTTACGTCTTTCCCCTCATCTCATCTTCTTGCAGAATTGAAATCACACCAAATAGAACCAACTCGGCAGCACAATCCAAATAGATGTATATGACTCAAGAAGTAATAATAACATGGAAAACAAGCAAAAACAAAACTATGATGATAGTCTCACGAGTAGCAAGCGAATCTATCCGAAATATGAACAAAATTGAAGACTCGAATGAAAAGAGGAATGAAGTATGCAATATGATGAAACAACACCCAAATATGTTAGATATGCTGTAAATATACTGCAAGAAATGAAAACAACAGAAATGAGAAGAGTTTCAAGAGTTCACGTAAAAACAAACCTGTTTACGATAAGTTAAGTTTGAATTTGAAACCTAAGGTTAATGACGTTCAATTGAGCTAACATTTGAGATGTAGTGCGAATTCAGCCCAAACAGACATAATATTAAATTTGAGAAATTTACAATAAGGTTTGATATGCTGACGCAAAAACGTTATGAATCAGACCTGAATTTGCAAACCTAAGAAAACGATATACAATTGACCCCAAAATCAATAAGAAGTACGATTAGGGCCCCACTAACCATAGTATCAAATTTGAACTAATTATGAGTTGATTTGATCCAATTTCCCTTGTGTTTAGTTTTATGCGTGCGAACAATAACTATCTTTTGAACTACTTTTTTTTTTCCTTTTTCTTATAATATGCTGCAAATTCAACGAGAAGAAGAAATTGGACACTAAGGAAATGTTTTTTTTTTAATTTTGCAAAATCAACAAGAAACAACAATTTAAGAAGGATATAACCTAATTAATGGCAAGGTTGTCAATTCCGTTCCGTTCCGCCCGGAATGGCCGAAACATTCCATACCAATTCAAAAAACGGAACAAAACGGAACAAATTTCATCTCATTTTAAATCTCGGTCCGTTCCGAATTTTACGGCTAAATTCCGCCCGGAGCGTTCCGGTTCCATTCCACATGTTCCGTTCCGCTCTTGAAAAGCCATTGAATCAAATTGAACCTTATTCAATTTAATTAATTAAACCACCCAATTATAAAAAAACTCTTTTTCATTACTATTTTCTATAACAATGATATTAATAATAATATTGAAAATTATTATTACTATTTTTATTAACAATGATATTAATTTTTTAAAATTAGATTTATCACTAATATATATGGTTTATATTCATGTTGTTTTTTTTCATGTTTATACTTTATAGGAATTTGAGCAAAACAAGGGATGCTTTAGATTCCATTAGCCTTCATAACATTGACCTAACTTTATATTTGAAATATTTGTGTTAAAACATTTTACTTTCATAATATTTTGATATTTTGTTTAAGTTGAATTACTTTAAGTTAAAGATCTATTTAATCTTGACTATTTAGAAATATTTTAAATTTTGAAATTATATTTGTTTGCCATTGTGTTTGTATTGCATAATTTATAATTAATTTATCTTGAATTTGAATTATGTTTGTTGAATATATATATATATATATATATATATATATATATATATATATATATATATATATATATATATATATATATATGAACAGTACAACCCCGAAAGGGCACGCCGAAACACTCCGAAATTGAAACATTCCATTCCAATTGAAAAAACGAAACACCTACCGAAACGGAAGTGACAACCTTGATTAATGGAACCACGCTCCGATATCAAATGATAGGAACCTCGTTTCCACGGGGACGCATGGATTCCACAGCGCAATCGGCCGTGTGGCCTCGAAATCATCATCGAAACTACTGCGACGGGTGACGCTTGGATTCGACAGCGCAAACAGCCCCTCTGGCCTCAGAAATAATAAACGATACTGCTTCCACGGGTGAGGCATGGATTCGACAGCACAATCAGCCCCTGTGGACTCAGAAATCATCAACAAAACTACTTCCACGGGTGAGGCATGGATTCGACAGCGTAAATAGCCCCTCCGGCCTCAGAAATGATCAACGAAACTGCTTCCACGGGTGACGCAAGGATTCCACAGCGCAAACAGCCCCTCTGGCCTAAGAAATCATCAACGAAACTGCTTCCACGGGTGGCGCGTGGATTCCACAGCGCAAACAACGCCTCTAGCCTGAGAAATAATCAACGAAACTGCTGTCATGGGTGACGCATGGATTCGACAGCCCATTCAGCCCCTAAGGCCTCAGAAATAATCAACGAAAACTGAGTCGCTGCCGATTCAGAAATCTTCAATGAAAACGTTTCAACGGGTGACACATGGATTCGACATCGCAAACAGCCCCTGCGGCCTCAGAAATCATCATCGAAATTGTTTCCATGGGCGCGCAGGGATTCGACAGCAAAACGCCCCCTCGGGACTCGTAAATCATCAACGAAACTACTTCCACGGGTGACTCACGGATTCGATAGCGCAAAAACCCCCTATGGCCTCAGAAATAATCAACAAAATTACTTTCACGGGTGACGCAAGGATTCCACAAGCGCAAAACAACCACTCGGCCTAAGAAATCATCAACGAAAGTGCTTCCACGGTGGCGCGTGAATTCGACAAAACAAACAACCGCTCCGGCCTTAGAAATAATCAACAAAGCGCTTCCACGGTTGCCACCTGGATTCAACAACAAAAATCCCTCCGGGACTCGAAATCATCAACGAAATTGCTTCGACGGGTGATGAATGGATTCGACAACGCAAACAGCGCCTCTAGCCTCATAAATAATCGCCGAAATTGCTTCCACAAGTGACGCAAGGATTCGACAGCGCAAACAGCCCCTCTAGCCTCAGAAATAATCAACGAAACTGCTTCCACGGGTGACCTATTGATTCGACAGCTCAAACGACCCCTAGGGACTCGAAATCATCAACGAAACTGCTTCCACGTGTGACGCATGGATTCGACAATGCAAACAACCCTTCTAACCTCGAAATAATGAACGAAACTGCTTCCACGGGTGACGCATGGATTCGACAGCGCAAACAACCCCTCGGGACTCAGAAATCATCAACGAATCTCCTTGCACCGGAGACGCATGGATTTGACAGCGCAAACAGCGCCTAGGGACTTAGAAATCATCAAAGAAACTGCTTCCACGGGTTACGCATGGATTCGACAACACGAACAGCCCCTCGGGACTCAGAAATCATCAACGAAACTGCTTCCATTAGTGACTCACGGATTCGATAGCGCAATCAGCCTCTGTGGCCTTAGAAATAATCAACAAAATTGTTTCCAAGGGTGACGCATGAATTCTACGGGGCAATCAGCCCCTAGGGACTCAAAAATCATTTACGAAACTGGGTGACGCAAGTATTCGACAGCGCAAATAGCCCCTAGGGACTCAGAAATCATTAATGAAACTGCTTTCACGGGTGATGCATGAATTCGACAGTGCAAACAGGCCGTGTGGCTTTAGAAATCATCACCGAATACTAAGTCGTTGTCGACTCAGAAATCATCAATGAAAAATGGCTCCACGGGTGACACATGGATTCGACAAAGACAAACACCCCCTCTGGCCTCAGAAATCATCTACTAAACTGGTTCCAGGGGTGACGCATGGATTCGACAACGCAATCAACATCTGTAGCCTAAAAAATCATCAACGAAATTGCTTCCACGGGTGACGCATGGATTCGACAACGCAAACAACCCCAAGGGACTCATAAATCATCAACTAAACTGCTTACACTGGTGTGGCATGGATTGCACAGGGCAAACAGCCCCTCTGGCCTCAGAAATCATCTACTAAACTGGTTCCTGGGGTGACACATGGATTCGACTGCGCAAACAGCCCATAGGGACTCATAAATCATCAACGAAAAAGCTACCATGGGTGATGCATGGAGTCGACAAAGCGCGATCGGCATATCGTGGCCTCAAAAATCATCAACAAAACTGCTTCCACGGGTGACGCACGGATTCGACAGCGCACTCAGCCCCTATGGCCCCAAAAATCATCAACGAAAACTGAGTCGATGTCTCCTCATAAATCATCAACGGAAATGCTTCCACGGGTGACACATGGATTCGACAACGCAACCAGCACCTCTTGCCTTAGAAATCATAAACAAAACTGCTTCAACAGGTGACACATGGATTTGACAGCGCAAACAACCCCTCTGGCCTCAGAAATCATCAACGAAAATTGAGTAGCTGTCGACTCAGAAATCATCAACGAAAATTCTTCAACGAGTGACCTATGGATTCAACAGTGCACACAGTACCTGTGGCCTCAGAAATCATCAACGACTACTTACACGGGTGACACATGGATTCGATAACGCAAACACCCCCTGTGGCCTCAGAAATAATCAACAAAAGTGTTTCCATGGGGTGACACATGGATTCGACGGTGCAATCAGTCCTTAGGGACTTAGAAATCATCTACGAAACCGGTTCCAAGGGTGACGCAGGGGGATTCGACGAGCCAAACAGCTCCTAGGGACTTAGAAATCATCAACAAAACTGTTTTCACGGGTGAGGCATGTAATCGACAGCGCAAACATGTCATCACCGAATATTGAGTCGCTGTCGACACAGAAATCATCAACGAAAAATGCTTCCACGGGTGACACATGGATTCGACAGCGCACAAAGACTCTCGTGGCCTCGTAAATCATCAATGAAACTGCTTCCACGGGTGAGGCATGAATTCGACAGTGCAAACACCCCCTCTGGCCCCAAAAATCATTTACTAAACTGGTTCCAGGGGTGACGCATGGATTCGACAGCGCAAACAGCTAATAGGGACTCAGAAATCATTAACGAAACTGCTACCACAGGTGACGCATAGATTCGACAGCGCAATAAGCAACTTTGGCCTTAGAAATCATCAACGAAATGCTTCAACGGGTGATGCATGAATTCGACAAAGACAAACAGGCTCTGTGGACTCAGAAATCATCACCGAATACTGAGTCGCTGGTGATACAGAAATCATCAACGAAAATTGCTTCCACGGGTGACATATGGATTCGACAGCGCACACAACACCTGTGGCCTTAGAGATCATCAATGAAATTGCTTCCACTTGTGAGGCATGGATTCGACAGCGCAAACACCCTTTCTGGCCTCAGTAAATCATCTACTAAACTCGGTTCCGGGGTGACCCATTGATTCGACAAATCAAAAAACAGCCATATGGACTCGAAATCATCAACGAAACCGCTACCACGGGGGACACATGGATTCGACAAGCAATCAATCAGATATGTGACCTCACAAATCATCAACAAAACGACTTCCACGGGTAACGCATGATTCGACGGCGCAAACAAACCCTATGGCCCTAGAAATCATCAACGAAACCGCTTCCACGGAGACGCATGTATGCGACAGCGCAAACAGCCCTTGTGGCCTCAGAAATAATCAACGAAAATCGAGTCACTGTCTACTAAAAAATGATCAACGAAAACGCTTCCATGGGTGACGCATGGATTCGACACCGAAACAAGCACCTCGGCCTCGAAAATCGAAACGATATCGCTTCCACGAGTGACGCATGGATTCGAGCACAAAAGAGCCCGTGGCCTCGTAAATCATCAATGAATACTCGAGTCATTGTCGACACAGAAATCATCAACGAAAATTGCTTCCACGGGTGACACATGGATTCGACAGCGCACACAGCACCTGTGGCCTTAGAAATCATCAATGAAATTGCTTCCACGAGTGAGGCATGGATTCAACAGCGCAAACACCATTTCGGCCTCGAAATCATCTACTAAACCGGTTCCAGGGGTGACGCATGGATTCGACAAATGCCAAAAGCCCTAGGGACTAAGAAATCATCAACGAAACCGCTTCCACGGATGAAACATGGATTCGACAACGCAAACAATGTCCCTGTGGCCTCGAAATCATCAACGAAACCTTCCACGGGTGACGCATGGATTCGACGAAAACAAACGCCCTTCTCCGCCTCGTAAATAATCAACGGAAACCAAGTCGCTTTCTACTAAAAATTGATCAACATAAATGCTTCCACGGCTGACACATGGATTCGACACCGCAAACAGCACCTTTGGCCTCAGAAATCATAAACGAAACTGCTTCCACCGTTGACGCATGGATTCGACAGCAAAACAGGCCCTATAGCCTCAGAAATCATCACCGAATACTGAGTCGCTGTCGACAGAGAAATCATCAACGAAAAATGTTTCCACGGGTGACACATGGATTCGACAGCGCACACAAAGACCTATGGCCTCAGAAATCATCAATGAAACTGCTTCCACTGGCGAGGCATGGATTTGACAATGCAAACACCCCCTCTAGCCTCGAAATCATCAACTAAACTGGTTCCGGGGGTGACGCATTGATTCGACAAGCGCAAACAGTTATAAGGACTCGAAATCATCAACGACACTACTACCACGGGGGACACATGGATTCGACGCACGCAATCAGCATTCGTGGCCTCACAAATCATCAACGAAACTGCTTCCACGGGTAACGCATGATTCCACAAAGGCAAACAGCCCCTCTGGCCTCAGAATTGATCAACGAAACTGCTTCCACCGGTGACGCATGTATTCGACAGCGCAAACAACCCCTGTGGCCTCAGAAATCATCAACGAAAACCGAGTCGCTGTCTACTAAAAAATGATCAACGGAAACGCTTCCACGGGAGACGCATGGATTCGACACCGCAAACAGCACCTCTGGCCTCAGAAATCGTAAACGAAACTCCTTTCACGGGTGACGCATGGATTTGACAGCGCAAACAGGCCTGTGACCTCAGAAATCATCACCGAATACTGAGTCGCTGTCGACACAGAAATCATCAATGAAAAATGCTTCCACGGGTGACACATGGATTCGACAGCGCACACAGCACCTGTGGCCTCAAAAATCATCAATGAAACTGCTTTCACGGGTGAGGCAGGGATTCGACAGCGTAAACACCCCCTCTGGCCTTAGAAATCATCTACTAAACTGGTTCCACGGGTGACGCATGGATTCAACAGCACAAACAGCCACTAGAGACTCATAAATCATTAACGAAACTGCTACCACGGGTGACACATGGATTCGACAGCGCAATCAGCAAATTTGGGCTCAAAAATCATCAACGAAACTGCTTCCATAGGTGACACAAGGATTGGACAGCGCAAACAGCCCCTGTGGCCTCAGAAATCATCAATGAAACTACTTCCACGGGTGAGGCATTGATTCGACAGCGCAAACATCCCTTCTGCCCACATCAATCATCTACTAAACTGGTTCTAGGGGTGACACATGGATTCCACGGCGCTAACAGCCCCTAAGAAATCAGAAATCATCAACGAAACTGCTACGACAGGGACGCATGGATTCAACATCGCAATCAGCCCCTATGGCCTCATAAATCATCAACGAAACTGCTTCCACGGGTGACGTATGGATTCAACATCGGAATCAGCCCCTGTGGCCTCGAGAATCATCAACGGAAATGCTTCCATGGGTGACGCATGGATTCGAGCAACAAAACAAGACATCTATCCTCAGAAATCATTAACGAAACTGCTTCCACGGGTTACGCATTGATTCGACAGCGCAAAGAGCCCATGTGGTCTAAAAAATCATCTAATAAAACTGAGTTGCAGCTGACTAAGAAAACATCAATGAAAATAGCTTGCACAGGTGACACATGGATTCAACAGCGCAATCAGCACCTGTGGCCTCAGAAATCATCAACGAAACTGGTTCCATGGATGACACATGGATTTGACTGCGCAAACAACATATGTGGACTGACTGAGAAACCATCCATGAAAATTGATTCCCTGCCTACTCAGAAATCATCAACGAAACTAATTCCACTATTGACACATAAATTTGACAACGCATCTACCTCCTGTAGGCTAAAAAATCATCATTAAAAACTGAGCCTCTGCGACTCAGAAATCATCAACGAAACTACTACCACAAGTGACACATTGATTCGACAGCGCAATGAGCCCCTATGGCCTCATAAATCATCAACGAAACTGCTTCCACGGGTGACGTATGGATTCAACATCGGAATCAGCCCCTGTGGCCTCAGAAATCATCAACGGAAATGCTTCCACGGGTGACGCATGGATTCGAGCAGCGCAAACAGCACATCTATCCTCAGAAATCATTAACGAAACTGCTTCCACGGGTTACGCATTGATTCGACAGCGCAAAGAGCCCATGTGGTCTAAAAAATCATCTAATAAACTGAGTTGCAGCTGACTAAGAAAACATCAATGAAAATAGCTTGCACAGGTGACACATGGATTCAACAGCGCAATCAGCACCTGTGGCCTCAGAAATCATCAACGAAACTGGTTCCATGGATGACACATGGATTTGACCGCAAACAACATATGTGGACCGACCGAGAAACCATCCATGAAAATTGATTCCCCGCCTACTCGAAATCATCAACGAAACTAATTCCACTATTGACACATAAATTTGACAACGCATCTACCTCCCGTAGGCTAAAAAATCATCATTAAAAACTGAGCCTCTGCGACTCGTAAATCATCAACGAAACTACTACCACAAGTGACACATTGATTCGACAGCGCAATGAGCCCCTATGGCCTCATAAATCATCAACGAAACTGCTTCCACGTGTGACTTATGGCTTCGACAGCTCCAACAGCACCTCGGCCTCGTAAATCATCAAGGAAACGCCCGAGGGCCGACGCATAGATTCGACAAGGCAAACATCCCCTATGACCTCGAAATCATAAACAAAACTGCTTCCATGGGTGACGCATGGATTCGACAGTGCAAAAAACCCCTTGGGCATAAAAAATCATCAATGAAACTGCTTCCACTTGTATGGCATGGATTCGACAGCGCAAACAGCCCCTGTGGCCTCAGAAATCATCAATGAAACTTCTTCCACAAGTGAGGCACGGATTTGACAGCGCAAATAGCCCCTCTGGCCTAAGAAATCATCAACGAAAACTGAGTCTCTGTCTTCTCAGAAACCATCAACAGAAATGCTTCCACGGGTAACATATGGCTTTCATAGCGCAAACAGCCCCTGTGACTTAAAAAATCATCAACGAAACTGCTTCAAAGGGTGACCCATGGATTTGATAGCACAAACAGCCCCTCTAACGTCATAAATCATCTACTAAACTGGTTCCACGTGTGACACATGGATTCGAGAGCGCAAACAGCCCCTTGGCCCTAAAACATCATCAACGAAAGTGCTCCCACATGTGACGCATGGATTCGACAACGCAAACAGCCCCTAGGGACACATAAATCATCAACGAAACAGAAACCACGGGTGACACATGGTTTCGACAGCGCAATCAAAGATCTGTGGCTTAATAAATCATCAACGAAACTGCTTTCACAGGTGAGGCATGGATTCGACAGCGCAAATAGCCCCTCTGGCCTCAGAAATCATCTACTATAGTGGTTGCAGGGGTGACGCATGGATTCGAAGGCGCTAACAACCCCTAGGGACTTAGAAATAATTAACGAAACTGCTACTATGGGAGACGTATGGATTCGAGCAGCGCAAACAGCACATCTAGCCTTAGAAATCAATAACAAAATTGCTTTCATGGCTTACGCATTGATTCGACAGCGCAAAGAGCCCATCTGGGCTCAGAAATCATCTAACAAAACTAAGTCGCAACTGACTCAGAAAACATCAATGAAAACAGCTTACACAGGTGACGCATGAATTCGACAACAAGCAAACAGCTCATGTGGCCTCAGAAATCAACAACGAAACTGCTTCCACAAGTGAGGCATGGATTCGACAGTGCAAAGAGCCCCTCTGGCCTCAGAAATCATCAACGAAAACTAAGTAGTTGTCGAATCATAAATCATCAATGAAATGCTTCCACAGGTGAGGCATGGATTCGACAGCGCAAACAGCCCCTCTGGCCTTAGAAATCATCTACTAAATTGGTTCGAAGGGTGATGCATGGATTTGACAACGCAAACAACCCCTAGGGACTCATAAATCATCAACGAAATAGCAACCACGGGTGACGCATAGAGTCGACAACGTAATCAGCATATCTGGCCTTAGAAATCATCAACAAAACTACTTCCACGGGTGACGCATGGATTCGACAAAGGCAATCAGCCCTTGTGGCCTAAGAAATCATCAATGAAAACTGAGTCGCTGTCTTCTCAGAAACTATCAACAGAAATGCTTCAACGGGTAACATATGGCTTCCATAGCGCAAACACCCCTATGGCTTAAAAAATCATCAACGAAACTGCTTCAAAGGGTGATCCATGGATTTGACAGCGCAAACAACCCCTTTTGCCTTAAAAATTATCAACGAAACGGCTTCCACGTGTGAGGCCTGGATTCGGCAGCGCAAACAACCCCTCTGACGTCAGAAATCATCTACTAAACTGGTTCCAGGTGTGACACATGGATTCGAGAGCACAAACAGCCTCTTGGGCCTAAAACATCATCAACGAAAGTGCTCCCACGTGTGACGCATGGATTTGATAGCGCAAACAGCCCCTAGGGACTCATAAATCATCAACGAAACAGCAACCACGGGTGACACATGGTTTCGACAGCGCAATCAGCATCTGTGGCCTAAGAAATCATCAATAAAACTGCTTCCACAGGTGAGGCATAGATTCGACAGCGCAAAAAGCCCCTTCGGCCTCAGAAATCATCTACTATAGTGGTTGCAGGGGTGACGCATGGATTTGAAGGCGTTAACAACCCCTAGGGACTCAGAAATCATCAACGAAACTGCCACCACGGGTGACGCATGGATTCGACAACGCAATCAACATCTGTAGCCTAAAAAATCATCAACGAGACTGCTTCCACTGGTGTCGCATGGATTCGACAAAGGCAATCAGCCCCTAAGGACTTAGAAATCATCAACGAAAACTTAGTCACTGTTGACTCAGAAATCGTCAACGAGAATGCTTCCACTGGTGACGCATGGATTCGATTGTGCAAACAGCCCCTGTGGCCTAAAAAATCATCAACGAAACTGCTTCCATGGGTGACGCATGGATTCCACATTGCAAACATCCCCTGCGGCCTTAGAAATCATCATCGAAACTGCTTCCACGGGTGACGCATGGATTCGACAGCGCAAGCAGCACCTATGGCCTCAGAAATCATCAACGAAACTGCTTCCACGTGTGACCCATGGATTCGACTGCGCAAACAACCCCTGTGGCCTTAGAAATCAAAACATATATAATTTTGTTTTCGTATGAAAATACTAAACAAAATGATTTTTTATATTTTTAAGAGATTTAGCCCTATGCAACACACAAAAAAAACATTTTTTTTAATTTGTAGTTTTCTTGAAAACAAAAATCCTAAAACTAAAAAAACTAAACAAAATAAAAGCAAAAGTTGATTTAATGATTTTTGTTTTGTTTTTTTTTATCATATTTATCCTTTTTTATATTATTTCAATCGGGTTAATCCGGTTGGGCAAACTCTACCGAGTTGAAACGGTCAGGTTGACTCGGTTGGGGTTGACCTAGTTGGGTGGACTTAACCAGGTTAAATATAAAACAAATCGAAGAAAAGAACATAGAATCAAAACTGACGAGGATCAGCCTAACACCAAGTTTAATCATGCCAAAGATCCATTGGAGATACCAAGTAAGCCAATTACAAGAGCTAGGATAAAGAAAATTAAAGATTAATTTGTCATTAAATACCATTAACCCTTCTTTCCTTGTGTAGCTAGGATGAATAAGGAATCCTTATAAGAAAAGGAGTCTGAAACGTTAATGAATACTTGCCACACTTGGAGATTATATTGCAGCTCATTAAAGATCCTTGTGGAACTAGGAAATTCCCAAAACCAGCTGCCACATCCTTGTAGAAAAGAATCCTAACCAAATAGGAAGTTTACAAGTCAAAAGGAAGTAAATAACAAAATTCGTACAACTTCTGTTAACCAGTATTGCGGTGCCTTTCCCAACTCCGATTGACCTGAACTTTTAACCCAAGGTAGGACAACATGTCTGGAGAGGCCACATAAAATTTTAGCCTGATACAATAGTTGTATTGAGAATTATGATTGTTGTCGTAAACCCGGATTGGTGCACATTTTACGCCAAAATCAAAATCTGACCTTACTTCGGTCATATCCCAAGGCTGAACTGTATCACAAAATCTAATGCTAAAGAGCGTGAAGGTTCGAGTTCTCTTCAAGGCATAATATTGAGAATGCTTATTGAATGAACAATTCAATGAGATCTCGGATCGAATCGATATTGATATACCGATTCGATATAAGATCTCTTATTGAATTGGAATAAGTTCTGCCGCGAATCACGAAATCTTGGTGATCTTCTCTATCTAACGAATAATGAATGGGGAGTCTACTTTGAAATCGTCCACCCTGGAACCACAAGGGTAGATTGATACAATAGAAACCTTTGGAAAATGCCCGTCGTAACCCAACAAATAAAGTACAGTACATAGTCCATTTTAGGGATTGACGACTTACCCATTCAAGGGCTTTGGCACTGGATGTTATGTTCCCAAAATAAATAGGTACTATCGGGTCAAGTGAATTCAATAATAGGCATCTGTTGGCATTCTAGCCTTCATTCTCTTTCTCCTTTCGGAGCCTATCCAAAAGACAATCTAGTACTTCTTGGTCGTGAATATTTGAATAGGACTTCGAATTTGGTCTTTAATCAAATCGAATGTATCATTCGTGATAAACTTGATTTGATGAGGAATGTCGTACCAACAAATGAAAACAATAGGATCCAACGAGCTTGGAGGGTGAATAACATAGATTCTTAATTTGTTAGTTAGCTGGTTGTATTGGTTTCCCTAACGAATCTAGTGAGGTTTTAGTTTATGGTCAGTGGCTAGCCTGTAGCCATCTGTTGTTTTATGTTTCTGTTATCATTGTAAATCTGGGGTATGCCCCTTATAATGTTTGTATCTTCTTCTTTTAATACATACGTCAACTTACCAAAAAAAAAGAATATTTGAATAGGACGAACTGCCTCGTGGATATCTTTGCTTCGAAACAAAAGAATTAGAATTAGTCCCAATGAATGGAATGTGTATATTAATCCATATAGGGGATCTTCCAATTGAAAAGATCCATCGACCTAAGACAAAGAGAAGGTTATATCTATTTTATTTAGTTATTCAGTTAAACCAACGATTCGTTATTGGAGCAGATAACAACAACCACCATTTCATCCGACAAATGTATTTTTTATTTTTCCAAAGGATTTGTATCTTTCATTAATGGAAATTTTTTGATGTAGTGAGGAATTGCTATGGTTGCTCAGTGTTCAAGAATTCTTGTTTAAGCAGTTCATACCATCCATACATAGTGTTTTGATCTAAGATTTCAATTGTTCCGTGTCCAAAATATGAAAAGAAGGAGGTGTTTCCATGACTCTACCACCCAGTCTTTCAGGCTACATATCTTTCAGGCTAAGGAATGGGAAACCTTTCTCGTATTATATGAATTAAATTTTCATTTCATCCGAGAAAAGCCATCTTTTTCTCAACAATGCCTTTATCATTTGATCCAATAGCCTTCCGTAAGATAGGAATAGATTTGATAAATACTGATAACTCGGATAGATTATTAGAGCTGAAAAATCCATTAGATAATGAACTCTTGGTTCTAAGCCATCTCTGGCGATGAATCCACAATTCAAAGTATTTTTCTTGCGTATTCTTGATAAACCAACATTTATATATAGATGTAGGAGGATCTGTTTGGGAAGTAAGAAGCCCCTTTGACATCTCTTCATCTACAAAGAATTCTTGATGTGAAAACACAGAGACAAGGGGCTGGTCTTTGAATAGGAAAAGAGTGGATTTGCAGGGTCCTACCAAATGAATTGGCTTATTCAAAAAATGCCTTGTTCTTTGGAAGATCTATCTTGTATATGGTACTGCATGGTTCCACTATGTAAGAACTCCGAATCATTCTCTTGAAGCTCATCCTCTTCATCATAAATGATCCGCTTACCCTGAAATGACATAGCCTAATAGGGAAATCCCAATGAATTGGGCCTTTCGATACAATCAAATAGAAAGCCCCAAGGGCTCATATTCTAGGAGCCCAAACTATGTGATTGAATAATCTTCCTCTATCTGTCATGGGTCGAGGATTCCTTCTACTTCCCCTTCTTCAAACTCCGATTCATATTTTTCATAGAGAAATCTCTGATCAAGGATAGAACAAGATCCATTTGGCATCATATCTAATGGACTCCTTGGTTTGGGCTGAAGAAGCAATGTCACTTGATCATTATCAAACTGACTGCAATCCTTTTTTGTCCATGAGGATCCCACCAGAGCGCCTTCTACTTCTAATAGGCCATGAACTAGATCAAAACCATTCTCAACAAGTCCATAATAAGCGATCCCATTTTTTTCATCGGGTCCGGATCTCACAAAAGGTCTTGAGCAATTGATCTGGCAGAACAACTTAAAAGATAAAGTATCGTTAATTTCTTCATGCTCGTTCCAAGTTCGAAGTACCATTTGTACAAATAAGAATCCCCTTCGTTACATGATTTCTTCTTCATATAGAGATATAAGATCTATGGGGCAATTACTTAGAAATACATTTTGTGCAACAACCCTTCCTGATAAGGTTCAGCCTTGTGATATGACCCAAGTAAGGTCAGATTTGGATTTTGGTGTAAAAAGCGCAACAGTCCAGGTTTACGGCAACAGTTATAATTCTCAATTCGACCATTGGATCAAGCTAAACTTTTATGTGGACTCTTCAGACATATTGTCCTACTATGGGTTAAAATTTCAGGTCAATCGGAGTTTTGGAAGGCATCACAATACTGGTCAATAGAGGCTGTATGAATTTTGTTATTTACTTCCATTTGACTTGTGAACCTCCTATTTGGTTAGGATTCTTTTCCTACAAGGATGTGACAGCTGGTTATGCGAATTTCCTAGTTCCACAAGGATCTTTAATGAGCTGCAATATAATCTCCGAGTGTGGCAAGGATTCATTAATGTTTCAGAATCCTTTTCTTATAAGGATTCCTTATCATCCTAGCTACATAAGGAAAGAAGGGATGGTGGTATTTAATGACAAATTAGTTATTTTTATTATTTTATTTTGTTAGCTACAGCCCAAGGCTTGTTTGGGCTTACTTAATACTTTATTTTCAGTTAGGATCCAAGGCTTGTTTGGATTAAGTTATGGGCTTTTCAGCTTAGGGTTTTGGGTCAGTTTTGAGTGGACCATAAGTCCACATAAGGGGTCCATTAGGGTTAATTTTTCAAGAACTATATAAACTCATGTAAGCCAAAATTTCGGCAGCTTTGATGATAATTACTTCTGAATTTTTCAGTTTTAATGTGTGAGAGTGATTCTTGCATTCTTCGGTTCTTGAACGAACCGAATCGACTTATCAAAGATTAACCGGCTTCGTGGCATCATTCTACTCAATCCAATAGTGTTGGTGCCTTGGGGCGAGTTTCCATTCTATCACACTCTTATCGACTTATTTCAGCTTTTCCGGATCGATCTCAATCTTGATTGTGGGTTGCGTGACCACGTGATCACGAGGTTCGCATCAGTTGGTATCAGAGCTAGGCTCCGAAACAAGGTCATATCCTTCTGTTATTTTCGTTTTTTTAGTGTTCCTTTAAGTTTTTCAGTGATTGCGTCCATCTTCTTGTTCTTTATGTCTGCGTCATCTAAGCAAAAAAAAAAGGTTATATTTCCTTGTTATTATCTCTAATCATATCAGTATATTAAAAAGGAAAAAAAGAAAGAGAGAGGGAGGGATTAGTTGAAATGCTTCCACGGGTGACAGATGGATTCAACAAAGACAAACAGCCCATGTGGCCTCAGAAATCATCAACGAAACTGCTTCCACTAGTGACGCATGGATTCGACAGCGCGAACATCCCCTCTGCCCTGATAAATCATCAACATAACTGCTTCCACGGGTGACTCATTGATTCGACATCGCAAAGAATCCATTTGGGCTCAGAAATCATCAAAGAAAACTGAGTCGCCGCGAATCGATATCATCAACGAAACCGCTTTCACGGGTGAGGCATGGATTCGACAAATGCAAGCAACCCCTCCGGCCTCGTAAATCATCTACTATACTGGTTCCGTGGGTTACGCAAGGATTCAACAAAAACAAATGCCCCTAGGGACTCAAAAATTATCAACGAAACCGCTACCATGGGTGAAGCATGGATTCGACAGTAAAGAGCCCATGCGGGCTCGAAATCATCAAAGAAAACCGAGGCGCTTCCGAATCAGAAATAATCAACGAAAGTGCTTCCACGGGTGACACATAGATTCGACAGCGCAAATAGCTCCTGTGGCCTCGGAAATCATCAACAAAAACTTAGACGTTGTCGACTCAGAAATCGACACCGAAAGTGCTTCCACTATGCATGGATTCGACAGCTCAAACAGCCGCTGTGGCCTCAAAAAACTTCAATGAAACTGCTTCCACGGGTCACGCATGGATTTGACAGCGTAAACAGCCCATCTAGCCTCAGAAATCATCAACGAAACTGCTTCTACGGGTGATGCATTGATTCGACAGCGTAAACAGCCCATGTGGCCTCAGAAATCATGAACGAAACTGCTTTCACGGGTGATGCATGGATTCGATAGGGCAAACAGCCCCTGTAGCCTTAGAAATAATCAACGAAACTGCTTCCACGGTGACACATGGATTCGACAACCCAAACAGCCCCCTAGGACTCAGAAATCATCAACCAAACTGGTTCCAGGGGTGATGCATGGATTCGACAAAGGCAAACAGCCCATAGGGACTTAGAACTCATCAACGAAAACTAAGTCGATGTCGACTCAAAAATCATCAACGAAACTGATTCGAGGGTGACGCGTGGATTCGACAGCGCAAATAGCCCTAGGGACTAAGAAATCATCAATGAAACTGGTTCCATGGGTGACGAATGGATTCGACAGCGCAAATAGCCCTAGGGACTGAGAAATCATCAACGAAAATGCTTCCACGAGTGACGCTTGGATTCGACAGAGCAATCAGCCCCTGAGGCCTCAGAAATCATTAGCGAAAACTAAGTTGATGTCGACTCAGAAATCATCACCGAAAACTAAGTCGATGTCGCCTCACAAATCATCAACGAAAATCCTTCCACGGGTGAACCATGGATTCGACAGCGCAAACAGCCCATGTGGCCTCACAAATGATCAACGAAACCGCTTCCACGCGTGATGCATGGATTCGACACAACAAACAGCCGTTGTGGCCTCAAAAATCATCTATTATACTAGTTCCAGGGGTGACACATGGATTCGACAAAGGCAAACATCCCGTAGGGACTCAGAAATCATCAACGAAACAGCTACCACGGGTGATGCATGGATTCGACAGCGCAATCAGCATCTGTGGCCTCAAAAATCATCAACGAAAGTGCTTCCACGGGTGACGCATGGATTCGAAAGCATAATCATCCCCTGTGGCCTCAGAAATCATCAACGGAAATGCTTCCACAGGTGCCCTTGGATTTGACAGGGCAAGCAGCCCTTGTGGCCTCAGAAATCTTCTATCAGTGATGCATGGATTCGACAGCGCAAACAGGGCCTCTGGCCTTAGAAATCATCTACGAAACTGCTTCCACGGGTGATGCATGGATTCAACGGTGCAAACAGCCCCTAGGGACTCAGAAATCATCTATGAAAACTAAGTAGTTGTTGAATCATAAATCATCAACGAAAATGCTTCCACGAGTGACACAAGGATTCGACAAAGACAAACAGCCCATGTGGCCTCAGAAATCATCAACGAAAACTAAGTAGTTGTCGAATCATAAATCATCAACGAAAATGCTTCCACGGGTGACACGTGGATTCGATAACTCAATCAGCGCATGTGGCCTCAAAAATCATCAACAAAAACTGCTTCCACGGGTGACGCATGGATTCGATAGCGCAAATGTCCCCTCCGGCTCGATAAATCATCAATGAAACCGCTTCCACGTGTGACGATGGATTCGATCCGTGCCAACAGCCCTAGGGATTGAGAAATCATCAACGAAACCGCTTCCATGGGTGACGTATGATTACACAACCGCAAAACATCCCTATGGCCTCGATATCATCAACGAAACCGCTTCGACGGTGACGCATGGATTTGATAAGGCAAACAAAGTCCTAAGGACACATAAATCATCAACAAAAATGGAGTCGCCGTCGACTCGTAAATCATCAACGCAAATGCTTCTACGAGTGACGATTGGATTCGACAGGAACGCAAAAGCTTGTTGTGGCCTTAGAAATCATCAACGAAACTGCTTCCACGGGCGAGGCAACGATTCGACAGCGCAAACAACCCCTCTGGCCTCAGAAATCATCTACAACACTGGTTCCAGGCGTTACGCAAGGATTCGACACCGCAAACGCCCTCTAGGGACTCGGAAATTATCAATGCAACCGCTACCACGGGTGACGCATGGATTCGACAGCGCAAAGAGCCGATGTGGGCTTAGAAATCATCAAAGAAAACTGAGTTGCTGCCGAATCAGAAATCATCAACAAAAGTGCTTCCACGGGTGACCATAGATTCGACAAATGCAAAATGTACCGTGACCTCGGAAATCATCAACGAAAACTTAGACGATGTCTACTCAGAAATCGTCACCCGAAAGTGCTTCCACTATGCATGGATTCGACAGCTCAAACAACCGCTGTGGCCTAAAAAACTTCAACGAAACTGCTTCCACGCGTGATGCATGGATTCGACATGCGCCAATCTCAACCCTCTAGCCTCGTAAATCATCAATGAAAACTAAGTAGTTGTCGAATCATAAATCATCAACGAAACTGCTTCCACGGGTGACACGTGGATTCGATAGTGCAATCAGCGCATGTGGCCTCAAAAATCATCAACAAAACCGCTTCCACTGGTAACGCATGGATTCGATAGCGCGAACAGCCCCTCTGGCCTGATAAATCATCAATGAAACTGCTTCCACAGGTGACGCATGGATTCGACTGTGCCAACAGCCCCTAGGGATTGAGAAATCATCAACGAAACTGCTTCCATGGGTGACGTATGATTACACAGCGCAAACATCCCTATGGCCTCAGATATCATCAACGAAACTGCTTCGACGGGTGACGCATGGATTTGACAAAGGCAAACAGTCCCTAAGGACACATAAATCATCAACAAAAATGGAGTCGCTGTCGACTCAGAAATCATCAACGCAAATGCTTCTACGAGTGACGATTGGATTCGACAGCGCAAACAGTTGTTGTGGCCTTAGAAATCATCAACGAAACTGCTTCCACGGGCGAGGCAACGATTCGACAACCGCAAACAACCCCTCTGGCCTCAGAAATCATCTACAACACTGGTTCCAGGCGTTACGCAAGGATTCGACACCGCAAACAGCCCCTAGGGACTCAGAAATTATCAATGCAACTGCTACCACGGGTGACGCATGGATTCGACAGCGCAAAGAGCCGATGTGGGCTTAGAAATCATCAAAGAAAACTGAGTTGCTGCCGAATCAGAAATCATCAACAAAAGTGCTTCCACGGGTGACCATAGATTCGACAGCGCAAACAGCCCCTGTGACCTCGGAAATCATCAACGAAAACTTAGACGATGTCTACTCAGAAATCGTCACCCGAAAGTGCTTCCACTATGCATGGATTCGACAGCTCAAACAACCGCTGTGGCCTAAAAAACTTCAACGAAACTGCTTCCACGCGTGATGCATGGATTCGACAGCGCCAACAGCCCCTCTAGCCTCAGAAATCATCAATGAAAACTAAGTAGTTGTCGAATCATAAATCATCAACGAAAATGCTTCCACGGGTGACACATGGATTCGACAGCTCAAACAACCCATGTGGCCTCAGAAATCATCAACGAAACTGCTTCCACTAGTGACGCATGGATTCGACAGCGCGAACATCCCTCCGCCCGATAAATCATCAACATAACTGCTTCCACGGGTGACTCATTGATTCGACATCGCAAAGAATCCATTTGGGCTCAGAAATCATCAAAGAAAACTGAGTCGTTGCCGAATCAGATATCATCAACGAAACTGCTTTCACGGGTGAGGCATGGATTCGACAGCGCAAGCAACCCCTCTGGCCTCAGAAATCATCTACTATACTGGTTCCAGGGGTTACGCAAGGATTCAACAGCGCAAACAGCCCCTAGGGACTCAAAAATTATCAACGAAACTGCTACCATGGGTGAAGCATGGATTCGACAGCGTAAAGAGCCCATGCGGGCTCAAAAATCATCAAAGAAAACTGAGTCGCTTCCGAATCATAAATAATCAACGAAACTGCTTCCACGGTGACGCATGGATTCGACAACCCAAACAGCCCCCTGGGACTCAGAAATCATCAACCAAACTGGTTCCAGGGGTGACACATGGATTCGACAACCCAAACAGCCCATAGGGACTCAGAAATCATCAACGAAAACTAAGTCGATGTCGACTCAGAAATCATCAACGAAACTGATTCCAGGGGTGACGCATGGATTCGACAGCGCAAATAGTCCTAGGGACTAAGAAATCATCAATGAAACTGGTTCCACGGGTAACGAATGGATTTGACAGCGCAAATAGCCCTAGGGACTGAGAAATCATCAACGAAAATGCTTCCACGAGTGACGCTTGGATTCGACAACGCAAACAGCCCCTAGGAACTGAGAAATCATCAACGAAACTGCTTCCATGAGTGGAGTATGGATTTCACAACGCAAACATCCCCTCTAGCCTCAGAAATTTTCAACGAAACTGCTTCCACTGGTGACGCTTGGATTCAACAGAGCAATCAGCCCCTGAGGTCTCAGAAATCACCAACGAAAACTAACGATGTCGACTCAGAAATCATCAACAAAAATGCTTCCACGGGTGACGCATGGATTCAACAGTACAAACAGCCCATGTGGCCTCACAAATCATCAACGAAACTGCTTCCACGGGTGATGCAAAGATTCGACAACCCAGAAACATCTCGTGGCCTCGTAAATCATCAACGAAACCGCTTCCACGGGTGACGCATGGATTCGACAAAACAAACAGCCCTAGGGACTGAGAAATCATCAACGAAACTGGTTCCACGGGTGACGCATGGATTCCACAGTGGAAACATCCCTTGTGGCCTAAAAAATCATCAACGAAACTGCTTCTACTGGTAACGCTTGGATTCGACAGAGCAATCAGCCCTTGAGGCCTCAGAAATCATCAACAAAAACTAAGTCGATGTCGACTCAAAATCATCAATGAAAATGCTTCCACGGGTGATGCTTGGATTCGATAGAGCAATCAACATCTGAGGCCTTAGAAATCATCAGCGAAAACTAAGTCGATGTCAACTCAGAAATCATCAATGAAAACTTAATCGATGTCGACTCACAAATCATCAAAGAAAATGCTTCCACCGGTGACGCATGGATTCGACAACGCAATCAGCCCCAGTGGCCTCAAAAATCATCAACGAGACTGCTTTCACGCGTGATGCATGGATTCGACACCGCAAACAGCCCCTGTGGCCTCAAAAATCATCAACAAAACTGTTTCCACGGGTTACGCATGGATTCGACAACGTAAAAAGCCCCTCTAGCCTCAGAAATCATCTACTAAATTGGTTCCAGGGGTGATACATGGATTCGACAGCGCAAACAACCCCTAGGGATTCATAACTCATCAACGAAATTGCTACCACGGGTGACGCATGGATTCGACAGCGCAATCAGCATCTATGGCCTCAGAAATCATCAACGAAAACTGAGTCGCTGTCTACTTAGAAATCATCAACGGAAATGCTTTCACGGGTGACACATGGATTCGATAGTGCAAAAAACACCTCTGGCCTCAGAAATCATCAACGAAACTACTTCCACGGGTTACACATGAATTCAACAGCGCAAAGAGCTAAAAATATATCCTTTGCAGTCCCTTTTGAGACTAGTAAAGTTTTTGGAAATAACCTTGGCTAGTATCACACCCTACACCGGGGGGCAAGTGCGAGAGATATACCAAATTCTTCAATACTGAAAAGTGCCTCAAATAACACTAGGAGCATAGTTTTGAAACCCGGACCGGCCCGGCGGGTCGACCCGGGCCTGGAACCGGTCCGGGTCTAAGTAAAAACCTGTCTCGGGAGTTAGCCCCGAGAAACCCGATCGACCCGCGGAGTCAACCCGAACCCGTCGACCCGGTAAACCCGGTTGAGACCCGCCCCTTCCCCGATAGAGAAAGGCAAAAGCAGTCTTGTACGATCTAATCTCCAACAAATAGCCTCAACGCATTTTTGACAAGTACTCAACAAATGGCCTCTTCAAATCCTCATCTGAAATCTTCATCTTCCCTTCCTCTTCATCATTACCCATTCCCATTCCCATTCCCACGTTCAGCTTGAAAGGGGCATGCTAGACATGTTTCGTTGGAATTGATGGAGCACTTTCTCGCCTCACCGCAACCTCATTAGAAGAAGGTTTGTAATCGACTACCTCTTCTTCAAAACTCTTCTTCCTAACAAGCTTGATCTCGCGACATCTTCTCTCTCTTCTTATTCATGCTACTGGTAAAGAGAAGGTTCGGATGTCAGGATCTCATTACCAGAAGTACCCACCTCTACTGTGGCAACCAAGTGCCCTTGCACCAGCTTGAAAAAGCTAATCAATTGATTCTTTTCCATCAGTGAAAGATTTGATCTTTTGGGGTAAAGAAGAGGAAATTTCAAATCGGAGAGGAAGATAAATTTCACCTCATTAAGTCAATTTGACAATGAAGCCCACATGAGCTCCTCCTCAACCGGCCCCTACCTGTGATTAATAATTTTTTCTTTTTTTATTATTTTTTTTGGTTGACCCGGGTCAACCCATGTGACTCGTGACCCGATCATTAGATGGGGTCAATTACCGAGTTGGGTTTCAAAACTATGACTGGGAGGCATGAAAAGAGCAAAGACGCCCAAACAAAATTGAGCTTCTCACAAAAATAACTAATATGAATCACGCTCAACCAAGTAAAGAAAGAAAAAAAACAAATGAAAAACCCAAGCCCAACACCGGGGGCACGATAGACCATTTTGGAAAGACATTCAAAATTTAAAATGACAAAAGGTCAAGAAACAAGCACAAGTGATCCTTAGTCTTTAAATTCCTTAAACACCTTTTGAGCTTGTAAATGTCCTTTTTCTTCATAACTATCCCAAGCCTATATTACGTGCCTAATCAAGCCCTTTCTAATCAAACGCAAGCAATCTGGATCGGTAGGCAGTGTTTTCTCATGCAAACCAAATCATTATTCATGCAAATAAAATGAATGCCTTGAACACTGGTTCTTTGAAAGTCTCAAATTAAATCTTAAACCTTTTTGACCAACCAAGTGTCACTTCATATTTTTCACCAAAATCAAAACAAAAGGGGCTGGCTCCATGATTCCCTTTCTAAGAAAAATGCCGGTCAAAATTGGCAACCCTTGAGATAGAAGGTAGAGGACAAAGAAGTATGATGATATCAATTCCTTCCTAGAGGTCAAGATCATAAGAGATGACTCGAGTAAGCAAGAGGGAAGAAGCCATCGATGTCTACTGCCAACACTCCAACTTTTGAGAAAAGAAAGACACCATGAAGAAATGGGGACCTATATTTCTCAGGTAAGTATACATGCATATTGATGATAATACATTGCATTCAACATTGTCAGATTGGTGTTCCATCATCACCTTTTGGGTAGTGCGTTTTCTAACCCTACCTCATTTCGAGTGTGCCTTTGTGCCCTCACTTCCTTTTGTGTGCGCCTTTGAGCCATCGTTTCTCAGGTAGTGCGTTTTCTAACCCTACCACATTTCGAGTGCGCCTTTGAGCCCTCACTTCTCAGGTAGTGCGTTTTCTAACCCTACCTCCTTTCGAGTGCGCCTTTGAGCCCTCACTTCTCAGGTAGTGCGTTTTCTAACCCTACCTCCTTTCGAGTGCGCCTTTGAGCCCTCACTTCTCAGGTAGTGCGTTTTCTAACCCTACCTCCTTTCGAGTGCGCCTTTGAGCCACCATCTCTTGGGTAGTGCGTTTTCTAACCCTGCCTCATTTTGAGTGTGCCTTTGTGCCCTCACTTCCTTTTATGCGCGCCTTTGAGCCATCATTTCTCAGGTAGTGCATTTTCTAACCCTACCTCCTTTCGAGTGCCCTTTTGAGCCACCATCTCTTGGGTAGTGCATTTTCTAACCCTACCTCCTTTCGAGTGCGCCTTTGATCCCTCGCTATCATTTTTCTAGGTAGGTCACCCATTACAACGCGACCAATTCTCCATGTTTTTTTATCTGAGTAGGTCACCCATTACAATGAGATCATTCCTTCGCCCGGGTAGGTCACCCATTACAATAAGACCACTCTTTCTTTTTTCCTCTTGGGTAGGTCACCCATTAAAATGAGACCATCCTTTTCCTGGGTAGGTCACCCAGTACAACGTGACCAATTTTGCATATTTTTTATCTGGGTAGGTTACCCATTACAATGAGGCCCTTCTTCCATCTGGGTAGGTCACCCAATACAATGAGACCACTCTTTCTTTTTTCTTTGAGTAGGTCACCCCTTATAATAAAACCAACTTTTTTCTGGGTAGGTCACCTATTACAACGCGACCAATTCTCCATATTTTTTATGTGGGTAGGTCACCCATTACAATGACACCATTCTTTCCTTTTCCCTTGGGTAGGTCACCCATTACAATGAGACCAATATTTTTCTGGGTAGGTCACCCATTACAACGCGACCAATTCTTCATGTTTTTTATTTGGGCAGGTCACCCATTACAATGAGGCCATTCTTCTGCTTGGGTAGGTCACCCATTACAATGAGACCACTCTTTCCTTTTTCCACTTGGGCAGGTCGCCCCTGAAAATAGACCAGTGTAAGTGTGTGTGGGCAGGTCGCCCGTAAAAATAGACTAGTATGAGGTTGTGTGGGCAGGTCGTCCGTGAAAATAGACTAGTGTGAGCATGTGTGGGCAGGTCGCCCTTGAAAATAGACTACTCTGAAAATGTGTGAGTTGGTTGCCCCCTGAAAATAGACCAGTGTGAGTATGTGGGCTGGTCGCCCTTGAAAATAGACCACTGTGAGCTTGTGTGGGCAGGTCGCCCAAGATAATAAGATCATTTTCTTTTTCTTTTCTTTGCAAAGCTTACTATGCAAAACATTGAGGAGTTTTTTTTTGCTTCGTAAGCATTGTAAAGAGTCATAACCCATTTTTGGGTTCTTTCAAATTACATTTTCTTTTCTTTGAAAAAAAAAGCAGTGCCATTTTGAATGGCACTGTTCTCCTTCTTCCATGCCCATACAAAGGCAGGGAAGAAGAAGATTTTAAATCTTTTCCCGCTATTCCCCCTATCTGTCTTGCTCTCCTCACTTGCCTAAAAACACAAGCCACGTCCCATACCCTGCCACCATTAATGCAAGCCATGACCAGCCACCCTACCCTGTGCCAAGACATGGGCGGGGTAGCCACCTTACCTTGCGCCATAGCAAGGTGGTAAGGTGCCCCTCTCTCCCCGCGGCTATAAATACAGAGAAGGGAGAAGATAAAAGGGGAGGGGGAGAACAGAAAACAGATGGGGGAGTTTGTTTTTGAGATCAGAGAAGCTTGGGCAAAACAGAAGAAAAAGGAAGAGAAGGGGGAAGAAGAGAGGAGAAGAGCAAAGGATGACAGAGAGGGAAGAAACGAAACCTAATAGAGAAGGAAAACAGAAAAAAAATAAAACAAAAGAGAAGACATAGGGGCTGATAACTTTGCATATAAGGAGGAGCAAAGACAACAACGCGCCACCACTAGAGCCACTGCCAGCTGCCACCGTCCTCCCAGTCATCGATAACAAAGACCGCACTGTGAGAAATGGAAGAAGAAGCAAAAAACCAGAGACAGACAGAGGGATGAACACAAAACAGAGAAGAAGAACCGCCGCAAAACTACCATCACAGCAGCTGCCGCCTAGTTTCCGAGCCACCGTCCGCAGTCCCAATCGTTGCCACCGCCACCAGCAGATAATAAAAGAAGAACAGAAAAACAGGGGGAAGCTGAGGTAGAAGAAGAGGAGAAGAGAAAGGAAACGCAGCGGTGTGAAAATGAAGCACGCAGGAGAAGAGGAAGAACCACCGTCCTCAGGCGTGATTCGCCGCCTCCACCACCATTGCCCACGCCACCGTTAGGTAAGCTTCCCCCCCTCCCTTCTACCTCCACCTGCTTCTCCTTCTTCAGCATCATCTCCACTGTTCATGTAGCATGTGAACAGTGGAGAATGCTCTACTGTTCACTAGGCCGGACTTCCAATCCAAAAAATATTTCGGAAATTTGTGATTTCTCTACGTATTTTTTTACTGAATTTTGTCTAATATCAATTTGTATTTTTATACAGTAAAAATACAAATCCGGTATTAAAATACCCGATTTTTGTCAAAACATAAAAAAAACATGTCTTTGTTTTCATGCATACGGCCAAGTCTATAAAAAGTAAAAAGAATAAACGCATAAATAAAAAATCATAATGTATTTTCATACAACAAAGAAAACTTCAAAAAAAAAATGTTTTAGCATGCATTTTGGCTTTAATAACCAGTTTATTAAAGTCACGAGAACTTGGCCAATATTTCAAAAAACTTCAAAAAAAATTATTTTGTTTTCTTTTAATATCAAGGATTACGAATTTATACATAAAACGTATTCCCGATATAAAAAGGTAGTTCTTTTGTTGATGTTAGAATGGTTAGGCTTTACCCGATAAGATAAGAACCTCCTTACCAAGGAGGGATTTTCTTAAACCATAGACAGACCAACAATTAGAAAACATGACAAGACCTTATTTTTTTGTATCAAACAATTAAACAATGCAGCTTACCTTAGATAGGGCGTATTTGGGGTGCTAATACCTTCCCTTTACGCAACCAGTCTCCATGCCCGATCTCTAAGACCAGTTAGGGTTCCTAGTGATCAAAATATTAGGTGGCGACTCCCATTCCATTTTTTCTACTAATAAAAGACAAGAATTCCTTGTCTCCCCATATTTTTTAGATACACACACATGAGTGTGGAGGACGATCGCCGCACACGTGCGACAGAATGGCAAGTCCACTGGGGACCTTGTGGACTAAGCTTTGTTTTTGTCTGATCATCGTGTTTTATTGCTTGGTTTTGTGTTATTGTTAATTTTCATTCTCATTTGCTCATACGCTTTAATTTTGTACATATTTGTTCATGCATTGTATAAAACTATTTCATGCATCATTCACATTTGAGGGGAATTATACTGAAAAAACTTTAGGTTAAATGGGGGACTAGCAGCTTACCTTACAACTTTTAGTCAAGGTTTAAGTTTGTGTAAACCTCAACTCTTCGCTGAGTGCTTAGATACCAATGATTGGTGCACATGCCATCCCATTACCTACTGAGCCCCCATATTGCCTTCATGAGGGTGACTCACTGGGACAAAGAAAAGACCCTTTTGAGACTAGGTAGAAAGCCACCCATCATGTAATGGCCCAAACCTATCCTTAGAGTATGAACTCCCTAATACGCATGTACATACATTTGCATCATGCACGTACATCCATTCATTGTAAAATAACATACATGCAGTAGGTTGAAATATAGGTCCCCAAAGAGTCTACAACACCCGACTTCGAGCGAGAAACATGTAAGATGAAGAGCGCGCTCATCGTGATGCCCATTTTCAAGAAGAGTTGGAGTCCCTGAAGACAAGTGTGGCTCACCTCACTAGCTTACTCGAGCAAACACTGAGAAATACCTATGGTGAATGTCCTTCTAACCGACCGGTCACCTTTAATCAGATTCCAACAATAGCTTAGCCCGAAGAAAGAATGAGTGAACATAGTCAAGAGCCTCAACATAATCCAAAGATTTGTGTAGTCAGCGACACCTGCACCAGCCCCTGCGGTCATGAATGCATTTGCTAACGAGTCCCACAAGGCCAAGTCATCTAATAGCATTGATCAAGATAAGATGGAGGTGCTGGAAGCCAGAATCAGAATAATTGAAGGGGTAGTAGACTTATATGATCCGGTTTGGGCAGCAGAGATGTGTCTGGCCCCAAAGTGGTTGTCCTAAAAAAGTTTTGTTCCTGAGTTCATCAAATATAGTGGAACACAATGCCCTATGACCCATCTCAAGTCCTATTGCAATAAAATGGCAGAAGTAATACATGATGAAAAACTTCTGATGCACTTTTTTCAAGATAGCTTAAGTGGGGCAACATTGAGCTGGTACATGAGATTGGACAACACAAAGATCTAGAGATTGAAAGATCTAGTGGATGCTTTTATCAAGCAGTACAAGTACAACATGGACATTGCTCCCGACAGAACCAGCTTGTCCAATCTAGAAAAAAAGGACAAATAAAGCATAAGGGAATATGCTCAAAGATGGCGAGAATCAGCTGCTCAAGTCCATCCTCCACTTTTGAACAAAGAGATGGTCACTTTATTTGCCGACACACTCAAAGCGCCATACTATGAGCATGTGATGGCTAGTTCGGCCCAAAGAATTCACTAACGCTATGGTAGTGTGTCAACGTATAGAGCAAGGCGTCGTCAAGAGTGGTAGAATTTTTGTACCCACAGAGAAAAGAGGCTTCGAAAGGAAAGAGGTCAACCATGTTGTAGATGACTACAAGGGTAGGAAAAACTCATCCCAAAACTACCATACTCCATCCCAATTTGCTGACATAAAAAAACTTGAGCCCCAAAACTTTCAAGCCAAAAGCCAAATTGGAAATTTCCAAAAGGTACAAGAACAACTACCTCCATTACCGCTACCTTTGAATGAGATGTAACAGAAGCTATTAAGCATCGGGCAGGTAGCTCCCAAACCTCCGACGCCTGTGCAACCACCTTACCCTAGCTGGTACAAGCTAGAGCTCACTTGCGAATATCATGTTGCTGGATATAGCATCCATACTCGCAACGCCTTTAAGAGAAAGCTTTTGAAATTAATCAAGGTAGGGTGGATAGCATTGGAAGACGCTCCTAATGTGAACACGAACCCTCTACCTAATTATGCTTGAGCGGTGGATCAGTAAAGGCACTAGAAGCAGAATGCTCAGAAAGCACCGATGGTCAAGGCAGGGTGCGAAAAAAAGGGCAGGCTCAATTTTGAAGGACTCAAATTTTTTACCACAGTTTTTGTCCCCACCGTCAATGAGACCTCTACAAGAGATGTTGTGGGAAGGCTAGCCTAAGAGGAGATTTATGAAAATGAAAGGATGAAGCCTGCCCTATTATTATCTTTTGTTTGATCATTTTTGCTTCAACCTATTTCAGTCTTATTGGTAAATTCGGCTCATAATGCCACAAGATTTTCTCTGTCAAATGAGCCTTTCTTGTTAATAAGATCATGTGTTTCATGCCTTCATTTTTCTTGTTGTTTCATGCAAATAACATAGAGTATAATTTTTACTCACGAAAGCACTGGTGTTTTCCCTTTTCTTCCCAAAACAATGCATGATCTCACATGTTCACAAGGATTTTTGGGAATTCAAAGTTTAGTACAAAACAGAAATCATATTGGTGTTTGTTTAAATAAACAAGTTCTGGAAATTCAAGTGATTCCTTAGAAAGGTAATCATACACCTAAAAAACCTGGAAAAAAAGAAAGAAAAAAAAACAACACAAAAAGCCCATGAAGTGACTCCAAAGCTGAGTTTTATTTGAATGAATAATGAGAAATCACTTTGCATACTCGCATGAAAGCAAGACTTACCGATCCTAAATACATGCATTTTGAGATGGAAAAAAAACCATCTTTCATAATCCTTTCACGAAGCTAAAAATATATCCTTTGCAGTCCCTTTTGAGCCTAGTAAAATTTTTAAAAATAACTTTGACTAGGATAACACCCTACACCGGGGGGCAAGTGCGAGAGATATACCAAAATCTTCAATACTGAAAAGTGTCTCAAATAACACTAGGGGGCATGAAAAGAGTAAAGACGTAGAAAACTAAACAAAGGGAAATTGGATCAAATCAACTCATAATTAGCTCAAATTTGATACTATGGTTAGTGGGGTCCTAATTGTACCTATTATTGATTTTGGGGTCAATTGTATATCGTTTTCTTAGGTTTTCAAATTCAATTCTAATCAGGTCTGATTCATAACGTTTTAGCGTCAGCATATCAAACCTTAGGTTCCAAATTTCATATTCAATTGTAAATTGCTAAAATTTCATATTCTGTCTATTTGGGCTGAAATTCTCACTACATCTCAAATTTTAGCTCAATTGAACATCATTAACCTTAGGTTCCAAATTCAAACTTAACTTATCGTAAACATGTCTGTTTTTACGTTAACTCTTGAAACTATTCTCATTTCTGTTGTTTTTATTTCTTGCAGTATATTTACAGCATATCTAACATATTTAGGTGTTGTTTCATCATATTGTATACTTCATTCCTGTTTTCATTCGAGTCTTCAATTTTGTTCATATTTTGGATTGATTCGCTTGCTACTCGCGAGACTATCATCGTAGTTTTGTTTTTGCTTGTTTTCCATGTTATTATTACTTCTTGAGTCATATACATTTATTTGGATTGTGCTGTCGAGTTGGTTCTATTTGGTGTGATTTTAATTCCGCAAGAAGATGAGATGAGGGGAAATACCTAAGTTTGAGTGAAACATGAGCGACGTGAGGATATTTTTATACCACTAACCAGTTTTACAGGTACCATCATGTCAGATCTAAACAAAACACCACCCGGTCCACCCCCCTCCTGAGGGTGAACTTAAGTTCCAAATGCAAGCCATGACGACGATGACGGAAAGAATAAATTTTGTGATGGGGAACGTGTGCGACAAACTTGAGAAGAGAAACAGTGGTTACAAGTTCCAAATATTTATGATGTTAGGTAAAAAGCGTGAGGTTGAACGACTTGCAAAGGTTTATAAGAAAACAAATAAAGAACGTGAAGAATGGAGAGCTTCAGTTCAACGCTAAAAGGATAAAAAATGAAAGAGGGTAGCAGTTGTTATCATTCAAAACTATATACGCAAGTGGAAGGCAAGACGTGCTTATTTGAAATTATTATCGGCTACTACGTTCATACAATGTTGTGTGCATGCAAGAAAAGAACAAGAGGCTAAGGAATTGTCCATTAAACCTATTTGTGATTCAGGGACGAATCATCTTGAAGAGAGAGAGAATGTGATACGGTTCAGCCTTGTGATACGGCCCAAGTAAGGTTAGATTTGAATTTTGGCGTAAAAAGTGCAACAGTCCCGGTTTACGGCAATAGTTATAATTCTCAATCCGACCGTTGGATCGAGCTAAAATTTTATGTGGACTCTACAGACATGTTTTCCTACTATGGCTTGAGATTTTAGATTAATCGGAGTTTGGGAAGACACCACAATACTGGTCAACAGAGGCTGTACGAATTTTGTTATTTACTTCCATTTGACTTGTAGACTTCCTATTTGGTTAGGATTCTTTTCCTACAAGGATGTGGCAGCTGGTTATGGTAATTTCCTAGTTCCACAAGGATCTTTAATGAGCTGCAATATAATCTCCAAGTGTGGCAGAGATTCATTAATGTTTCAGAATCTTTTTCTTATAAGGATTCCTTATTCATCCTAGCTACACAAGGAAAGAAGGGCTGGTGGTATTTAATGACAAATTAGTTATTTTTATTATTTTATTTTGTTAGCTACTGATGCGAACCTCGTGATCACATGGTCATGCAACCCACACGCAAAGACATTAATTCCCGGAAAGCCAAGTAAATCAGGTTTGATAGGAGTGTGACACAAAGATAACTTGTACCTAGGCACCAGCACTATTGGAAACGCAAACCCCCACCCAACGAATATTGATTCGTGAACGAGAAGTATAAGGATGACACCACGAAGACAGTTGTTCTTCGATAAGTCGTTTTTCAGTTCATTAGAGAACCATGGAAGGGAGATTATCTCACCAACACACCCACACAAAGTGTGGCAAACAAGAAGTTTTATTAATCTGAATTGTCTAACCTTACATGTCTGGTTTTGCCCTTATTTATAGTGACTCCAAACTAAAATAAACCCTAATGGACCTCTTATGTGGATTTATATGATGCCCACTTACAATTAAACTCAAATAATATAAATAAACCCTAAGCTAAGAAGAAAATAACAATAATAAATCCGAATTTAATATCCTAAATATATTAGGATCAGATTTGTTGCCCTTTAAAAGTCCCATATAAGCTAGGAGAATCAAATCTGAATGTAGAAGTAATTCTGAAATCTTCTTTCCTTTTTGTAGCCAGGATGAATATGGAATCCTTGTAAGAAAAGGATTCTTAAACATTTATGAATCCTTGCCACACTTGGAAACTATGTTACAGCCCATTAAAGATCTTTGTAGAAATAGGAGAATCCTAAAATAAGCTGCCACATCCTTTTAGGAAAAGAATCCAAGCCAAATAGGAAGTCCACAAGTCAAAAGGAAGTAAATAACAAAATTCATATAGCCTCTGTTGACCCCGTGTTTCGATACCTTTACGAACTTCAATTGACCTGCAATTTTAACCCAGGGTAGGACAACATGTCAGGAGACTTTACGTAAAATTTCAGCTCGATCCAACATTCGGATTGAGAATTGTAATTGTTGCCGTAAAACTAGATAGTTGCACATTTTACGTCAGAATCCGAATTTGACCTTTCCTGGATCGTATCAGCTACAGCCCAAGGCTTGTTTGGGCTTAATTAATACTTTATTTTCAGTTAGGATCCAAGGCTTGTTTGGATTAAGTTATGGGCTTTTCGGTTTAGGGTTTTGGGTCAGTTTTGAGTGGACCTCATTTAAGTCCACATAAGGGGTCCATTAGGGTTAACTTTTCAAGAACTATTTAAGCTCATGTAAGCCAAAATTTTGGCAGCTTGGATGATAATTACTTCTGAATTTTTCAGTTTTAACGTGTGAAAGTGATTCTTGCATTCTTCAGTTCTTGAACGAACTGAATTTGACTTATCAAATATTAACTGGCTTCGTGGTGTCATTCTACTCAATCCAATAGTGTTGGTGCCTTGGGGCAGGTTTCCATTGTGTCACACTCTTATCAGACTTATCTCGGCTTTTCGGGATCAAATCTCAATCTTGATTGTGGGTTGCGTGACCACGTGATCACGAGGTTCACATCAGTTGGTATCAGAGCTAGGCTCCGAAACAAGGTCATATCCTTCTATTATTTTGGTTTTTTTTAGTGTTCCTTTAAGTTTTTCAGTGTTTACGTCCATCTTCTTATTCTTCGTGTCTGCGTCACCTAAGCAAAAAAAAAAGTGTTATATTGCATCGTTACTGTCTCTAATCATATTAGTATTTTAAAAAGAAAAAAAAAACAGAGAAAGAAAGAGAGAGAGAGAGGGATTAGTTGAAATTTGAAGGATCATTCAATTTTTTGCCGCAGAACACAACTCTTGGTGAACCATAAGCAAAACACCTCAGAATAAATTGAAACTCTATATTCAGTCTATTGGGGGTGATATCGCATCAGATGTCAAATTTGGGCTTATTTTGATGTTGTTTGCTCAAGGTTTTAATTCGAGGTTTAATTCTGCCGTAGAAACACTACTCTTAGTGAAACATAAGCAAAACACCTTAGAATCAATTGAAACTTCATATTCAGTTTATTAGGTGTGACATTGTATATCAAATTTAGGCTTATTTGGATATCGTTTGCTTGAGGTTTTAATTCGAGGTTAATTCTGCCGCAGAAACACTATTCTTAGTGAACCATAAGCAAATCACCTCAAAATCAATTAAAAATCCATATTATATCTATTCAGGGTGATATAACAACATTTATAAAATTTGGTCTTATTTTGATATCGCTTGCATGAGGTTTTAATTATAGGTTCAATTTTGCCGCAAACTGATCATACACGGGGTTTGGGTACCTAGACATAATAGAACGACCTATAAACTGAGATTTGTTGTTTTCTTGGTATCCTAATATTAAATTCAAGGTCATTTGCATTGCGTTTTCTTTAGGTTCCAGAATCGGGTTTTGTCTTGTTGTAACGGGTTTGTTTGGTGTTGTCTTTCAAAATTTGTTTTGTTTCTGTTGATTTCGTTCCTGCCTAATATACTATCATCATATTTTGATATCTGGCTGCTGTTTGAATCATTTTCATCACTTTCACATTTGTTTGTTTTTCGATAAGTTCTAGTCCAAACAAAAGTCAGATTTGCAATCTTGAGTCTAAATCAGTGTTCTTCCTGTTTAAACTCTATTCTTGTCTTCGTCTTGTTGTTCTTCTTCTTCTTTTTCCCTATTTGTGTCATGTATTCACTAAGGGAGAGGGAATAGAGAAGGATTGTTGATCAACGATGCGAAAAACTAAGCCATGGTTTGGGGGTTTTAGAACGAGAAGTTGATAAGTGTAGAAGATTATTCTATGATCTTCAAACTTCATGGGAAAAGGAGGTACAACGCCAAAAGAATGAAAGAAGGAGGAGAGCCCTTGTGGTTATCATTCAAAATTATGTACGCAAGTGGTTAGTACGGTGTGCTTATTTGAAATTCTTGTCAGTCACTACCTCTATACAGTGTTGTTGGAGAAAGGTGTTAGCAATAAGGGAATTCTGAAGGCTTTAAACAAGAGGCTACTGAAGTCGCTACTAATCATATTCAAGATTTGAGGGCGAATCTTCTTGAAGAGGGAGGGAATGATACGGTTCAACCTTGTGATACGGCCCAAGTAAGGTCAGATTCGGATTTTAGCGTAAAAAGCGCAATGTATCCGGGTTTACGGCAATAGTTATAATTCTCAATCTAACCGTTGGATCGAGCTAAAATTTTATGTGGACTCTCCAGACATATTGTCCTACTATGGGTTAAGATTTCAGGTCAATCGAAGTTAGGGTAGGCACCACAATACTGGTCAATAGAGGCTGAATGAATTTTGTTATTTACTTCCATTTGACTTGTGGACTTCCTATTTGGTTAGGATTCTTTTCCTACAAGGATGTGACAGCTGGTTATGGGAATTTCCTAGTTCCACAAGGATCTTTAATGAGCTGCAATATAATCTCCAAGTGTGGCAGAGATTCGTTAATGTTTCAGAATCTTTTTCTTATAAGGATTTCTTATTCATCCTAACTACACAAGGAAAGAAGGGCTGGTGGTATTTAATGACAAATTAGTTATTTTTATTATTTTATTTTGTTAGCTACAACCCAAGGCTTGTTTGGGCTTAATTAATACTTTGTTTTCAATTAGGATCCAAGGCTTGTTTGGATTAAGTTATGGGCTTTTCAATTTAGGGTTTTGGGTCAGTTTTGAGTGGACCTCATTTAAGTCCGCATAAAGGGTCCATCAGAGTTAACTTTTCAAGAACTATTTAAACTCATGTAAGCCAAAATTTTGGCAGCTTGGATGATAATTACTTCTGAATTTTTCAGTTTTAACGTGTGAGAGTGATTCTTGCATTCTTCAGTTCTTGAACGAACTGAATCTGACTTATCGAAGATTAACTAGCTTCATGGCGTCGTTCTACTCAATCCAATAGTGTTGGTGTCTGGGGGCAGGTTTCCATTGTGTCACACTCCTATCAGACCAATTTTTGCTTTCTGGGATCAGATCTCAATCTTGATTGTGTGTTGTGTGACCACGTGATCATGAGGTTCGCATCAGTTGGTATCATAGCTAGGCTCCGAAACAAGGTCATCTTCTTGTTCTTCATGTCTGCATCATCTAAGCAAAAAAAAAAGGGTTATATTTCATCTTGTTACTGTCACTAATCATATCAATATATTAAAAAGAAAGAGAGATAGGGATTAGTTGAAATTTGAAGGATCATTCAATTTTTGCCGCAGAAACACAACTCTTGGTGAACCATAAGTAAACCATCTCAGAATTAATTGAAACTTCATATTCAGTCTATTGGGGTGATATCGCATCATATGTCAAATTTGGACTTATTCTGATATTGTTTGCTTGAGGTTTTAATTCAAGGCTCAATTGTGCCGCAGAAACACTACTCTTTGTGAACCATAAGCAAACCATCTTGGAATCATGAAACTTCATATTCAGTCTATTGGGGGAGAGAACGCATTATATGTCAAATGTGGGCTTATTCTGATATTTTTTTCTTGAGGTTTTAATTCGAGGCTCAATTCACGCGAAAACACTACTCTTTGTGAACCATAAGCAAAACACCTTAGAATAAATTGAAACTTCATATTCTATGTATTGGGGATGAGATCGCACCATATATTAAATTTGGGCTTATTTTGATTTCGGATTCTGGAGGTTTTAATTGGGGTTTGGGTACAACAATTCTGCCACAAACTGATCATACAAGGGGTTTGGGTACCTAGACATAAAATAACAATCTATAAATTGATTTTTTTTTTAGTATTATAATGCTAAATATTGAATTTGAGGTCATTTCGAGATCGTTTGGTCTGGGTTTCAATTCTGTTACGTAAAAATTGAGTAACAAGTTAGATTTGCGTCAAGTTTCAAAACGTGATCCTTACTGTTTAGTTTTGTCCAAATCTTTTTGTTTCTATTATATTTGGGTTATCTAGGAGTCAAGTAACTGTTTTTGCTAATATTCGCTTCTGTTTTATTTCGTGTCTTCGTTTCGTCCACAATTCGTACGAATTTGCATTGCTACTCGCAAAATCATAATCATAGTTTTGTTTTTTTTTTTTGGTAAGTTGACGTATGTATTAAAAGAAGAAGATACAAAGGGCATACCCCGCATTTACAATGATAACAGAAACATAAAACAACAGATGGCTACAGGCTAGCCACCGACCATAAACCGAAACCTCACTAGATTCGTTAGGGAAACCAATACAACCAGCTAACTAACAAATTAAGAATCTATGGTATTCACCCTCCAAGCTCGTTGGATCCTTTTGTTTTCATTTGTTGGTACGACATTCCTCATCAAATCAAGCTTATCACGAATGATACATTCGATTTGATTAAAGACCAAATTCGAAGTTCTGGACATTCCAAAGCAAAGATCCTTGCATTCCGTTCTTGCCATACATGATACACTCGTAGCTGCGAAACTCGGTTTACGAGAAAAATTGACGAAACTCTTGCCATGCCAAGAGACAAGGGCCCATCGAATCCATTCATCCCAGACCTTTTGTCATTCTTGGAATGTCGCATCTGTCACAAACATCCCACCAGATCGCTTTAGTATAGGAGCATTCAAAGAACAAGTGGTTGTGATCCTCATTGTTGCGGAGACAGAGTGAGCATCTATTGGGACCATGTATACCAAACCGATGAAGTTTATCTTGAGTTGTGAGTTTCCGTTGGACAGCCATCCATAGAAGAAATGAATGTCTTGGAACAACATTCTTGAACCACACAATGTCATGCCATTCAACCATCTGACGATGACGTCTTAGTTGTTCCCAAGCTACTTTGATCGAGAATCTCTGATTTGGCGAATCCAACCAAACTATCTCATCCTTTTGCCCCATCTTAGGATTAGAATTGGAAGGAATAGCTCCTATAATGGGGTGCCAGCCAATAGCTTGGGTGGTAGGAGTTTTCCATTCTGAGTTATGAATTAGCACATTCACCTTCGCGTTCTTGGCCATACCCGAATCATAGATGAATCTTTCCCCGTAAGAATCCGCGAGTGGGCCGTGAGGATGCCAATTGTCAAACCATAGAGAGGTTGTCATTCCATCTCCTATGATGTACTTCATCTTCGGCCATGCTAAGGGTCTGAGCTTTAGAATCTTTCCCCAAGCCCAAGAGCAATTCTGTGGCGTCTTGATTGTCCGGAAATTCCTACCTCGCAACAGATTGGATCTGATCCAAGTAGACCATATTGAGCCATCCGAGTCATTGCACAGGTTCCAAATGTGTTTCAACAAAGCAATCTTGTTCCATTCTCGTTATCCTTTTTATTCCTAGCCCCCCCTCCTTTTTTGGAAGACATACCCGATCCCAAGCCACTTTAGCCCCGGTAGTTCTCATATCCGAACCCGTATGGAAAATAAGACCGAATTAATCAGTCTGTACCCGTCCCGCATACGAGAGTGTTCTACAAGTCCAATGTCGAACTTTAGAGGTGATTCGATCCACGAGGCCCTTACAATAAACAGCGTTTAGTCGGACGAGAGAAGAGGTACTCCCAAATATTTCATAGGGAGCTCCCCCTCTCTAAACCCAAGAATATGAATAATTTGTTCCCTCTCAGCATTTAACACACCGCTCAAGAAGATGTCACTTTTGTTTGGATTTGGATACAGACACTGATAGGTCTTGAAACTTTGTGAGCACAGCTTCCGATCATATGAATTGAGTTTACATCCCCGTTGCTAAAAATCATCAAGTCGTCAACAGAAACAAAGATGAGAAATTTTTTCCTTCTTGCATCTCCAAAGGGAACTTGAATTCTTGGTTGGCACTCATCTTGCAGAAGAGCCCCGAAAGGATTTCCATACATAGGACAAACAAATATGGGGACAATGGATCCCCTTGTCTCACCCTCTTCCTCCCGGAAAGTAACCCGCAAGCTCACCATTGACGTTGATAGAGAATTGACATGATGTAACACAAACCATGATCCAATCAATTACTTGTTCTAGGGAATCCCATTTTTATTAACATAGCGTCAACGAAATCCCACCGCACCGAGTCATAAGCCTTCATCGATCAACTTTCATAGCACAACGAGCAGTGTCCCATAGATTTATGATAGCCTTTCATTAGTTCCCGAGACAAAAGAATGTTGTCACCGATTCTCCGTCCCGAGATAAAAGCAATCGATATGGACCAACTAAGGATGGCAAAACAACTTTGATTCTCCCAACTAGAATCTTAGCGATGCATTTGTACACCGTATTGCAGGCAAGATATAGGACAAAAATCTTGTCAACCTTGTAGGATTAGCAACTTTAGGAATAAGGGAAATGGATGTAGCATTCATTTCTTTAAGCATTCTACGAGTCCGAAAGAAGGATCTAACAACGTTGATTACATCTTCCCCAACTATGTGCCACATTCGTTTGAAGAAACCCGCGTTAAAGCCATCCGGACCAGGGGCTTTGTTGTTCTTCAAACTAAACATAGCATGCTTAATCTCCTCCCTTGTTACATCTTGTGCGAGTACTTGTTGTTGCGTTGAGGACAGTTTCAAGTGAATTGCCGATTCCATCACTTCCTCGTTCGAACCCTAGGCATCCGATCCACTCCTAACACACGATGGAAGTATGCAATTACTTCTGTTTTGACCGCCTCGTGTCCTTCGACAACCTCTCCATCCTCCCTTGTAAGTGATAGAAGCTTATTTCTATTCGTCTTCCATTTACTGATTTGTGAAAGTAGCTAGTATTTTGATCCCCCAAGCTAAGCCATTGTATCCTTGCCTTCTGTTTGAAAAAACTCTCTTCACCTTGACGGTAGAAGCGTATTTACGAACAAGATCCCTTTCTCGCATGCTCAAAATTGGATTCTCATGCGCCGTATGCAGAGCCCGTTGAGCCTTATCCATTTCGTTTTTGCATCTTTAACTCTATCTGAAATGTTGGAGAAGTGAGCCATGTTGAAAAGTTTCAATTCCCGCTTTAGCTTTCTTAGTTTGCAACACAAACTGATACATTGGACAACCCCCCGAATTCCGATCCCATACCTTCTTCACCAAGGGCATGAACTCGTCATGATCCATCCACATATCGAAGAATCTGAATGGTTTCTTTATGTTCGATCATTGCCAATAACCTTTACCACCATAGGAGAATGGTCTCGACATACCCGAAGGCAAAAATCTCGCTTCCGATAATGGAAAGTTCGATTCCACTTCTCATTGACAAGCACTCTATCTAGTTTCCGCATAATCATATTCTCGTGGCATTGGTTCGACCAAGTATAATGCATACCCGAATACCGAAGATCATCTACTTTCGCTTCTCGAATACATGTATCGAATCTGTCCATAGTACCACCCCACGTAGTAGACCCTCCTAACTCTGTCCGATCAAGTTGGATAGCATTAAAGTCACCCATAAGAATCCACGGGGTTGACTCCCATCCATCACTACGACTCACTATATCGACCATAATGCCTCACGTAAGGAAGCACTATTGTCTCCATAAATAATTGAAGTATTGAAACCGATATTGGTAGCTAATATAGTGACTAAACATGAATAGCCTGATCCGACATTCCAACAACTTCCACCTTCACCGTATCGCATTCCAACAAACCCAAATACGACCACGACAAGAGAAATCATAATTATACAAGGAGGACCAAGAACGCAGAAGAAGTTTAGAAACATTATCTTTATTCTTGTCTTTAACTCGAGTTTCAACCAAGCCAAAAAGAGCTATCCTCTCTTGATGGATGAGCCGACGCAATTCTGAATGCTTTATAGGATCATTCAAACCTCTAATATTCCAACATCCAATAATCATAGGAAAATAGAGAGGAGTACAAACAGCAACACAAAGATTACCTTGACGTGCCTCCCGGAGAGGAGCCGATTTCTTATTCTTCTTTGAAGAGGCTTTTGAACCCTTTTTCTTTTTCTCTAGAGAATCTATAGCCTTAATAGCTAACTGATTAACAGTTTCCCTTTCGGTGGAATTCAGGGTTTGAGGGGTTGTCAGGATCGTTGACGTTAACTCCTTATCGGTTCGTTCCCCATCCGTATCACCTCCCATTGCGTCCATATCTTGATCTAAAGCAAGACTTGCAGCCCCTTGCTCCTGTTTCATGTCTTCTCGTAAACTCTTCAAGACAAGAGGAGAGGAAGGATTTTCATCTTCATGACAAGCAACATTGCGCACATCCGATGCCGCATGATCATTCATATTACAATCGACATATGAATACCGGATGTTGAACAACCATTCTCATTACAATTACCCACTTTAGATGCCAAAGGAGCATTCTCCCCACTCATAGAACCCTTGTTTCGTTTACCAACTACCCGCCACCGAAACGATTCTGCTTGTTATCCGCAGATTTAGAGTTCATAGCTCCTAGATTCCTCTTACCCTCTCGCCACCACTTTAAGATTATCAATGTTATTAGTAGCACATAGCGCCGTGGTGTGTCCAAAGACATTGCAATTACTTGCACTTCAACGGTATCCATTCGTACTCGCCTGAAATTGTTATGAATAACCCATTTGGACAGCGAAGATCATATTCCTTAACCAACATCTTCGAAGCATCTATCTCAACGCAAACTCTTGCGTAACTAAGCCTTTTTCGCAACAATGTAGTATGATCCGCATGAAGGGGGACTCCAATAGCACTCGCTACACAGCTCAACCCCTTAATAGTCCAATACTCGAGAGGGACATTATACAACCTAACCCATACCGGAACTCGGCCAAATCATCTTTCAAAAATTGCATGTTCGGTTGCCAACGTTTAAGCACCAAAGGCCTGTTTGCCATGTGCCATGGGGCTCTTTCCAAAGACATTAGTGGCATGATCGATAGAATCAAAAGTGAAGATGAAGAAACCATTATCCGAAGACAAAACTTCGATAGACCGTAGGAGCCCCATATTCTTTTGGCAATAGAATTAACCACGAGATACGGTAATTTCGCCCCACAAAATGACCAACCAGGGTGGATTTCCAAAATTCGCAGCCATCTTCAAACACATCAAGTGGAGGAGCTATTGTCACACGACCATCGGTCGTAATAGGGGAGCAAAGTGCAGATTACGGACTGAACTAATGCCAAGGGTCTTGCTACCCTCATTGTCATCAACATCAGAACCCTTCAGAGCATTTAAAAAATTCAGTTTGGGTCTAAATTTTAGTTGTTCTTGTTGATGAGACCCTACCTTCACCTCATCATCTTTAGAACTCAACACATGGTTCATTTCCGGAACAACATTAGAAGCTTGGACAGGAGAGTGTTTCTCTATGTTAACATCGAATCAACTTGAAACCGAGAAATCCTCATCCCATGGCTATTCAACATATCTTGCGTTCTAATCTTAATGTATGTCCAGACTTAACTTGATTGTGTTGTTCAATGTTAGAGCTAACCATTGGAACATTTTCCACAGAAGAACATAAAGACATTATGGTAGCATACAAATACTGGAGAGAACAAAATTCTAAGAAGATAAACTGAGTCCAAGAAGCAACCTAAGCTCAGAAATAACAGCAACCTAATCTCATAAACAACAAGGTGCAGATTAGTTCATGAAAGAAGAAGAGAATTACAGAATTACGAGGCCAATATCTCCCAGCACACTGATTGTAACAATAATCCGTTCGGTCAAGATGTAGAGTCGGTTCCGAAGAACAACATACTCAAAAATGATAACGATCCAACGGTGAACAACAGAGATCAAGCTACGACAAACCACTCGAAACTAGCAAGAAAAATGAAACTTTTTCCAAAGAACCGTGATTTAATCTTCACATATGGCAAAGGTCTTCATGTCTATGACAGTCATAAGAGAAATCATGAAGAAAATCCATTCACTATGCTGCAACTTCACCACTTCTCCATAGTTCCAGAACTCGAAAATGCGGAATAGTAGAAATATTGCGAGATCAATATCTCTTACCTCGTTGATTAGATAACAGATCCGTTCGGTCAATGTTGAGAGAAGGTGGGAAGGAACAACATAGTCAGAAATGGGAGTAATCCAACGGTGGACGGAGTAGATGTAGCTCCGACAGCACCACACTCTCTCTCTTTCTCTCTTTTCTCTCTCTCTCTTTTTCCAACTAGGCTTCAAAGGATCATAGTTTTGTTTTGCTTTGTTTTCAGTATATTTATTGATTCTAGAGTCTGAAAATTATAATTAGAGTGCGCTGCGAAGGCTACTGACTTTGATTTGTTGATTAAGTTGTGAGGTAAAAGAACCAAAAGAAGGTAAGTTGTGAGGTAAAAGGCGTAGTGAGCTTATTAGAGTGAAAAGACTTGATTTTTTTATGTGATACACGAGACGTGTGAGGATATATTTTGTGCTACTAACCAAATTTTGCAGATTCAAAGATTGTCTGAAAACAACGAATTAGCTACACAAAACGCTGACGTAGCTTTCCAATTGCGAGCCATAGGCCAGCAACTTGAGTTGTTGTCTAGAACATACAAGGATCTGAAAGATGAGGTGAATTCAATAAAGCAATAGAATAGTGGGGCTTATCGCCGAGGAAATACGGTCCGTATGGCCATACGGAATGTCAGATCTGATTTTGAAGAGTTTGTTGATGAAAACGCAGATGCGGGTGAAGATGACTATAATTTTGCATCTGCTGCCCAAGGAATCAGGTCTGGACCGAACAGGGCTAGGAGGAATGTGAATTTTCATGGCATGGGCACTTATGAAGATATGGATGGGGACTTGGACACCATTAAACCGAAAATTCCTAACTTTCAAGGTAAAAAAATCCCGAGGCTTATTTGGAGTGGGAGAAAAAGGTAGATTGGATTTTTGATTGCCATAGCTATTGTGAACAAAAGAAGGTGAAATTGGTGATAATTGAGTTTACGGAGTATGCATTGATTTGGTAGGATCAAATTGTAATCAGTAGGAGGAGGAATGGGGAGCGACCCATTCAGACTTGGGCGGAGAGGAAAGTCTTAATGAGGAGACGATTTGTGCCAAACCACTATTACAAAGACTTATATCTGAAGCTCCAAGGTCTGAATGTTATAAGATAGCAGATGAATATCACAAAGATATGGAGATAGCAATGATTCGGGCTAATATTGTTGAGGATAGAGAAGCCACCATGGCTAGATTTCTTAATGGGTTGAATCAGGACATTGCCAATGTGGTTGAGCTACAGCACTATGTGGAGCTAGAGGACATGGTTCACATGGCTACAAAGGTGGAGAGACAACTTCGGAAGGGACATGCTCGGCCAGCGTTTAATTCGAGCTCTTCATCATCTTGGAAGCCGAATCTAAAGAGAGAGGGTACTGTTCGGCCAAGATCCTTTGTTCCTTCTAGAACTGAACCACCAAAGTCTAAGTTGATGTTCCTACTAATGCCAAAGGTAAATCTGAAACTCAACCTAAACGTACTCGTGATGTTAAATGTTTCAAGTGTTAAGGACATGGACATTATACTTCAGAGTGTCCAAACAAGAGAATCATGATGATTAGAGATAATGGTGATATGGAATCTGAAAGTGACAGATCTGATTGTGAAGGCATGCCACCATTGGAGGATAGTGATGGGGATGAGTTAGCATTACCGGTTTGGGAGTCCTTGGTTATAAGACGAACACTTCGAGTTCAGGTAAAGGAAGATGAAATTAATCAACAAAGGGAGAACATCTTCCATACGCGTTGTTATGTACAAAGCAAGGTGTGTGGTTTAATTATAGATAGTGGAAGTCTGTGTTAATGTTTGTAGTACCACCCTTGTTAGTAAACTGAATTTGTGTACTGTTAAGCATGTTAAACATGGCTGAATGATAGTGGTGAAGTGAAAGTGACTAAACATGTTGTGGTTCCATTTTTGATTGGGAAATATGTTGATGAAATTCTGTGCGACGTGGTACCAATGCAAGCAAGTCACATCTTGTTAGGGAGACCATGGCAATATGATAGGAAGGTAATTCATGATGGGGTTAAAAATAGGTATACCATTGTAAAAGATGGTAAAACCATCACTCCTGTACCTCTTACACCCAATAATCTTCTCGAAGTTAGATTCAGTTCGTTCAAGAACTGAAGAATGCAATAATCACTCTCACACAATAAAACTGAAAAATTCAGAAGTAATATTCATCAAAGGCTGCTGAAATTTTGGTTACATGAGTTTAAATTACGCCCACTCAAAACTGAACCAAAACCCTAATGGACCTTTTATGTGGACTTACTTGAGGTCCACTCAAAACTGAACCAAAACCCTAAACTGAAAAGCCTATAACCTGATCCAAACAAGCATTGGATCCTAGTTCAAAACAAAGTTTTAATTACGCCCAAACATGAAAGAAAATAAAAATAACTAATATGTTATTAAATAGCACCAACCCTTCTTTCCTTATGTAGTTAGGATAAATAAGGAATCCTTAGAAGAAAAGGATTTCCAAAGTTCACTTTTTTTTTCAAAATAAAAATAAAATAAAGGCTGGCAACATGGAGAAAGCAGGTCGAGGAATACAGCTGTAATTTTGAAGAAAATTCAAACCCTAATTGTACCCTCATTATGCCTAAAAATGAAGAAGTCATGCAAATTCAAGGTCAAATTAAATGATTATTGGACGAATTTGCATAAAAAATAAGTCCAAGGATATAATTAAATTTTTAATAGGTCAATTTGGTTTAATCATGGGCTAAATTGAAATTTAATTATGTTTAAGAATTAATTTGGATCCAATTGAAGGATTTAATTAAGTGCAAGGACTTAATTATACTTTAAAAGGGTCAAATTAATTTTATTAGGGGCTTAATTGGTGAAAAATTAAGTTTGGGAGCCTAATTTGGGTTTAATTGAGAAGATTGGAATTTTAAAAGACCAAATTTAATTTTTACCAAGTTAATTGATTGAAATTAGGGGCCAAATTGCAAGAAAATTGAAGTTTTGTGGTCAATTAGGGGTTAAATTGATAAAATTCACAGCCAAGGATCATTCTGCAACAGGCGACAAACTATGGGGGCTTAATTGACAAAAAAACAGGGTGAAATTAAGGAATTTGAAAGTTTGATGGTCAATTAGAGGTTCAATTGCATAAATTTGAGATCAAAGACTATATTGCAAAAGACGCGTAAATCCGAGGCTCAAACGGTAATTCATCAGGGGCTTTTATTGCATTAAATCAAAAGTTTATGGTCAATTAGGGTTTCCATTGAAACAAATTGAATGTTGAAGGACTACATTGAACTTCGGTGAAATCCCTAATTTAACGTTAAACGACGTCATTGTGATCATTAAAAAAAAAACAGAGAAGAACCAGACGACGCGTTGTCTGGTTACTGTTCATTATCTTCCCCGTTTTACCTGAAAGAAACTGCCTAGGTGCCTACTTTCTAGGTGCATTTAATGCTTCATTTCTCCATCAAATCTAACAAAACGTGCACGCAAATGGTCACCTGCAATTTCTCTACAACCGCATGTGAACAGATCAGGCTAAATGACAACGAACAGCGCCGACCTAAATAGGCCAACTCAGGCAGCCTTTTCCTGCATATTTGACAACTCACGATGCACACTTTGAGCCAACGGTTGGGATCGTTCCCGGCCGAATCAAGGGTTGAAAATTTTCCCCTGTGTAGACAAGATTACCCTCTTCGATCCCCTATAAATAGGGGTGGATTTTATGCCCTGAAAGAGGAAAAAAATCGAACGAAAGTTGGCCGAAAACCAGCCTTCCTCACCCAGTTTTCCTGCAACCGGTCCTCTCTTTTCTTTCTCTCTCCGCTGTGGCCTTTAGCCACCACCACCCTCATCATCGGTCTTCTCACCATCATCTCCACCACAAGAAGCCATCAAACCATCTAACGTGGTGGTTGCACCGTTTCTCTCTCTCCTCTGCAAAACTTTGCTTCTCTGCCACCACGCCCCCAGCAGCAACAACCACCTCGTCCAGAAGCTTTTGTTCCTCCTAACAAAAGCTAGGGCAACAACTCTCTCCTCAGCCGCTCCAACAATTCCAACCGCGAACTTCCCCTCTCCTTTGCAAGCCTCTGCTTCTTCTTCCAGCTGCAACCAGAGCTAGCCATTGGCCTCGCCACCTCCGATCGCACCGTGCGCCACTAGTCAGGCCGCCAACTCCCTCAACACCAGGTAAGCCTCCCTCCTCTCTTCTTTTTTTTCCTCTTTTCTCTGCTACCACTGCATGCAAACAGTGGAACATGAATTATAATTCACGTTGCACTATTCATGCAACTTAGTCACCGGGTTGTGCGAGTGACTAAGGTACTTCGGGCTAGACCTGTCTTAACCCAGCCTAGTTGGCTGGGTTGGGTCAGGCCCGACCCCTAAAAATAAAGAAAAAGATATGTTGGGCCGAGATTGGCACAACCCTACATTCTTAGGCTCGGCCCAGTCAGTTGGGTCGGCCCTACCCATGTATATTTAGTATATATATTTATTTATAATAATAAATCTTATAATATTAAAAAAAAACAAAAAAATCCAAAAATTTTCAAAACAATCATTTCAAATATGTGATTTTTCTCAAATGTTTTTTTTTTTTTTATCAATTTTGCTTAATATTAGGTTGTGTACTTGCACTGTAAAATAGAAATCTAGTATTAAAATACTTGTTTTTCTCCGAAATGTTTTCAGAAAAAAATTCAAAAAAAATTAAATATTTTAAATTAATTGCCCCTTTCAAAAAAAAAATTTTGTTTTCATGCATACGGCCAAATCCTAAAAATTTTCCAAGCATATTTTCATTAAAAAATTGTATCTTTCTCATGTTTTAAAAATCCAAAAAAAATGGATATCATAACTAGTTTATGATCATCCATTAGGGTTTGGCCAAAATATTAAAAACCTTTTTCTAATCTTTTTTAGGGTCCAGGTGTTGACTTTAATATCTGTGGGGTGTAAAATTACATGATAAAATACACTCTCAGGTATTGAAGATACAAGGTGTAAATAAATACAATGCTAAAATTCAGACTTTAGAACGGTTAGGATTTAACCCAATAAGGCAGAGACTTTCTCATGAAAAGAGATATACTTTGAACCTTAGAAAAGACCAACGAATAGAAACCCGACCTAGAAAAATAATCAAACAACAATGCAGCTTATCTTAGGTAGGGTGCACTGGGGGTGAAGCGTCTTTCCCTTGCACAACCAGTCCCTTACCCAGACTCTCGTAGACCATAGGTTTCTAGTGACCATAATACTAGGTGGTGACTCCTGAACCTTAATCATAATTTTATGATTAAATAAAAAAAAAACCTTCCCAACACACCACACCTCATCAGGGAGGCACGATAAGAGCCTCCCCCGTCGCCAGATGACATCGCGACGCGCGACCCCCGCGACAAGATGGAAGATGAATAATTATTAAGGATCAGATTCTACCTGTATTTCACAAAGGAAGTCATGGATTAGCTCTTTAATCCATATACATGCATTTTTCATTTGCATCCATATTTATATATTCATTCATTATAACACACACATGCATACGTCAGGTCAAAATATAGGTCTCCAAAGAGTCTACAACACCCGACTCCGAGCAAGGAACTTGGAAGATGAAGAGAGTGCTTACCATGAAGCTCACTTCAAAGAAGAGTTCGATTCACTAAGGTTAGTGTGGCTCGCCTCACCAGCTTACTCAAGCAAGCACTCAGGAATACCTCTGGTGAAGGCCCTTCCATTAGACCTGTCACTTTCCCAGCAAATCAACCTGAAGAAATAATAGGAGAATAGGCACAGAAGCCCCGGCACAATCCAACATTTGTGCAGTCAACAACACCTGCAGTCGCAGATGCATTCGCTAATGAGTCCCACAAAACCAAGCCATTTCATGACATTGATCAAGGCAAGGAATGTGTCTAGTCCAGGATCAGGGCCATTAAAGGAGTAGACTTATATGACCTAGTTTGAGCCGCAGAAATGTGTCTAGTCCCTAATGTGGTGGTACCAAAGAAATTTTGAGTTCCTGAATTTATCAAATATACCCGAACTCAATGCCCTGTTACCCATCTTAAATCTCATTGCAATAAAATAGTAGAAATAGTGCACAATGAGAAGCTATTGATGCACTTCTTCTAAGAAAACTTGAGTGGAGCGACATTGAGTTGGTATATGAGGTTAGATAATACCAGGATTCATACATGGAAGGATCTCGTAGATGCTTTTATCAAGCAATACAAATACAACATGGTTATTGTTCTGGATAGAACCAGTCCGTCTAATCTGGAGAAAGAAGACAAAGAAAGTATAAGGGAGTATACCCAGAGATGGAGAGATTTGGCAAAGACAGGTACATCCCCCTCTCCTAGAAAAGGAAATGGTTGCTCTGTTTGCTAACGCTAAAAGCATCATACTACGAACATGTGATGGGTAGTTTGGCTCAACAATTCACTGATGTCGTGGCAGTAGCAGAGCGAATAGAGCAAGGAGTAAAGAGTGGTAGAATCTCTGCACCCATGGAAAAAAAAGGGGTTTTGGAGTAAAAAAGAGGGAGATTGATCATGTCGAAAGTAGCTATAAAAGCAAGAAAGGCCAATTTCAAAGATATAACACTCCATCATCCCAAATTGCCAACACCAATTTCAACTTCCCGATCCCAGCTAGAAAACCTGAACCCCAAAACCACCAAATAGAAAACCAAGCTGAAAGTTTCCCAAAAAAGAACTACCAAAGAACCCAAGAACAATTGCCTCCATTGCCACTACCCCTGAATGAAATGTACCAAAAGCTACTAAGTATTGGACAAGTAGCCCCCGTACCTTTGGCACCCCTATAACCGCCTTACCTTAGCTGGTATAAGTCAGATCTTACCTGCGAATACCATGTCGGTGTAGCTGGACGTAGCATCCATACTTGCAACGCTTTCAGGAGAAAGCTTTCTGCAATTGATCAAAGCAGGATTGATGTGGACCAACCCAGAAACACCAGCAAGGACCCATTACATGTTCTAAATGGTCCAATGACTCGGTCCAAGACAAAGGCATTGAAAGAGGCATTGAATGCATTGGTTTTGAATGTTGAAACCAAGTCAGAATTGAAAGGTCCATTAGAGTATCAAGAGGAGACCCTAGTACATCTTATCCATGTGCAAGAGGGGTCCAACACAACCTTATTTGGGTCATGAGGTGAGAACAGCAAAGGAAACAAAAGAATCCTTCTACAACTTGGAAACAACATGGGTGGCTACCTTTTCCTTTTGTTTCTAGGATTAAGGGGGGCTGCATGGAAGGCTACAAATAAGCCTTGAATCAGTTCTATAATATTTTACTTCCTTCTCTTCTTCTCATGACAGAACATGGATTTAATATTATAGGCTTTGTTTTATTTTGTTAGCTACAGCCCAAGGCTTGTTTGGGCTTAATTAATACTTTGTTTTCGCTTAGGATCCAAGGCTTGTTTGGATTAAGTTATGGGCTTTTCAGGTTTAGGGTTTTGGGTCGGCTTTTAAGTGGACCTCATTTAAGTCCACATAAGGGGTCCATTAGGGTTAACTTTTCAAGAACTATTTAAACTCATGTAAGCCAAAATTTCGGCAGCTTTGATGATAATTACTTCTGAATTTTTCAGTTTTAACGTGTGAGAGTGATTCTTGCATTCTTCAGTTCTTGAACGAACTGAATCTAACTTATCGAAGATTAACTGGCTTCGTGGCGTCGTTCTACTCAATCCAATAGTGTTGGTGCCTTGGGGCAGGTTTTCATTGTGTCACACTCCTATTAGACCAATTTCGGCTTTCCGGGATCAGATCTCAATCTTGATTGTGGGTTGTGTGACCACGTGATCATGAGGTTCGCATCAAGGATGGATAACATTTGAAGATGCCCCAAATGTGAATACAAACCCTCTACCCAATCATGCTACAAGTAGTGGGTTTGTAAACATGTTAGAAATAGAACACTCAAAAATCGTGAAGGTGCCAATGGATAGGATCTACCAAATGATGGTAGATATCCTTACAAGGAGGGTAGCGAGAAGTGCTGTAAAGATCATAATATAGAAGGCCATGTGATTAGCCAGTGTGAGGGCTTTCACAAAAAAGTGATGCAAATTATAAGTCGTGGATTGCTACGAATCGAGAAAGCAACAGGTGAGGTGTCCATGATGGAAGCACCAAATAAATGTTGAGTACAATTCATTACAGGAAAGCCACCCAAACTAGTCCTATCCAAACCAGTAGTGGCACATAAAGGGAATTACAATGCCTTACCTCATGACTATGGGTGTTCCTTTAAAAGCACTTAACAACCGCCTATTTTTCAAGCAGAAATTGGAGGATTAACCCGTAGCGGCAGATGTTTCACTCCAGAAGAACTGGAAAAACAAAGAAAAGCTAAAGGTAAAGAGGGGGTTGACGTGACTGAGGAAATAAACAAACCTGTCACGGAAGAAGAAACCAGTGAATTCTTGAAACTGATGAAACACAGTGAATATAGTGTTGTTGAACAGCTCAAGAAAACTCCAACAAGAATATCACTATTGTATTTGATTCTAAGCTCTAAGCCACATAGGAAGACTCTATAGAAGGTATTGAATGGGGCATACATTTCTCAAGACATCAATCAAGAAGCCATGGAACTTTTGGTGGGAAGAATCCAGGCCTCGAATTACATATACTTCATTAAATATGAATTGGGTCTCGATGGTATCGGGCACAACAAGCCACTATACATTATAGTGCGGTGTAAGGATATTCTAATCAGAAAGGTACTCATCGATAACGGTTCTGCACTGAACGTCCTACCAAGGCATATGTTGAAAGAAATGCATATCGATGAGTCACATATGAAACCTAACACATTGATGGTGAGAGCATATGATGGTTCACCAAGACAGATAATTGGGACCCTAGAAGTGGAGCTATTTGTAGGGCTGCAGATGTTCCTAATAACATTATAGGTAATGGACATTCACCTATCTTACAACATATTATTAGGTAGGCCGTGAATTCATGCAGCTGGAGTAGTGGCTTCTTCACTACACCAGTGTTTAAAGTATATCATGAATGGAATGCTGATAACTGTCAAAACTGAAGAGACAGTTTCCATGATAAAAAACGTACTCATACCCTTCATTGAAGTGGAAGATTATAGAGATGGGAATATTCATGTGTTGAGAAAGCCTAGAATCCCTGAAGTGGCAAAAATGGTTGTCAGATGCTTTCTAAAGAATAGGGCTCCTTTCCAATATAATCCTGAGACTGGACTGATCAAGCTAAAGAGTGTGGATCAAAGATTTGGGCTTGGATATAAGCCCAAGAAAGACGATTACAAACGGGTCGCCAGATTAGAAAGGAGGCAAGAATGGCAAGGATTGAAGGAAGAGAGCCAGAAGAAGAGGAATTTGTCATTCCACCGCTCCAAGTATCTTTCCCAAGGGCTACAGAATTGATTAGATCTGGCATAGTAGATCTCCATATCAGTACCCTGGAGAGCCAAGAAAAAAAACAAATAGAAAAAGCGATTTGGAAATGAAGGATGAAGTTCTACCACAACTTTCCATTCACACCATTGATGAACCCCCTGCATGATTTTTCATGCGAAGATTGGCTGAAGGAGAGGTGTACCAGAATTGGAAGATGGAGATTGCTCCTATTGTGTTTAAAAAGTAATTGCTCTTGTTTGATCATGTTCAGATTTGTTTTGCCTTGTTTTGACTTGTGCTGATCTTGTCGGTAATTTAGCTCATGATACCGCAAGATTTTCTATGTTAACTGAGCACTTTTGTTTTAATGAGATCATGCATTTTCTTGTGTCCAATATGTGTCTTCATCCTTTTGTCTTTTCACGAATCACACTTACACGAACACACCTTGCACTTTCAGGAATCCTGAAAGTTCCATCGATTCACAAAACCACTACACTAAGAATAATTGGCCAAACTTTGATAATATGGTTGCAATGGACGATGAAGAATGGGAGGAAGAAGATATAAAATAATTTACTAGGTTGGTAGAAAACTCCAAGAAGTCTTGGGAACCTGCTAGTGAGAAACTAGAAGTCATCAACTTGGGAAATGAGCAAGAAAAGAAGGAATTAAAGATGGCACCCTTGTTACAACTGAAGAAAGAAATAGACTGGCTCTCTTTTACATGAGTATGCAGATCTTTTTGCCTGGACTTATGTAGATATGTCCGGTCTTGATACTGACATAATAGTACATAAAATTCCCTTAATGGAAGGAAGCAAACCAGTTAAGTAGAAAACCAGGTGAATGGGCCCGGACATGTTGCTCAAGGTAAAGGCCGAGATACAAAAACAGTGGGATGCAAGATTTCTAATGTGGTCCAATATCCTCATTAGGTAGCTAATGTGGTTGTAGTCCCAAAAAAAGATGGCAAGATTCGAGCGTGTGAACTATAGAGATTTGAATAACGCGAGCCCAAAAGATGATTTTCATTTACCTCACATAGACATTCTAGTTGATAATGGTGCAAGAAATGCTACGTATTCTTTTATGGATGGATTCTTTGGTTACAACCAGATAAAAATGGCAGTAGAAGACGAAGAGAAGACCACCTTTGTCACACCTTGGGGAACATTATGCTATAAAGTAATGTCATTTGGATTGAAGAATGCTGGAGCCACATATCAAAGGGCAATGGTTACCCTATTCCATGATATAATGCACCGAGAAGTGGAGGTATCAAAGAAGGAAGAAGATCATGTGCATGTATTAAGGAAACTATTTGAAAGGCTGCAAAAATACCAGTTAAAATTGAATCCTGCAAAATGCTCATTCGGGGTAAAAACAGGAAAATTGTTGGGCTTCATAGTAAGTGGTCGAGGAATAGAAGTTAATCCTGATAAAGCCAAAGCTATTCAGGAGATGCCTGCACCTAAGACAGAAAAGGAAGTAAGAAGTTTCCTTGGATGCCTAAATTACATAGCTTGGTTTATATTTCAGCTGACAGTGACCTGTGAACCAATTTTTTGTTTGCCTAGGAAGAAAAATCCTGGAGTATGGGACAATGATTGTCAGGAAACCTTTGATAAAATAAAGAGGTACTTGCAAAATCCACCACTGCTAATACCTCCAACATCGGGGAGGCCTTTAATCCTGTATTTGATAGTAACAGAAACAGCTATGGGCTATGTGCTAGGACAACATGATGAGTCAAGAAGGAAAGAGCAAGTCATTTACTACTTGAGTAAAAAATTCAATGACTGCTCGATACACAACAATTGAAAAGTTGTGTTGTGCTTTGGTTTGGAGTGCGAAAAGACTCAGGTAGTATATATTGTACTGCACAACCTAGTTGATTTCAAAATTAGATCCGCTCAAGTATATCTGTGAGAAACCTTACCTGTCAAGTAGAATAGCAAGGTGGCAATTGTTGTTGGCAGAATATGACATTGTCTTTATTACAAGAAAAACTGTAAAAGGAAGCATAATTGTCGATCATCTTACAGATCATGCCATGGAAAACTATGAGCCTCTAAACTTTGACCTCCCAGATGAAGATCTGATAGTAATCAAGAATGGAGGTGGGGAAAGCGATCAGTGGACCCTTTACTTTGATGGTGCAATAAATGTATCAGGAAATGGGGCAGGAGCGGTAGTAATTTCCCTAGAAAATAAGCAGTATCCTGTTTCAACAAGGTTACTGTTTGAATGTACCAATAATACGACTGAGTATGAAGCCTACATCATTGGCCTAGAAGCTGCTTTAGAACTTAAAGCTAAGAAGCTTGAGGTCTTCAGGGATTCCTTACTAATCATTTGCCAAGTCAAAGGTGAATGGCAAACCAAGGATGAGAAATTGAAGCTATATCAAAATTATCTCATGAAGTTAGCCAATGAATTTAAAGAGATCAAATTCACCCATATAAGTAGAGATAAGAATTAATTTGCTGATGCCTTGGCAACCTTAGCTTCAATGACACAAGTCGATACTAGAAGCAAGATCTAGCCAATAGATATCAAAGTCAGAAGCTTCCAAGCCCATCGTTGCTTAATTGAAGAATCTCTAGATGGGAAACCATGGTATAATGACATCAAGAAGCTTCTCCAGCATCGAGAATACCCTCAAGGGATTTCCAAGACAGAAGAAAAGATTTTAAGGAGAATGACCATGAATTTTTACTTAGATGGAGAAATTTTATATAAAAGGTCATTTGACGGAACTCTACTCAGGTGTCTGAATGAAAATGAGATTGAACAAGCATTAAAAGAAGTCCATGAGGGCATTTGTGTTACACATGCTAATGGGCATGGGCATACAATGGCAAAACAAATACAAAGGTCGAGATATTTCTGGTTAACCATGGAGAGAGATTGTATAGACTATGTTAGAAAATGCCATAAGTGTCAGATATATAGTGATAGGATAAATGCGCCTCCAACACCTTTGTTCAAGATGATCTCACCTTGGCCTTTTGATATGTGGGGTTTGGATATTATACGGCCAATCAACCCTAAAGTGAGCAATTGGCATAAATTCATTATGGTGGCCATCGACTACTTCACCAAATGGGTAGAAGCCAATTCTTACGCCCATGTAACGCAGAAAGTAGTCAAGAGATTCCTTGAAAAGGATTTGGTCTGTTGTTATGGTTTGCTAGCAAGATTGGTAACTGATAACGCTCAGAATTTCAATGGGAAGTTGATTGATGAACTATGCATCAAATGGAAGATTAAACACCTCAATTCTTCCCCTTATAGACCGAAGATGAATGGGGCAGTTGAAGCAGCTAATAAGAATCTCAAGAAGATCATCCAGAAAATGGTGGTCACCTATAAGAATTGGCATGAGATGCTCCCATACGCACCGCACCACAGTTAGAACTTCTACAAATGCAACCCCATATTCTTTAGTATATGGAATGGAGGCGGTTATGCCCTTAGAAGTAGAAATCCCATAACTGGGGATCCTGAAGAATGCAAAACTGGACGAATCAGAATGGGCAAGGTTAAGATTTGAGCAGCTAAACTTGATCAATGAAAGAAGACTAGCAGCTATTTGCCATCACCAATTATACCAAAGCAAGATAGCAAAAGCTTACAACAAGAAGGTCAAACCAAGGGTGTTTAAGGAGGGGGATTTGGTGTTAAGGAAGATCTCACTAGCATCAAGAGAAGTTCAAAGTAAGTGGACACCAAATTTCGAAGGGTTATATGTGGTGAAAAAGGCTTTTTTTTGGAGGGACCTTAATTCTGACTAATATGGATGGAAAGGATCTACCTAGACCTGTAAACTCAGATGTTGTAAAGAAATACTACGCCTGATGTATTACCTTTATCAATCAATAAACTTTGGCCAAGATTTCTTTAATGTGTTTCCCCTAAAAAACTATGCATGACCTCATGTTTTTACAAGGATTTTTGAGAAATCAAAGTTTAAATAAATAAAAAAAGTCAAATCAAATTGGTGCTTGTTCTAACAAACAAATTTTGAAAATTCAAGTAATATCCTAACATCCATAAAACCTGAAAAACAACCCAAATGCCATGAAATGACTTTAGAGCTGAGTTTTGGCTGCATGAATAATTAGAAATTGATGTGAACCTCGTGATCATGTGGTCATGAAACCCAAACGCGACATCAATTTCCAGAAAGCCAAGTAAATAAAGATGACGCCACGAAGCCAGTTATTCTTCGATAAGTTGTTTTTCAGTTCTTTAGAGAACCATTGAAGGGAGATTATCTCACCAACACACACACACACACAAAGTGCGGCAAACAAGAAGTTTTATTCATCTAAATTGTCTAACTTACATGAATGGTTATACCTTTATTTATACCAACTCTAGACTTAAATAAACCCTAATGGACCCCCTTAGGTGGACTTATATGAGGCTCACTTACAATTGACCCAAAAAAGTAAAATAACCCAAAAACTAAGACGAAAATAATAAAAATCCTAAAATTACTATCCTAAATATGCTAGAATCAGATTTGACAACATTAAAAAGTCTCAAATAGACTAGGAAATCTGATCTGAAGGTAGCATTGATTTTGAAGTCTTCTTTCCTTGTTGTAGCTAGGATGAATAAGGAATCCTTATAAAAAAAGGATTCTGAAATATTTAAGAATCCTTGCCACTTGAAAACTATATTGCAACCCATTAAAGATCTTTGTATAACTAGGAGATTCCCAAAACAAGCTGCCATATCCTTTTAGGAAAAGAATCCTAGTCAAATAGGAAGTCCACAAGTCAAAAGGAAGTAAATAACAAAATTTGTACAGCCTTTATTGATCAGTATTGCAATGATATGAACTTTTATCCCAAGGTAGGACAACATGTCGGGAGACTCCACATCAATGTTCAGCCCGATCCAACGGTTGAATTGAAAATTATGATTGTTGCCGTAAAACTGGATAGTTGCACATTTTACGTCAAAATTCGAATTTGACCTTGCCTGGATCGTATCACTTCTTTCCTTGTGTAGCTAGAATGAATAAGGAATCCTTGTAAGAAAAGGATTTTGAAACATTAGTGAATCCTTTAACACTTGGAGATTATATTGCAGTCCATTGAAGATCCTTGTAGAACTAGAAAATTCTCTAAACAAGTTGTCATATCCTTTTAGAAAACAAATCCTTGCCAAATAAAAAGTTCACAAGTTAAAAGGAATATTAATAATAATATTTATAAAGCTTGTTTTGATCTATATCACAAGCCTTTCCTGAAATCTTACCCGAGCATAGAAACATATTCTGGGAAACGCTAGGTAAATTGTTAGCTCGAATCCAATGGTCGGATTGAGAATTGTAATTGTTGTCGTAAAAGATAAGAGGCACAATTACATTAGAATCTGAATTTCCTTGTACAACCCTTTATTTGATCGTCTCAGGGGCCCAATCCACCTTTATTTTTTGCCATGAAGTTTTGATAACAAGGTTGCCAATTTTGAATCAGTTTTGGCCAGACTTTTTTTATGATATTTCCATGTGTTTTGTGAATTCCTTACTAGTTTTGGATTTCCTATTATATATAGGAACATTAATAATTTCATTTAAATATTATTGTTTAAATAATTTCCATGTGTTTTATGAATTCCTTGGTAGTTTTGGATTTCCTATTATATATGGAAACATTAATAATTTCCTTGTCAAGTGAGGAGAAAATACAACAAAAGGAAATAAAGGAATCCAAGTTGACTTAGAAAACATGTGGTGTTAAAATTTCCTTGTTATGTAAGGAGAATAATTCAGCAATTTAATTGTGTTTCCTAGTATTGAAAAGGAACACATGTGGTGGCAAAAAGGAGCATTAAAGGCAGCGTCATTTTCCTTCCAAAGAAGGATAAATACAAGGCTAAGATTAGTCTTCATATTCTAACTTGGAAACCAAAGGGGTGGCAACTTCTCCTTTAGTTCATAGAACTATTGGGCAGCATTATAGATATAAATAAGTCATGTATCAGACCTGCAATGTTTTTTTTTCCTTCTTCTCTCTCACGGCAGAACAAGACTTAGACTTATGGGATTTATTTTTATTTTGTTAGATACAACCCAAGGCTTGTATAGGCTTAATACTTTGTTTTCAGCTAGGATCTTAGGCTTATTTGGATCAAGGTTTGGGCTTACTAGTAAAGGTTTTGGGTTAATTTTTGTAAATGGGTCAATTTAGCCCACAAGGGTAGATTCATTAGGGTTAATTTCTCAAAACTATTTAAACACATGTAAGCCTAAATTTTAGCACATTTAATGAATAATACTTTTGAACTTTTCAATTATAACATGAGAGAGAAATCCTTGTATTCATTCTAATAGTGTTGGTGTCTTGGGACACGTTTTTATTGTGTCACTGATGTGGACCAGCCCAGAAACACCAACAAGGACCCATTACATGTTCCAAATGGTCCAATGACTCGGTCCAAGAAAAGGCATTGAAAGAGGCATTGAATGCATTGGTTTTGAATGTTTCAACCAAGTCAGAATTGAAAGGTCCATTAGAATATCAAGAGGAGACCCTAGTACATCTTATCCATGTGCAAGAGACCCAACACAACCTTATTTGGGCCATGAGGTGAGGACAACAAAGGAAACAAAAGAATCCTTCTACAACTTGGAAACAACATGGGTGGCTACCTTTTCCTTTTGTTTCTAGGATTAAGGGGCTGCATGGAAGGCTATAAATAAGCCTTGAATCGGTTCTATAATATTTTACTTCCTTCTCTTCTTCTCATGACAGAACATGGATTTAATATTATGGGCTTTGTTTTATTTTGTTAGCTACACCCAAGGCTTGTTTGGGCTTAATTAATACTTTGTTTTCAATTAGGATCCAAGGCTTGTTTGGATTAAGTTATGGGCTTTTCGGTTTAGGGTTTTGGGTCGGTTTTAAGTGGACCTCATTTAAGTCCACATAAGGGGTCCATTAGGGTTAACTTTTCAAGAACTATTTAAACTCATGTAAGCCAAAATTTCAGCGACTTTGATGATAATTACTTCTGAATTTTTCAGTTTTAACGTGTGAGAGTGATTCTTGCATTCTTCAGTGATTCATGGGCGACCTGCCTATACATGTTCATCGTGGTCTATTTTCAGGGGCGACCGGCGCCCACACTCACACTGGTCTATTTTCAGGGGCGACCTGCCCACACATGCTCATCCTAGTCTATTTTCAAGGGCCACCGGCCCACACACTCATCTTGGTCTATTTCGGGAGCGACCTACCCACACATGTTCATCGTGATCTATTTTCATGGGCAACCGGCCCACACACTGGTCTATTTTCGGGGGCGACCCGCCCACACATGCTCATCTCGGTCTATTTTCGGGGCGGCCGGCTCATACCCTCACCTTTGGTCTATTTTCAAGGGTGACTCGCCCACACTTCATCCTGGTCTATTTTCAAGGGCGACGCCACTCACATGTTCATCGTGGTCTATTTTCACGGGCGACCTGCCCACACATGATCATCTTGGTCTATTTTCAGGGGCAACCGGCCCACACACTCACACTGGTCTATTTTCATGGGCGACCGGCCCACACACTCACACGGTCTATTTTCATGGGCGACCTGCCCTCACACTCACATTGGTCTATTTTCACGGGCGACCTACCCACAAATGTTCATCCTGGTCTATTTTCAAGGGCGACCGTCCCACACACTCACACTAGTCTATTTTCACGGGCGACCTGCCCTTTTGATTGGGTTTACCTAAGATCCCATTTGGCAATCTAGAACTAAAATCTGTGTTCTTCCTGTTGGCAAGGTTTGAGTTGGCAAAATCTGTGTCCCTCACATTCACATTGGTCTTTTTTTTCTTTTTTGAAAATTTCCTAATGGTAGGGTTCTTCTCATTTTTTTTTCCGTTCCAGGGTCACAACAATGATTCTCTTTTATTATCAGCTCAATGATTCTTTTTTTCTCTCTCTTTTTTTTCCTTTTCTTTTGTTTTTTTTTCAATCTTGCTGGACTTTTTTTTTTGAGGATTTTCCCGTAACAAATAAAAATATTTGTGCAATGCATGCACCTTACCTGATTTGAAATATAGGTCCCCCCTCTTTTGATACGATCCATGCAAGGTCAAATTCGAATTTTGATGTAAAAAGTGCACCTATCTAGTTTTACGGCAACAATCATAATTCTCAATCCGACCGTTGGATCAAGCTGAAAGTTTACGTGGAGTCTTCCGACATGTTTTCCTACCTTGGTTTAAAATTTCACGTCAATCAGAGTTCGGAAAGGCATCGAAACACGGGTCAACAGAGGCTGTATGAATTTTGTTATTTACTTCCTTTTGACTTGTGGACTTCCTATTTGGCTAGGATTCTTTTCCTAAAAGGATGTGGCAGCTTATTTTGGGAATCTCCTAATTCTCCAAAGATCTTTAATGGGCTGCAACATAGTTTCCATGTGTGGCAAGGATTCATAAATGTTCAGAATCCTTTTCTTACAAGGATTCCTTATTCATCCTAGCTACAAAAAGAAAAGAAGACTTCAAAATAAATTCTACCTTCAGATCAGATTTCCTAGTCTATTTGGGACTTCTTAATGGTGACAAATCTGATTCTAGCATATTTAGGGTGGTAATTTTTGGATTTGTATTATTTTATTATTTTCTTCTAAGTCTTTGGGTTATTATTACTTATTTGGATCAATTGTAAGTGGGCTTCATATAAGTTCACCTAAGGGAGGTCTATTAGGGTTTATTTAAGTCTAGAGTGAGTATAAATAAAGGCATAACCAGACATGTAAGTCGGACAATTCAGATTAATAAAACTTCTTATTTTGCCCCACTTTGTGTGTGTGTGTGTGTGTGTGTGTTGGTGAGATAATCTCCCTTCCATGGTTCTCTAAAGAACTGAAAAATAACTTATCGAAGAACAACTGTCTTCGTGGCATCATCCTTATACTTCTCGTTTGCAAATCAATACTTGTAAGAAAAGGATTCTGAAATAATTATGAATCCTTGCCACACTTGGAAACTATGTTACGGTCCATTAAAGATCTTTGTAGAATTAGTAGATTTTCAAAATAAGCTGCCACATCCTTTTTGGAAAAGAATCCTAGCCAAATAGGGAAGTCCACAGGTCAAAAGGAAGTAAATAACAAAATCCGTACAGCCTCTATTGACCCGTGTTTCGATACCTTCCCAAACACAAATTGCCTTGAAATTTCAAAACAAGATAGGACAACATGTCAGGAGACTCCACGTAAATTTTTAGCTCGATCCAACGGTCGGATTGAGATTTATGACTGTTACCGTAAAACTGGATAATTGCACATTTTACATCAAAATCTGAATTTGATCTTTCTTGGATCGTATCATTCCCTTTATCTTCAAGATGATTCGTCCTCGAATCACCAACAAGTTGAATGGACAATTCCTTTGCCTCTTTTTGAAGCCTTTGGAGTTCTTTTCTTGCCAACAATCGTCGCCAACAACTTTGAATGAAAGTAGCAGCCATTCTATTTCGTATATCATCATTGCAGCGTATTTTCTCCTCTCTTTCTGAAGCTTGCTGGGCATTGACTGTTGCCGTTAACACATCAAGTTCTTGCTTCATCTCCCCTAGAATACGGGATAGACTCTTGGATTCTTTTTTTAGAACACTAATCTCTTTATTTCTCTCCATTTGATACCACCTCTCCTTTTGAATCCTCCTTTTCTTTTGCCATAACACCTCATCAAAATACATGAAATCCCTTCGGTTTCTAGGCTGCCGAAAACCTTCCCGCTGGCCTATGGTCTCATCCTTGAAACCACCATCAACAATATCATCAACGTCCACCTCAAAATCCTCATAATCAGCCCACCTTGCCCTTTCGGCCCCACTGTCATTGTTTGATTTCGGTTCAGCCCCAACCTTTCTCACGTCTTGGGTACATGTTCCGGCTACAATACCCTGTTTTCCCACCTTCTCAAGTCTGTGACACACGTTCCCCATCACGAAATTCATTCTTTCCATCATCTTCGTCATGGCTTGCATTTGGAATTTAAGTTCTACATCGGGAGGGGGTGGTGTGTTCTTTTGATCTGACATAACCTGCAAGAATTGGTTAGTGGTAAAAGAAATCCTCACATCGCTCGTGTTGCGCTCAAACACTCTTAATATCTTCACACGCTCACAGCTCTCGTCTCACCTTCTTGCGGTTCTTACGCAAATGAAACCAACACCAAATAAAACCAACTTGGCAGCGCAATTCAAATATAAATATATATGACTCAAGAAGCAATTAAAACTAGAAAACAATCAAAACGAAACTGCGATGATAGTCTCGCGAGTAGCAAGCGAGTCTATCCGAAATATGAACGAAACTGAAGACTCGAATAAAAACAGAAACAAAAATATGCAAAATGATGAAACAGCACCCAAATATGTTGGATATGATGAAAATAAACTGCAAGAAATGAAAACAATAGAAAGAAAGCGAATTTCAAAAGTTGACGCAAAACAGACTCGTTCTGACGAGTTAAGTCGGAATCTGGAACTTAAATTAAATAATGTCCAATTGAGCTAAAATTTCGGATATAGTGCGATATGAACCCAAATAGACAGAATATAAAGTTTGAGCAATTTATGATAAGGTTTGATATACTGACGCAAAAACGTTATGAAGTAGACCTGGTTAGACCCGAAATTGAAACCCAAATCCAACGATATGCAATTGACCCCAAACTTAATATGTAATGTGATTAGGACCCCAGTAATAAGAGTATCAAATTTGAGCTAATTCCAAGTTGATTTGGTCCAATTTTCCCTTATTTAGTTTTCTACAGCAGAAACCAATAAACGTCTCTTTAAACGATTTTTTTTCTTTTTTTTCTTTTCTTTTTGCTTTTTTATTTTTTCTTTTCTTATGCTACTGATATATTTTGGATAGTAACCAAATGAAATAACTAATTTTTTTTTATATGCTGCAAAATCAAGGAGAAGAAAAAATTGGACACTAAGGAATTTTTGCGTAAACAACAAGAACAAAAAATTCAAAAGGATATAACCTGATTAATGGAGCCCAGCTCTGATACCAAATGATGCGAACCTCATGATCATATGGTCACGCAACCCACACGCGAAGACACCAATTCCCGGAAAGCCAAGTAAATCAAGTTTGATAGGAGTGTGACACAAAGATAACTTGTACCTAGGCACCAGCACTATTGAAAACGAAGACCCCCCCACCCAACGAATATTGATTCGCGAATGAGAAGTATAAGGATGACGCTACGAAGACAGTTGGTCTTCGATAAGTCGTTTTTCAGTTCTTTCGAATTTTTATTATTTTTATTATTTTCTTCTTAGTCTTTGAGTTATTATTACTTATTTGGGTCAATTGTAAGTGAGCTTCATATAAGTCCATCTAAGGGGGGTCCATTAGGGTTTCTTTAAGTCTAGAGTCAGTATAAATAAAGGCATAACCAAACATCTAAGGTTACGCAATTTTCAGATTAATAAACTTCTTTCTTTGCTCTTGTTTGTTGGTGGGATAATCTCCCTTCCTTGGTTCTCTAAAGAGCTGAAAACGACTTATCGAAGAACAACTGCCTTCGTGGCTTCATCTTTATACTTCTCCTTCGCGAATCATTATTCGTTAAGTGCGGGTTTTCCGTTTCCACTAGTGCTAGTGTCTAGGTACAAGTTATCTTTGTGTCACACTCCTATCAAATCTGATTTACTTGGCTTTCCAGGAATTGATGCCTTTGCGTTTGGGTTGCATTACCACGTGATCATGAGGTTCGCATCAATTAGCAGATAAAGGAATCAACCATCCCATTCTACTGTTATGGAAACTTTCAGCTTTCCTCTTCTTCTGTCGGAGCCAATTCAATGCACTATCAGCATCCCCCTGGAGAAAAAAAGGGATGTTCAGGAACATGAGTGCTTTAATTACAAACAGGTTTATGTATTAAAGAAAGCAGGAGCCATTCAAAAATCGTGTGTGCAAAGCAATATTTTACCCTCAGGAAACAAAAAGAAAGCTTAGGCTCCGTTTGTTTGCAGGAAAGTTGTTTTCTTTTGGAAAGTGAATTCCGGGGAAAATGAATTCCTGGAAAGTGAATTCCGAGAAAGTGCTTTCCGATGTTTGGTAGTGTTATGGAAAATGAACTGGAAAACACTTTCCAGTGTTTGGTTATGTTATGAAAAATGAACTGGAAAATAATTTATTAATAAATTAATTTTTTTTTCAAGTTTATCTAATATATATAAAATATTTAATATAAATATTTAATCACTTACAATAAAAGAATGAAATCTAAAAAGTATAATGATGAATTTTTTTTATTATAATATATAATCATACATAGCTTATTTTATAAAATATAACTATATATGTCATATCATATTATATAGAAATAAGCTTGCGAAATATTTTTAAGTAAAAATTATTACTATATTTTTTTCAATTTTAAAAGCTTAAAATAAGTTTTTTTTTTAATTTATCCATATGTAACAAATATAATCAAATACTAATCATGAATTAATCAAAGCAAAATAAAACAAGCACGTCTATAAATATAGCAAAATAAAACAATAATTGTGGCAAAAAAAATACATGCTTTTTAGTGTTATCAATGTTTTTATATTTGATTATGTTAATTCCTCTTATTAAACTTCCTCTCGGTCTCGGTTCCCCTGTAATCCTCATCTAATTCCCCTTCCCTTGGTTTCTCCCTTCCCCCGGTTTCTCTCATCTAATTCCCCTCCCTTCCCCTGGTTTCTCCCTTCCCCGGTTTCTCTCTTCCCCTTCCCCTTCCCCTGTTCGGTTTCAGTTTCTCTCTTCCCCTTCCCCTTCCCCTTCCCCGTTCAGTTTTGGTTTCTCTCTTCCCCTTCCCCTTCCCCGGTTTCTCCCTGTTCGGTTCATGTCATCCCCTTCCCCTTCCCCTGTTCGGTTTCTCTAGTTTCTGTCATCCCCTTCCCCTTCCCGCTCCTTCTTCCCAGTTCTTCTCCCTCTCTCCCCCGACTACTTCTCTAGGGACTTGAAAAAAAAAAAGAGCAAGGGTTGATTACTTCCTTGATATGGTGGCTAATTCCAGTTCTACACATTGCCTCTCTCTCTTTATGCTTCCACCGGGATATAGTGGCTGGATCCGGGGACGGGGAAACCGGGTAGGGAATGCTTTTTTGGGAAGTTTGGCCGGTTGCTTTGATTGATTCACGGTAATCTTTAGGGTAGGGATTTTGCTTTGATTTGTGGTTTGTTTGGTTCTGCGGTTACGCGGGATGTGAGTGAGGAAGAATGGAAAACATGTGTTTTTTATGGCTTGCTTTGTGAATTTGGGTTGTTTTGAACACAATGAATGTGACGAGGAAAGATGAAGCAAAGCTGTGTTATGTTATGGGAAAAATATGACAAGTGACGGATTTATCAAGAAGATGAAGAATTTATGTTATGAGAAAAATGTGTATAATGAAAGAAAAGGAAAGTGTTTTCCGGTTAAAATCAAAAGGAAAACACTTTCCTATGTTAAAGTTGTGTTTTCTGTGTTGACCGGAATTAAGTTTCCGTTGACTAGTTTTCCATGTTGTTGCCAAACATGGGAAAACAAGGAAAGTGAATTCCAGGAATTCACTTTCCTGCAATCAAACATGGCCTTAGATTAAAACTTCCTGCTAATCAACCGTTATGAAACCGTACTAACCAGCAAGTCAACTTAGACCTACCATGAACATATCACTAAAAAAAATGAAGTGATTTGATCTGATAAAAAATTTATGTTGATCCATGAACCGGTCAATTTAATGAACTGTTGACCTTTTAAAAAAATTATTATTTTTTAAAACAATATCATTCCAAGCTTTTTTTAAAATTGAGATAATCTACCTAACTAATCATAGATTAAAAAACAAAAAGCCATGAAAGCATATAGATTAATCCTCCCTTGCTAATCACTCACATATGCCATGAAACGTGCACAAAATTAACAAGATAATAAATCATGCAATACCTATAACTTCAAGTTATAGGTTGACTAGGTCAATACTTATTATAATTATAAGATTTAATTTAAGACTCGGGTTATATGTTGACTATATCACCCAACTTTTTATTTATTAAAACCATGTTATTTTAGTTTCAAAGTGAAAATTTAGTCCAAAGTAGACTTTTACGATATTTTAGCTTCAGTTTTTATAACTATAGTAATAACCATTAAAAAAAAACTAAAAGGGCTCAGCCTTTTCTTGTAGCATATGAGGAGAATCATTGTGGATTCAAGCAGTGTAATGATGATTCTACCCTTCATTACTCTTAACAATTGCCTTGACATTTAAGGTAAAATAATCTTTTCAAAGAGATTCAAATGTCATTTATGGATTGATCAGGGACAATTTTGTCGTTCAACTTAAAAAGTATATAGTAAAGATACTCTTTTGGCCTTGAAATTTGAAAAAAAAATCTTCATTTGTTTAGAGTTTTTTTTTCATTTTTTTCTTTTTATTTGCACAGTAAAATAACATCTATACCTTTGGCTGCTCAAATAATAGACCTTGCAGAAAGGGCATTTTTGTATGTGTTATGGTTGTTTTGTAATAATGGCCCTTGGGCTTCTTTTTTTGTAATTAGCTTTATTAAAATATTAATAAATCAGTAAAATACACAGATGTGCGCCACACACATGTAAGTGCGTCAGAGTCCTCTATGCTATTCTGGAGATGCGCGAGGACAATTTTGAAGGCCAAACAAACCCGATCGCCATCTCACCTGATGCACAAGGATGTAGCGCAGCTATTGGGGTGGTGCGTTTGTCAAGGTGAGTAGTGGTTTGGCGACGATGAATTTTTTTCTCATGCATTTCATTTCTCTCTCCTTAGCCTTGGTTTTCATGCCAGACCTTTAAATTTAGTTGTGTCCTCGATTTTGTATTTGTTTTGAGTTATGTCCTCGTTCTTTTGATTTCTATTTGCTTTGATTTTAATGCTTCTTGAACTTTATGTTTTTCAATTTCATCCCTCTCTACATTTAATTGAATTTGTTTTCTATATCCAATCTGGTCCTTATTCTTTTGATTGCCATTTTTTTATCCTTTGCATTTATTTTATTTTTTCGATCTTGTCCTTTATAATTTTAATTCATTTTTTTTCAAATTTGGTCCTTATTTTTTTTCATTACTCTTTTTTCTATCCTTTTCTTCATTTATTCTATTTTCAATTTAATCCCTGATTAGTTTCTTTCAATTATTTTTAGTACAAGATTTAGTCCTCATTGTCTATTTTTTTATATATATAATTAAGGATTTTGCTTTGTAATTATTTCTGCCTTTAAACGATATCAAAATAAGCTCAAATTTAATATATGATGCGATCTTACCCCCAATAGATAGAATGTGAAGTGTCAATTGGTTCTGAGATGGTTTGCTGATTCACTAAGAATTGTGTTTCTGCAGCAGAATTGAATCAACCTTGAAATTTCATCCAACTTCTCTCTCAAACAACAAGAAGATAAACGACACAAACACTGAAAAAACTTAATGGAACACTACGAAAACAAAAAAAACAAAAGTATATGACCTTGTTTTGGAGCCTATCTCTGATATCAATTGATGCGAACCTCATGATCACGTGGTCATACAACTCACAATCAAGATTGAGATATGATCCTGGAAAGCCAAAATAGATCTGATAGGAGTGTGACGTAATGGAAACCTACCCCCAAGGCACCAACACTATTAGAATGAAGTAGAATGACCCCAAGAAGCCAGTTAATCTTTGATAAGTTAGATTTAGTTTGTTCAAGAACTGAAAAATACAAGAATCACTCTCACATGTTAGAACTGAAAAATCCAGAAGTATTATTCGTTAATGGCTACCGAAATTTAGGTTACAAGAGTTTAAATAGTTCTTGAAAAAATAACCCTAATGGATCTACCCCAGTGGACTGAATTGACCCACTTACAAAACTAACCCAAAAATCTTAAACTAAAAAGCCCATAACCTGATCCAAACAAGCCTTGAATCCTAACTGAAAACAAAGTATTAATTAAGCCTGAACAAGTCTTGGGTTGTAATTAACAAAATAAAATAAAACCCATAATATTAAATTCATATTCTATTGTGAGAAGAAGAGAAGGAAAAAAATATTATAGAATTGATTTGTGGCTTAATTATAGCCTTCTAGGCAGCCCATTAATCCTAGAAACTAAAAGAAAAGATAGTCGCCCTGTTGTTTCCAAGTTGTACTAGAATTCTTTTGTTTTCTTTGCTATGTTTTCTCGTCATTGAAAAGTTGGAAAATTAGCAGCCTTGTTGTCGAAACCTCATGGCCCAAACAAGGTTGGATTGGGCCTCTCTTGCATATGGATAAGATGTACTTAGGCCTCCTCTTTATACTCTAATGGACCCTTCAAATCTGACTTGGTCGAAACCTTCAAAACCAATGCATTAAATGCCTTTGTCTTGGACCCATTGGCCCATTTGGAACATGTAATGTGACGTAGTTCAACTTTGTGACATGACCCAAGCCAGGTCAAATTTGGATATTGGAGTAAAAGTTTCTCCCGTCCAGTTTTACGCTATTGAGCATAACTCCAAATTCAACCGTTGATCGATCTGAAAATTTTACCAAAAGATTCAAGAGGCATTTGTTTATGTTATGGTAAATTTTCAGGTGAATCGCAGTTCGGAAAGGACTTCCGATATAGGTTAGAACAAGTTGTATGAATATTGTTATTTACTTCGTTTTGACATGTAGACTTTCTATTTGGAAAGAATCTTTTTTTTTTAAGGATGTGACAGCTTGTTTTGAGAATTTCCTAGTTCCATAAGAATCTTTAATGAGCTGAAACATAATTTCCAAGAGCGGCAACGATTCGTTAATGTTCCAGAATACTTTTCTTATAAAGATTCCTTATTCATCCTAGGTACACAATAAAAGAAGGGTTGATGTTATTTCATGACAAATTAGTTATTGTTATTATTTTCTTTCATGTTTGGGCTTAATTAAAACTTTGTTTTGATCTAGGATCTAAGGATTGTTTGGATCAGGTTATAGGCTTTTCAGTTTAGGGTTTTTGGGTCAGTTTTGTATGTGGGCCAGTTTAGCCCACGATGGTAGATCCATTAGGGTTAATTTTTAAAAACTATTTAAACATATGTAACCTAAACTTCGAGAGCCATTGATGAATATTACTTCTGAATTTTTCAGTTTTAACATGTGAGAGTGATTCTTGTATTCTTCAGATCCTTGAACAAACTGAATCTGACTTATCAAAGATTAACTGGCTTCGTGACGTCCTTCTATTTCATTCCAATAATGTTGGTGCCCTGGGGCAGGTTTTCATTGTGTCACACTCCTATCAGATCTATTTTGACTTTCGGGGATCAGATCTCAATCTTCATTTTGGATTGCGTGACCACGTGATCATGAGGTCCGCATTGGATTTTTTTTAGTGTTCCTTTAAGTTTTTTAATGTTTGCGTTGTTCATTTTCTTTTTCTTTGTGTCCGTGTCATCTAAGAAAAAAAAGATTATATTTAATCTTGTTGCTGTCTCTAATCATATCAGTAGCATATATATATATATATATATATATATATATATATATATATATATATATAAAGAGAGATTATGATACGGTTCAGCCTTGTGATACGACCCAAAGCAAGGTCATATTCGGATTTTGGTGTAAACCTTTCTACCATTTAATTTTATGTTATTGAGCATAACTCCAAATACAATTGCAGAGGTATTTGTCTATGTTGGGGTAAATTTTCAGGTGAATCGGAGTTCGGAAAGGACTTGCAATATAGGTCAGAACATGCTATACGAATTTTATTATTTACTTTCTTTTGACCTGTGGACTTCCTATTTGGCAAGGATCCTAAGGATGTGACAACTTGTTTTGAGAATTTTCTAGTTCCACAAGAATCTTTAATGAGCTGAAACATAATTTTCAAGAGTGGCAACGATTCATTAATGTTCCAGATTCCTTTTCTTATAATGATTCCTTATTCATCCTAGCTGCACAAGGAAATAAGGGTTGATGCTATTTAATGATAGATTATTTGTTTTTATTATTTTCTTTCATGTTTAGGCTTAATTAAAACTTTGTTTTGAGCTAGAATCCAAGGTTTTTTTGGATCAGGTTATGGGCTTTTCAGTTTAGAGTTTTTAGGTCAGTTTTGTATGTGGGTCAGTTTAGCCCACAAGAGTAGATCCATTATGATTAATTTTTAAGAACTATTTAAACACATGTAACCTAAGTTTTAGGAGCCATTGATGAATATTACTTCTGAATTTTTTAGTTTTAACGTGTGAGAGTGATTTTTGCATTCTTTAGTTTTTGAACGAACTGAATCTGACTTATCGAAGATTAACTGATTTTGTGGTGTCATTCTACTCCATTTCAATAGTGTTGGTGCCTTGTGACAGGTTTTCATTGTTTGACACTCCTATCAAACCTATTTCAGCTTTTTGGGATCAGATCTCAATCCTGATTGTGGGTTACGTGACCACGTGATCACGAGATTCGCATCATAATGGGTCCTTGCTAGTGTTTATGGGTTGATCCACATCATTGACCCTTGAGCGTTTTCATTTATTCCACCTTCCTTTACGCGGGGTTATCCTAGGTGCGGGATGGTCAAACATCTCAGCGTCTCCTCCACGAATAAGCAACACATCTAGCTCGATGGTGGCTGGAGTGGCGTGTGTAGCCTTCTGTTTTTTTCTTTTTCATTCTCTCTTACTTGATTTTTGTGTTAGCCTTAAAAAAACAATCAGCCCCTAGGTTTTGTTATACTTAAGATTTCATCCTTATTCTCTTCATTATAATTTTTAAGATTTAAATCATTTATGGAATTAAGGGGTTTTTCCAATTTCACCCATCGTTCTCTTTATTGCAATTTTTTCATTATGAATACTTTATTAAATTAATATTTTTTTTATTTTCACCCCTAATAGATATTTTCACCTATCAAATTTAGTTTTTGTTCTTTTTATTGCTATTTTTAGATGGTTTTTGCAAAAACTATTTTTGACAATCTCATCATTCTTTTGTTTTTTTTCCTATCAAATCTAATCTTTTTTATTATTATTGTATTTTTTCAACCTTGCAAGTTTTTTTTAGATTGATTTTTTTTATTTCATTCTCCAACATTTAATTAGACAGGTATTAATCTTTTTTGTTAAGTCCGAGTCTAGAATTTAATGGTTTACAAGTTTAAGAGATTGACTCCGATTTACGAAATTGACACAGACACGGGTTTCCGTGGTTTTTCTGCTTTTTTTAAAGCTTTTTTTTCTATCCTTTACCATTATGTTATTTTTTTATTTGTTTTTTATGAAATTTTTATAGTCAATTTTAAAATAACATAGGTCGCCTTGCTTTTAGTTTTTTTGGTCTTTGTTTAATTTAGATTTTCTAAAAGAATTTTGTTTTTGAATTGAATTGAATTAATTAATTTCATCATTCAATATTTAAAACTTTTAGGTGTTAAGCTCATGAATTGAGTTCAAGCCAAGAATTTAATGGATTGTAAGTTTAAAAAACTAAAAAAAATATTCCTTTCGTGAAATCAACAAAAATGACTGACCTGCCAACTATTCAAGGTAACGGCAACCACATTTGATTTGTTCCTTGTTAGCACATAAATATTCTCTCCCTATCAAACATGATAATTGAGACAAACTTCACTCACCAACCTAAAATTTCACCTTTCACTCACCTTCTTTTCACTATTTGCGCACTTATCATCCACCCTTCACCTAAAATGAAAGCTCCAAACATCATGCAATTCTCAGTATCACAAAATAAATATAAATTAATGGCTCTCTGTGGTGATTTCATATTCCAAACTTCCCTAGTTTATAAAAAAAATATCATAAAAAACTATTCAATAGGTAATCACAACGACAAACTCCTCCAACTGTTTGAGTTGAAATCTTCTCACCCTAAAGTACTCGAGGCTTTTGTTCTTACCAATCTAATCCATGGAAGACCATCTCAAGATAAATGCACCTGAAAAATTAAGTTATTAAACTTGATCAGACACATGATTCAATTCATGGGTCAGATAAATTAACATAGGTCAATTAAAATGATCAAAATAATGTTGCTTCAATTTCTTTTTAAAAAAGTCAACATAATTCTATTTTAAAAAAATAAATAAAAAGTCAATTTAAGTTTTAACTAAATCAATCATATTATCAAAGATTTTAGATCAAATAAGGTCAAATAACTTTTTTAGAACTTGGCTAGGCCATGAATGGATCCAAACGGTTGACACAAACTTTAATCCTATCACTATCAGGAAGAAAAAACTTATTCAAGAATCTCTTCCAACAAATCTATAAAACATGTATGAATTCAAGAACAAAAACAAGTAGAAGTCAAATAGCCAAATGCCACAAATTAAATCTAGAAACAGATAGTAAACAACCTCAGCACTACCAAAACCATAGAGAGCAAATGTATTAGAGTGACCATGATAAATGATGGGCACATCCAATTGCATGTGCCCAACATTAATCCGAGCATCCTATTCCTGGCATAGTTGCACATTCACACTACATTTTAACCCCCAGATCTGTATTGACTGATCTTATACAAAAAAATCTTTGATCATTGGGTTGTTAGTCAACCTATGAATCACCAAATCAATATTAATCTATAGTTTTTATGCAAAAAAATATCATTTTATATTTTTAACTTATTGGTTTTAGCTCATTAAAGCTGAACTAATCAACAAATGTGGGTCAATTTATTGAATTTAATTGAGTTAAAATCAATACTTATTTAAATTAAAATTCAATTTGGATTGGGTTGAGGACTATAAGTTTATACCATCCAAATTTAATAACCATGACTTGGACCCAAAAATAATTGATGGGATTCTAATTAATTTAAATAAATATTGTTTTACAGGCATAGGAATGAGATTCTATAGCATTGTCTTGGGAAATAAAGATTCATATTTTGTCTTTTTTGTTCGCCGGCATCTCAACTTAATTATAAAACTATCCGACAATATCTCTTATTTTTAAATAAAAAAAATAATTGCTGTTATTATTATTATTATTATTATTTCAATGAAACAAACTAGTTCAAGAGCCATATTAAGCAAGAAAGTAGCAAAGAAGTTTAGGAGCATACCCGGAGAGGACAGAAGAAGCTGGCTAAACTTGGGATTATGTGCTGGGCCTGATTGGATTGTACTGGTCCTTTTCACTTTTCTTCAGAATTCAAGGATAGCCCAAATAGGATTGGGATCAGACGCTCAGCCATTTTTTTCCAAGAAGTAAAAAAGAAATAAAACCTCATACTTTTTTCTTCATTATTTTTAGGGGACCAAAAGTACATGATTAATTAATCAAGCAAGATCTGCCAACCATATCAATTATCACAAAATGTTGGTACACGATACCATCTTAACCATTTAAAAGCCATCCCATTTAAGTTCAACAATCAACCATCAGATATCAATTATCATGTTTTTTTTTGTTAAAGAAATTCAAACAACAGATTATATAAAGAGGAAACCATATTTTAAAGGATTAATTTGAAAAAAATTCATAACTCAGAATCTAACCTAGACTATATTTTAAATTGAGTAAAAAAAATTAACTTGATAATACATGATTGACTTTTCACACAATTAACCCAATCATGTCGACTCCAAGAATTTTTATATCAAAAAAATAAAACAATATTATCTTAGACTTGTGTTAAATTGATAACTCAATAATCTAAATTTAGTTTAGTCAGTACTTAAATCTAACAATTATAATTTAAAATTCATTCTTTTTTTTTTATGGAGGGGGTTCATTGAGCAAGAAACATGCCGTGAATGTTATTTTTATTTATTTATTTATTTATTTATGATGATTGATATATTTTGCTTTTCTTATTATGAAAAAGATAAGAAAATTGACCTCATTAAGGCATGTGCGGATCATCATCATCAAATTCCAATGACGGCACAAAACGCGCTAATGAATAATGCCGGCAAGATAACGTTGCTCCATGAATGGGACATGAGAACACATAAAGATCACACCTAATTTAGCACCATAATTATCTCATTCTTCTCCTCCATGATTTTGATCCAAGAAATGAGAATCAATCCTCCTTCCTTTTGAAAAAAACAAAAACAACCCTTCATTATCATGCCTAGTCACGTTTTTGTTTGCTATTATTACATTGCATCATATGGGCTGTCCATTAACCGGACTTGTTGGTTAGACAAAGATTATAGGCCGTGGAAATTATATATATATATATATATTATTTTAGATGATTTTATTATTAAACTAATAGATTATTCCAAACTCTATAAATTAAGTTCAATTCAGTTTAAGTATTAAGAATTAAATTTTAAAATAAATTTAATATCTAAAAGTGATATAAAAGTAATCAAAAGTTAACCCTTTGATTTATTATATAAAAACAACACTAATATTAAAACTAGATTCCTTAAAATATTCATTTACATATCTTTTATTTTTAAAGAACTTTGAAGGAATAAGATAAAGATGAGATGATTTGTTATAACCATGAAAATTTGGTGGATATTTTGATTTTGATCATCTAAATTCTTTTCAAAATGGAATCTATAAATTGTTGTTTTTAGTATTTTTTTTCCCAATAAAAGGCTTAATCGACTTTAAGATATACAATAAGAATAGTTTTTTCACAATGTATAATTGAGAAATAAAAATTAATAGAAATCAAAACTTATTTTACTGGAAAAAAAACTTGCACAATTATCAAATTAAACTTAATTCTATATTTTTATAATTAAATAAACTACTGAAAAAAAATAACAATAATAATAATACTAACAACATATAAATTTAAGCTATAACAATACATGCATAATATAAAAGAGCAACAACATGAATGATAGCTTTTTTATTGTAAGGATCTTTTCGGTTTATTTTTAGATTGTGCATTTGTCAAAATTAAATTCCCTCTTTATATAATTTTAAAGATAATATTTAGAGAAATTTTAATAAATGTTTTTCAAACAACAATTCCAAGATTTGAACCTAGCATATTTTTTAACCAAGATTTGAACCCAAAATATTAAAAAAGTAAGTATATTTTTTTAACCACCAAACTAATTTTCCAAGGGTTTAAATGAAAGCTTAATAACCAATGATTTTGATTAAAATTTTATTGGTTGTTGTTTTTAGTATTTTTTTTCCCAATAAAAAGCTTAATCGACTTTAAGATATACAATAAGAATAGTTTTTTCACAATATATAATTGAGAAATAAAAATTAATAGAAATCAAAACTTATTTTACTGAAAAAAAAACTTGCACAATTATCAAATTAAACTTAATTCTATATTTTTATAATTAAATAAACTACTGAAAAAAAATAACAATAATAATAATACTAACAACATATAAATTTAAGCTATAACAATACATGCATAATATAAAAGAGCAACAACATGAATGATAGCTTTTTTATTGTAAGGATCTTTTCGGTTTATTTTTAGATTGTGCATTTGTCAAAATTAAATTCCCTCTTTATATAATTTTAAAGATAATATTTAGAGAAATTTTAATAAATGTTTTTCAAACAACAATTCCAAGATTTGAACCTAGAAAATTAAAAAAACAAGCATATTTTTTAACCAAGATTTGAACCCAAAATATTAAAAAAGTAAGTATATTTTTTTAACCACCAAACTAATTTTCCAAGGGTTTAAATGAAAGCTTAATAACCAATGATTTTGATTAAAATTTTATTGGTTGTTGTTTTTAGTATTTTTTTTCCCAATAAAAAGCTTAATCGACTTTAAGATATACAATAAGAATAGTTTTTTCACAATATATAATTGAGAAATAAAAATTAATAGAAATCAAAACTTATTTTACTGAAAAAAAAACTTGCACAATTATCAAATTAAACTTAATTCTATATTTTTATAATTAAATAAACTACTGAAAAAAAATAACAATAATAATAATACTAACAACATATAAATTTAAGCTATAACAATACATGCATAATATAAAAGAGCAACAACATGAATGATAGCTTTTTTATTGTAAGGATCTTTTCGGTTTATTTTTAGATTGTGCATTTGTCAAAATTAAATTCCCTCTTTATATAATTTTAAAGATAATATTTAGAGAAATTTTAATAAATGTTTTTCAAACAACAATTCCAAGATTTGAACCTAGAAAATTAAAAAAACAAGCATATTTTTTAACCAAGATTTGAACCCAAAATATTAAAAAAGTAAGTATATTTTTTTAACCACCAAACTAATTTTCCAAGGGTTTAAATGAAAGCTTAATAACCAATGATTTTGATTAAAATTTTATTGGTTGTTGTTTTTAGTATTTTTTTCCCAATAAAAAGCTTAATCGACTTTAAGATATACAATAAGAATAGTTTTTTCACAATATATAATTGAGAAATAAAAATTAATAGAAATCAAAACTTATTTTACTGAAAAAAAAAACTTGCACAATTATCAAATTAAACTTAATTCTATATTTTTATAATTAAATAAACTACTGAAAAAAAATAACAATAATAATAATACTAACAACATATAAATTTAAGCTATAACAATACATGCATAATATAAAAGAGCAACAACATGAATGATAGCTTTTTTATTGTAAGGATATTCTCGGTTTATTTTTAGATTGTGCATTTATCAAAATTAAATTCTCTCTTTATATAATTTTAAAAATAATATTTAGAGAAATTTTAATAAATGTTTTTCAAACAACAATTCCAAGATTTGAACCTAGAAAATTAAAAAAAAAGAGCATATTTTTTAACCAAGATTTGAACCCAAAATATTAAAAAAGTAAGTATGTCTTTTTAACCACCAAACTAATTTTCCAAGGGTTCAAATGAAAGTTTAATAACCAATTATTTTGATTAAAATTTATTGGTATTTTTATAAAGATCGTTGAAAATATTTTTATATTAATTATAATTTTAAAAGTTGTTTGGTTTTTATTATTTAAAGTATTTTTTTAATTTGTATCTTTAAACTATAAAAAAATTACCAAAATAACAAACATACAACCTCACTGGAGTCAAAAGAGTGATTAAAGGTTTCCATTAAGTCATTGACATTCTTAGATCACAAGTAAAGACAGTCAAGTGGTGTTCTCGTAATTAATCCCTAAAACCAATACCATTTTCATACCCAACCTCACTTATAAGTTATTAACCACGCAGACTCCTCCACTTCCCAATTCCCCCTTTACCTTCTTCTCTTTCTTCACCCTCGTCTCCCAGCAATGACAACCTCAAAATTTTACATTTTCCTTCTACTTTCTGCAGTCCTAGCCGTCCGTGTGTCCCTATCATCATCAACAGCAGTTGATTTTCTCCCCCTTGGAGTCGTCGTCGGAGTGCCGGGGATCCATTGCTGAATGCTTGATGGATGAGGAGTTTGGGATGGACACAGAGAGCAACAGGCGCATTCTAGCAACGTCGAGGTACGTAAGCTATGGTGCGCTGAGGAGGAACACTGTACCATGTTCGAGACGCGGCGCCTCGTATTATAATTGTCGACCTGGAGCTCAGGCTAATCCTTACTCTCGCGGGTGTAGTCGTATTACACGCTGCAGGAATTAATTAATCAATAAAAATAAAAATAACGATAACAATAACAATTTTTTTTTTTGTAATTTTGTAATTTTTAATATTTTTTCTTTTTTATATATTTTGAGTGTTTATAATATATGGGTATTGTTTGATTATTGATTGTATGTAGTATACACTTATTAAGAAGATGGGCGTGGAATAAATAAAAATGAAAATTCCAATATATAAGATACTTCATCGGTAAATTTTAAAATCTTGTACTTAACAACAATTTATTGACATAAATATTAATTTTTATTTGCCTAAGATAGATTAATTTCCGTTGATTATGTTAATTGTGCTTGTAAGTGGACTGTTCATGACATAATACAAAAAACCCCTGTGATGTTCACTACATAATGATAATGATGATTTATTTAGTCTTTTATTAAATGTGGCCTGGCTTAGCAGGTTGCATTTTTTTTTGTCTGAGGGTTGATGTCAAAAAAAGTTGATATACCCATCAAAACTCATACTTGATCCGGATCTTGTGTTGATCCAATTCGAAATTGGGTTTAATAACTATTACTAATAGTCTTGTAGGTGAAATCTTTTTTTTTTTTCTTGTAGGTGAAATCTTGATTCTATTTCCGGTGGTTCTAATTCCAGTTTTCAATCGTGGATAAGAGTAAGGTAATGTTTGGTATATAATGTAATCTACTGGAGTTTATGGTCTTCACAAAATCCATTTACCATTTTAGCGGTTCCTCTGCGTAACGGTTAATTGGCTATGACGAGGAGATGGAGCTTCTCAAAACAAAAAGCTTTGCCATAGCCTCTTATCTTTGGTTTATGAATTCAGAGTCCCCAAAGATACAACTCAAAGTGAAAAGAACGAGAAAATCTTGACCGGTGCGAAACCATTATTGGGTTAATAGAATTGAGGCTCTTAAAACTTTTGTGTTTTAATTAACTCATGTTTAATTGTTATTATTATTATTATTTCGTGATAAAACAAAACAATAATGATTGAAACATGTTTAATTAAAAAAACTAAAATATTAAAATAAAATTAGAATAAATTTGTGAATTTTTAAAATATAAAGCATAAGTGATGTGAAATCGCGTGGTCACGCAACCCATAATCAAGATTGAGATCTGATCCTGGGAAGCTGAAATAGATCTGATAGGAGTGACACAATGAAAACCTGCCCCAAAACACCAACACTATTGGAATGAAGTAGAATGACGACACGAGTCAGTTAATCTTCGATAAGTTAGATTCAGTTTGTTCAAGAACCGAAGAATGCAAGAATCATTCTCACACGTTAAAACTGAAAAATTCCAAAGTAATATCATCAATGGCTCTTGAAATTTTAGTTACATGAGTTTAAATAGTTCTTAAAAAATTAACCCTAATGGATCTACCCTTGTGGGCTGAACTAATATTACCATATACAAAACTGACCAAAAAACCCTAAACTGAAAAGCTCATAACCTGATCCAAACAAGCCTTGAATCCTAACTCAAAACAAATTTTAATTAAGCCCAAACATTAAAGAAAATAATAAAAATAATTAATCTGTCATTAAATAGCTTCAACCCTTCTTTCCTTGTGTAGTTAGGATGAATAAGGAATCCTTATAAGAAAAGGATTCTGGAACATTAATGAATCGTTGCTACTCTTGGAAATTATGTTTCAGCTTATTAAAGATTATTGTGAAACTAGAAAGTTCCCAAAACACTTTGTCACGTGCTTTTAGAAAAAAGATCATTGCCAAATATGAAGTCCACATGTCAAAAGAAAGTAAATAACAAAATTCATACAACCTATTCTGGCCTATATGACAAGTCCTTTCCGAACTCCGATTCACCTAAAACTTTACTCCAACATAGACATATACCTCTGGAATCTTCTGGTAAAGTTTTAGCTTGATCCAACGGTTGAATTTGAAGTTATGCTCAATAGCGTAAAACTGGATGGTAGAAAATTTTACGTCAAAATCCGAATATGACATTACTTGGATCGTATCACAATGCTGAATCATATCATTCCCTCCCTCTTCAAGAAGATTCGCCCTCGAATCTTAAATAGGAGTGGTAGTGACTTCATTAGCCTCTTGTTTAAGCATTCAAAATTCTCTTATTGCAAATACAACTTTCTCTAACAACACTGTATGAAAGTAGTGACTGACAAGAATTTCAAATAAGCATGTCGTACTAACCACTTGTGTGTATACTTTTGAAGATAACAACAACGACTTTTCTTCGTCTTTTATTTTTTGGCGTTGTACCTCCTCTTCCCATGAACCTTGAAAATCATAAAATAATCTTCTACGCTTATCAACTTCTTGTTCTAAAATCCCCAAACCATGGCTTAGTTTTTCCCATCCTTGAGCTAGAATCCTCCTTCATTCCCTCTCCCTTGCTAAATACATGACACAAATAGGAAAAATAGAAGAAGACGAAGACACAACAAGAATAGAGTTTACGACAGGAAGAACAGTGATTTAGACTCGAAATTACAAATCTGACTTTTATTTGGACTAGAACTTATCGAAAACAAACAAGTGCAAAAGTGATTAAAATGAGTCAAACAACAACCAAATATCTCACATATGATGATAATATACTGGCAGGAACAAAATCAACAGAAACAAAACAAGTTTTGAAAGATAACGTAAAACAGACCCGTTACGGCAAGATAAAACCCAATTGTGGAACATAAAGAAAACGCTATCCAAATGACCTTTAATTTAATATATAGTATTTGGATACTAAGAAAACAACAAATCTGAGTTTATAGGTCGTTTTATTATGTTTAGGTACCCAAATCCCGTCTATGATCAGTTTGCGGCAGAATTGAACCTCCAATTAAAACCTCAAGCAAACGATATCAAAATAAGTCCAAATTTAATATATGATGCGATCTCACCCCCAATACATAGAATATGAATTTGCAATTGATTCTGAGGTGATTTGCTTATAACTCACTAAGAGTTGTGTTTCTACGGTAGAATTGAACCTCGAATTAAAATCTCAAGCAAACGATATCAGAATAAGCCCAAATTTGGTATATGATGCGATCTCACCCCCAATATACCGTATGAAGTTTCAAATGATTATGAGGCGGTTTGCTTATGGTTCACTAAGACTTGTGTTTATGCGGCAAAATTGAATCGTCCTTCAAATTTCAACTAATCTCTCTCTATTTTTTTTTAAATATACTGATATGATTAGAGAGAGTAACAGGATGAAATATAAACCTTTTTTTTGCTTAGATTACACGGACACAAAGAACAAGAAGATGAGTGACGCAAACACTGGAAAACTTATAGGAACACTAAAAGAAATGAAAATAACAGAAGGACCTTGTTTCGAAGCCTAGCTCTAATATCAACTGATGCAAACCTCGTGATCATATGGTTACGCAACCCACAATCAAGATTGACATCTGATCATGGAAAGCCGAAATAGATCTGATAGGAGTGTGACACAATGGAAACCTGTCCCAAGGCACCAACACTATTGGAATGAAATAGAATGACACCACGAAGCTAGTTAATCTTTGATAAGTCAGATTCAATTTGTTCAAGAATTGAAGAATGCAAGAATCACTCTCACACGTTAAAATTGAAAAATTTTGAAGTAATATTCATCAATGGCTCTCGAAATTTTAATTACATAAGTTTAAATTGTTCTTGAAAAATTAACCCTAATCTACCCTTGTTGGCTGAACTAATCTTCATACAAAACTGGCCCAAAAACCCTAAACTGAAAACTCATAACCTGATCAAACAAGCCTTGGATCCTAACTCAAAACAAAGTTTTAATTAAACCCAAACATGAAAGAAAAATAAAAACCATAGAAACAATGAAGAAATAAATTTAAGATCAAAAGACTCATACATGTCTAAACGCTAATTGCCAATGAAAAAAATAAATTTAGATAGCAATTGATTATTGTTATGAAATAAAAACCATAGAAACAATGAAGATAAAAGAAATAAGACAACACAGATGATATATATATATATATATATATATATATATAAACTATTTTACTTTCAACATGCATCACTCTCAAACTTACATATTAAAAAAATAATTAGATATTTTCTTTTAAATTTTAGATTATATTAAGTACTGAAATTAATAATAATATAATAGCCCTTATACCTTAATTATAAAACCCAACAACCTGAGGCCTAGACCGGTTCGAGTTAAAAAAAATTAGAGAAAAGATTAACCCGACCTAACCCAATAAAAAATCCAATTAAACTTATAGCCCGAGTAAAACTCGGTCAAAAACTCATTGACCTTTTTTTAAAAAAGAAAATTAGTCAAAACAACATCTTTTTTTTTTATCCTTTTTCTTAAAACAAAGAGGATACATGACCCATGCCTTGCCTTGGGTCAACTCCTAAGCCAAGTTTTAAAAATATAATAATAATCATTTTTATTTCTACATGTTTTAGTTGGATAATACATAGTCTCTAGAGACGTATTTATTTTTACATCCTTGTCTCTTCAACTAAACTTATTTTTATCCTCATTATCTCCGTGATACGATTTGAGCAAGGTGAGATTCAGATTTTGATGTAAAATTTTCTACTATCCAGATTTACGCTATATAGCATAACTTTTACTTCGACTGTTGGATCAAACTGAAATGTTTACAGGAGTTTCTTGACATGTTGTTCTACATTTGGGTTAGAATTTTAGGTCAATCAAAGTTTAGAAAGAGATTATTTCAGAGGGTCAAAGTTACTATATGAATCTTGTTAAATCTATCTATCTAGACCCTCATCTACTGTTTGGACTATATATCTAGTTCTATATAAGGAATTTTGTCAAGATTTCAATTGGGTTTGAAAGTAGACATGTGTAACGTTCCAACGATATGTGGTAGGTTTGCTAATTCATTTGGGCAAAAGAGAATGACGTGTTTGAAGTTAGGATTGAAATATGCTAATAATGTGCGAAAAATAGAGAAACATTGTTTCCTTGTGTGTTATGGATTTCAGTCAATACAAGAGTTCCTTAACGCTTTTGAAAACATATGTGGCAACTATTGACTTACCTATTCTACAAAGATTCCATTTCAAACAAGGACACATTTATAGTAGCAACTAATATCCATAGTTTGCAAGGATTCTATATCCATTGGAATGCATGTGGTGGCAATGAGGCTTAGATTTCTTTGTTGTTCTTTTTCTTATTTTACAGGCTTTCCTAGTTGATACGATTTAAGAAACAGTTGAACAAGGAAATTTAGATTCTAGCGTAATTATGTCTATTGTCCAACTTTACATTAATAATATTTCCCCAGAGTTTTCTAGCATGTTATTCTAGATTGGGGTAAAACTTTAGGTCAATCGGGGTTGAAGAAGGTCTTATGATATAGGTCAGAACAAGTTATATGAATTTTATTATTTACTTCCTTTGAATTATAAACTTTCTATTTAGCAAGGATCATTTTCCTATAAGAATGTGATAACTTATTTTGGAATTTTCTAGTTCTACAAGGATCTTTAATGGGTTGTAACATAATTTTCAAGTGTGGCAAGGATTCGTTAATGTTCTAAAATTCTTTTCTTATAAGGATTCTTTATGTATCCTAGCTACACAAAGAAATAAGAGTTGGTGGTATTTAATGATATAGTAGTTATTTTTATTACTTTCTTCATATTTGGGCTTAGTTAACATAGTTTGGGTTTATTGTAAGTGAGTAAATATTGTCCCACAAATTGATCCATTAGAGTTACTAGTTGAACTATTATATAAGGTTTTGTAAGCTGAAAGTTTCAGCAGCCATGGATTTATGAAATATTATTGTGTATAGCTTGAAGAAAATATGTTATTTGCTATGACAAAGAAGAAAACCTGACTTATCAAGGTATAACTGACCTTGTGGCATCAATTTACAAATTCCAATACCTTAATTCTTATTTACATGTTAACTCTGGGTTAAGGTTTTCAAACCTGTTTGTCGGCTTTCTTGGGGAAGTATTATCTTTGTTGAGGGTTACTTGACCATGTGATCAAGAGGTCTGCATCAGTTGGTATCAGAGTTAGGTTTTGAAATCAGGTTATATCCCTTATTTCTTGCGTTTCCTTTTTTTGTTTTTCTTAGTTTCAGTTTCATCTTCGTCCTTACATCTTTGTTTTCGGTCAGAATCCTGGTCAGTTTCAGTCATATATATTTTTTCCTGCATGATTTCTTATTATTTTCATTGTTATTGTTCTTTCTAGAGTAATAAAAATGAATTACACACCAAAAATATTAGGTGGGTTAAATCTAGTCTAATTACATCTGTTTCGCGTTAGCCTAACAAAACACCTCAAAATTGACTCAAATTTTATATTCTGGTTATTTGGGGTGAGACTATACCAATTAAAAATTTTCAACTCATTCGGGCATCAATTTATTAGGGTTTCAGATTCGGATAAAAAAGGGATTGTTACTTATTTCTTTCACATCAGTATATCAAACTTTATCGTAATTGCATCAAAATTGATATTCTGTTTATTTGGGTTGAAAAAAAACTAAATATCAATTTTTTAACTCAATTGGATGTTGTTTTTTCTAAGGTCTTGATTCAAATCAAATCAATGTTTTCGTATTGTAAACTCTATTCGTATCGTATCATTAATTAAGTTATATCCTTTTGTTAAGTTCATTTTATCCTCTTATTCCGCATAAAATCTACTTGTTTCTATTCATGTTTTTGTCTTGAGTCAGTTTTTTCTAGTCCTCAGTGTCTTCTTACTTTCTTTATTATCATTAACATTTGTTTCAAGGTCTGATATAAAAAAGAGTGATTGGTCGAGTTTTTTTGTTTTCTATCCAGTTTGAAAACTTAGAGTTAAAAAATGCAAAAGGAGTATTACAAGCAAGATTACATGTATTCTGATGATGTATTATGGCAAAGGAAGGGGAGGTATCAAAAGGAGAGGTGGCATCAAAGGGATAGGAACACACATATTGATGTTTCTGATGAAAAAGACAAAGATCCATGTCGTAAGTTTGGGGTCTTAATGAAAGAATTTGATAAATTAAATGAACTATTCTATGAATGGCAAGCTTCAGAGAGAGAGAGGAGTAACAATACCCAAAGGATGAAAGATGAAAAGATAAGGGCTGCTACTTTCATATAAAATAGTTGGAGGCGAGTGTTGGAGTAACACCCCCCTCCATTGGTTAAATCAATTTATCTAGAGTTCTTTGAAATTTTTAACGAAATTTCAGCAGAGTCTCCCCTATACCGGGAAATTCCAAGTTATCGACAATCATCCTGCACACATATTATATTCGCACCTCAATCATAACACAATCACAACGGGTCCAACTTAAACAATTTATTCAAGAACATAATTATGACATTTTATCTACTCAATTTCTTCACATTTAACATGCATAAATTAACAAATAAGAGAAACATACAAACATTTGAATTCAGAACACAAAAAAGTAATATAATATTCCAAACACAAAATACAAGGAGGACACTATTATGTTTCGGGTTACATGATTGCTTAAAAACAAGATACATAAATAATTTTTAAATTCCTAACTTATACAAAAGAAAGCTAAAGGACCTAAATACTACTCCTAACGTGAGTGAGAAGGACCTGCAATTCATAGTTTTCAGAATAAATAAAATAAGAATACAATATAATAAAGAAGGAAATTTATACAATACATGCACCTATTTTAAATCATATACTAGTCCATACACAATAATAGCCTTTTGAATCATATCTTCCATGATTATATCCCTATTTATCCTCCATGGAAGCACCTATTATTTTATTTATTTTTTCATTTCATAGACATTTCAAATTCTTATTAAGAGCATCCACCAGGCCACTTCTTTCCAATTCGGGAAGGCCACTATCGACACTAATGACCCTCATTAGTGTCTTTAGTCGCCCATTCTGGGATCGACTAATCAAGTCCGTGGGAATGCCGACACCAATGTAACTCGTTGGTGTCATTAACTATTTCTGAACCGAAATACTTAATCAGCATTCCATATTACCTTGGAATATCCTCGGGTATACTGATGTCAAGAATTCTTGACATCATTAGCTTTCATCTCAGGAAAGCTAATCAAGTTACATGAGTTTGCCGATATCGACATCACTCGCCGATATCATTAGTTATTCTTAACCCGAATAGTTAATCAAGTCCAATATTTCTCCCCCTTTGTATTGGTCATGTCGATGTTAACCAACATGGCTAACATCACTAGCGTCCCATATTTGGGACCAACTAATCAAATTCAAGGAATGGTTATCTAGAAAACTCATCATTACTACCCATTCTCTCCGAAAGGACCCATAAATCAAATCTGGTTTTTCAGTTCTCATTCATGTCATTTTATCTTTTCCCTTTTTCAGTCTCATTCATAGGCACAAAATTTATAATCCAAACAGATAACTAAAATTGTTATTAACTAAGAGAGATATAGGTATAGAATACCTACCTGCTATAGACACTAGACTTGTGTTTTTCTGTTGTTGTTGCACTCCTCTTACGATTTCTCCTGAATCCATAAATACCCATCATTATTTCATTTTTATTCACATTTCGCAATATAATAACAATAATAGTGACAATATTCATTTCTCTTTTATCATTATTCTTTTGCACCTATATTCTCATTATTATCCTTTAAGATTTTTGATGTGGATCAACCCAACACCAAGCGTAATCATGCCAACAACCCATTGGAGGTGCCAATTAGGCCAATCACAAGAGCTAGGGCAAAGAAGCTTTAAGAAGCATTGAATGGGTTTGTTCAGAACATATGGAGCAAAATGGACCTAGAGAGGCTTGGGACATTTAAGGAGCATGAAGGACAGCCTTTAATTCATCTAGTTCAGGTCCAAGAAGAGCCAAATTTGTGTGGAACAAGGGGTTGATGTGTCCGGCCCAATACCAGCCTTGTTAGGCTTGTTATTTTTCCTAATGCTACAAAGATACAAAGTCAACAATTTATTCTCCTACTTAAGTAAGGAAGTTGACCATATCTTATTCCTAAAGATGGGAGGACTATTTAATGATTTTTTAACTTAGAAAGGAAAGTAATTAAAAGGAAATTTATTTTCTTATTTGTCCAAGTTAAACAAGGAAATCCAAGCTAATCAAGGACATCAAGTGGGGCAGCAACACAAATTTTTCAAATCAGATTTTTCCTAGTTTATTTAAGACTTCTTAAGGGTGACAAATCTGATTCTAGCATATTTAGCATGATAATATTCGGATTTTTATTATTTTTCTTATTTTCTTCTTAGTTTTTGGGTTATTATTACTTATTTGAGTCAATTGTAAGTGGGCTTCATATAAGTCCACCTAAAGGGGGTCCATTAGGGTTTCTTTAAGTCTACAGTCAGTATAAATAATGGCATAACCAAACATGTAAGGTTACGCAATTTTCAGATCAATAAACTTCTTTGCTGCACTTATTGTGTGTTGGTGGGATAATCTCCCTTCCTTGGTTCTCTAAAGAACTGAAAATGACTTATCGAAGAACAACTGTCTTCATGGCGTCATCCTTATACTTCTCGTTCGCGAATCAATATTCGTTGGGTGGGGGTCTCCGTTTTCAATAGTGCTGGTGCCTAGTTACAAGTTATCTTTGTGTCACACTCCTCTCAAACCTAATTTACTTGGCTTTCCGGGAATTGGTGTCTGTGCGTGTGGGTAGCGTGACCACGTGATCACGAGGTTCGCATCATTTGGTATCAGAGCTCGGCTCCGTTAATCAGGTTATATCCTTCTGAAATTTTCGTTTCTTGTTGATTCCGCAAAAATTCCTTAGTATCCAATTTCTTCTTCTCCTTGAATTTGCGGCATATAAAAAAATTGTTATTTCATTCTGTTATTGTTCAAAATATATTAGTAGCATCAAAAACAAAAAAAAAACAGAGAAAAGAGAAAAGCAAAAAAACAAAATTGTTCAAAAAGACGTTTATTGGATTATGCCGCAGAAAACTAAACAAGAGAAAATTGGATCAAATCAACTCGGAATTAGCTCAAATTTGATACTATAATTACTGGCGTCCTAATCGCACCACATATCAAATTTGAGGTCAATTGGATATCGTTTGCTTGGGGTTTCAAATTCAGGTCTGATTCATAACGTTTTTGCGTCAGTATATCAAACCTTATCGTAAATTGCTCAAACTTTATATTCTGCCTATGTGGGTTGATATCGCACCATATCTGAAATTTTAACTCAATTGGAAATCATTTACTTTAGGTTCCAGATTCGGACTTAACTCCTCTTAAACGAGTCTGTTTTGCGTCAACTTTTGAAATTCGCTTGCTTTCAGTTGTTTTCATTTCTTGCAGTTTATTTTCATCATATCCAACATATTTGGGTGTTGTTTCATGATTTTGCATATTTTTTGTTTCTGTTTTTATTCGAGTCTTAAGTTTCGTTCATATTTCGGATAGACTCGGTTACTACTTGCGAGACTATCATCGCAGTTTTGTTTTGCTAGTTTTCTAGTTTTTATTGCTTCTTGAGTCATATATATATTTGGATTGCGCTGCCAAGTTGGTTATATTTGGTGTTGGTTTCAGTTTCACAAGAACCGCAAGAAGGTGAGACGAGAGGTGTGAGCGTGTGAGGATATTAAGAGTGTTTGAGTGAAACACGAGCGACGTGAGGATAATTTTTTTTACCACTAACCAATTTTTGCAGGTACTATCATGTGAGATCAAAACAACACACCACCCCATCCCGAGGGAGAACTTGCGTTCCAAATGCAAGCCATGACGCGAGATGATGGAGAGGATAAATTTTGTGATGGGAAATGTGTGTGACAGACTTGATAAGGTGGAGAAACGTGGTAACGAGGCTGTTACAAGCACCCAAAATGTGAGGAAGCTTGGGGCTGAACCGAAAGCAAACAATGGCAGTAGGGCCGAAAGGCCAAGGTGGGCTGATTATGAGGATTTTGAGGAGGCCGTTGATGATATTAGTGATGGTGGTTTTGAGGATGAGGCCATAGGCCATCGGGAAGGTTTTCAGCGAGCCTAGAAACCGAAGGGATTATGGGAATAGAACTAGGGGCCAATTCGGCCAAAGGGAAAATTTCCGTAGTGTTGGGGGACATGCTGATTTAGATGGTGATTTGGATGCTATCAAACTGAAAATACCTTCTTTTCAAGGTAAAAACGATCTCGAGGCATTTTTGGAGTGGGAGAAAAAGGTGGATTAGATTTTTGATTGCCATAACTATTTGGAGGCGAAGAAAGTGAAATTAGTAGTCATCGAATTCACGGATTATGCACTGATTTGGTGGGATCGAATGTTATTAGTAGAAGAAGGAGTGGAGAGAGGGCGGTAGCGTCGTGGGAGGAGATGAAAGTGTTGATGAGAATGCGATTTGTGCCTAACCGCTATTATAGAGATTTGTATATGAAATTGCAGGGTTTGAATCAAGGTTCTAGGTCCATGGATGAGTATTTTAAGGAGATGGAGATTGCCATGATTCGAGCCAATGTGATTGAGGATCGGGAAACTACTATGGCTAGATTTCAAAATGGGCTGAATAGGGACATTGCGAATGTTGTAGAATTACAACATTGTGTGGAATTGGAGGACATGGTCCATGTGGCAACGAAGGTGGAGAGGCAAATAAAGAGAAGGGGCAGTACACGTTTTCAGACCTATTTGGCTTCATCTTCCTTAACATGGAGGCCGAATTTGAAGAGAGAGGGGGCTGACCAACCAAAGCCTTATGCAAAGGCCGAACCACCTAATGCCAAAAAGGATACTCATACAGATGGGAAAGGTAAATCTGAATCTCAATCTACTTGTGATAGAGATATTAAATGCTTTACGTGTTTAGGGAAAGGGCACATTACATTTCAGTGTCCAAACCGAAGAGTTATGCTTACAAGAGACAATAGGGAGGTTGAATCTGAAAGTGAAGAGATGCCACCTTTGGTGGATTGTAGTGATGAGGAGATTACATATCCTGTTGAGGGGAAGGCCTTGGTTATAAGGCGTGCGCTGAACATGCAAATCAAAGAAGATGATGTAGATCAGCAACGGGAAAATATATTTCACACTCGATGTCACATCCAAAACAAGGTATGTAGCATGATAATTGATGGAGGTAGTTGTGCTAATGTTGCTAGTGATACTCTTGTGAAGAAATTGAATCCGAGTTGTATTAAGCATCCTAGGCCTTATAGATTGCAATGGTTGAATGATTGTGGTGAAGTGAGGGTTACTAGCAGGTTTTGATTGCATTTGCTATTGGGAAGTATTCCGATGAGATTTTGTGTAATGTAGTCCCAATGCATGCTAGTCACTTACTTTTGGGGTGTCCATGGCAGTTTGATCGGAAAGCGATTCATGATGGGTTTAGAAATAGGTTCACTATTGTAAAGGATGGTAAAACTATCACTCTTGTACCTCTTTCTCCAAAACAAGTGTATGATGATCAAATGAAACTAAAAAAGGAATGTGAGGATGGGAAGAGTGAAAATTCACGTGAGGACAATGGTGAGAGAAAACCATCAGATTCGGCTAAACCTAAATCATTAATTAAACCGGTCGAGAGTGGAGGTAAAAACCAAGGAGTGAAGAAGTAAGCTTGTGTGATGATAATAATGTGGAAAAATTAAAGAAACAACCTAATTTTTATGCAAAAGGATCTCAAATCAGATCTGCATTTTTCACTAATAAGCCAATGATCTTACTTGTGTATAAGGAGGCTTATTTTAACACTAACGATCTTGATTCTGCTATTCCTAGTGTGGCTGTTTCTTTGATGCAGGAGTTTAATGATGTATACCCTGAAGACATCCCTAATGGATTAAGGGGGATTGAACATCAAATTGATCTTATGCCCGGAGCTTCAATTCCTAACCATCCAGCCTATAGAAGCAACCCCGAGGAGACGAAGGAGCTTCAAAGGCAAGTAGATGAGTTGATGATGAAGGGGTACATTCGTGAGAGTATGAGTCCTTGTCTTGTGCCGTGCTACTTGTGCCTAAAAAGGATGGAACATGGAGGATGTGTGTCGATTGTCGTGCAGTCAATAACATAACGGTAAAGTATCGACATCCTATTCCTCGGCTTGATGACATGCTAGATGAGTTACATGGATCATGTATTTTCTTTAAGATTGACTTAAAAATTGGGTACCATCAAATTAGGATGAAAGAGAGTGATGAGTGGAAAACTGCATTTAAGACTAAGCATGGTTTGTATGAATGGTTAGTCATGCCGTTTGGACTTACAAATGCGCCTAGCATGTTTATGCATTTAATGAATCATGTATTGCGTGCGTTTATAGGTAAGTTTGTTGTTGTGTATTTTGATGACATTTTGATCTATAGCAAGAACTTAAATGAGCATCTTGATCATTTGCGTAATGTGCTTAGTGTGTTGCGTAGTGAGCAATTATATGCTAATCTTAAGAAGTGTACCTTTTGCATGGAAAAAATTGTGTTTCTTGGCTATGTCGTAACTACGCATGGTATCGAGATGGACGAGGAGAAAGTTAAGGCCATCTGGGATTGACCTACACCAAAATCGATAAGTGAGGTATGGAGTTTTGGACTTGCTAGTTTTTATAGAAGGTTTGTGAAGGATTTTAGTACTATTGCTGCACCTTTAACTGAAATTGTGAAAAAGTCTGTTGGATTCAAATGGAATGATGAACAGGATCAGGCTTTTAATTTGTTGAAAAATAAACTTTGTTCGGCGCTTGTTTTAGCTTTGCCAAACTTTACAAGAGCTTTTGAAGTTGAATGTGATGCGTTAGGTATTGGTATAGGAGCTGTGTTAATGCAGGATAGGAGGCCCATTGTGTATTTCAGCGAAAAACTTAACGGGGCAGCCTTGAATTACCCTACATATGACAAGGAGCTCTATGCCTTGGTAAGAACTTTAGAGACGTGGCACCATTACCTGTGGCCCAAGGAGTTTGTAATACATTCTGATCATGAATCATTGAAGCACTTAAAAGGGCAAGGTAAGTTGAGTAGGAGACATGCCAAATGGGTTGAATTTATTGAAACCTTTTCGTATGTGATCAAGTATAAGCAAGGGAAAGAAAACATTGTGGCTGATGCACTTTCACGTTGGGTATGTTCTTTTATCTACTTTGGATGCTAGATTTCTAGGATTTGAAAACATAAAAGAATTGTACAAAGATGATAGTGATTTTGCTAATGTTTACAATGCTTGCGAAACTTCGGCTTTTGGAAAGTTTTATAGACTTGATGGATATTTGTTTAAAGAGAGTCGTTTGTGTGTTTCATTAAGTTCTATGCGTGAATTGCTTGTACGTGAAGCACATGGAGGCGGGTTGATGGGGCATTTTGGTGTTGTTAAGACTTTGGATGTGTTGCATGAGCATTTTTATTGGTCTAAAATAAAAAAAAAATGTGCAACGCATATGTGATAAATGCATAACTTGTAGGAAAGTAAAGTCTAGGACTCAACCACATGGCTTATATACCCCTTTGCCTGTACTGAAAGAACCATGGGTAGACATTTCGATGGACTTCATCTTAGGTTTACCTAGGTCAAAATGGGGTAGGGATTCCATCTTTGTAGTTGTTGATAGGTTTTCAAAGATGACACACTGCATTCCATGTCATAAAACTGATGATGCAACTAACATTGCTGATTTGTTCTTTAGGGAGATCGTATGGCTTCACGGGGTCCCTAAGAGTATTGTTTATGATAGAGATGTTAAGTTCCTTAGCTATTTTTGGAAGGTGTTATGGGGCAAATTAGGTACTAAACTGTTGTTTTCAACTACTTGTCACCCCCAAACAGATGGACAAACCGAAGTAGTTAATAAGACCTTAACACAACTTTTGTGTGCTGTCATTCAAAAGAACTTAAAGAATTAGGAAGATTGTTTGCCATTTATAGAGTTTGCATATAATCGTAGTGTGCACTCTGCTACTGAATTTTCACCATTTGAAATTGTGTATGGATTTAACCCTTTAACTCTAATGGATTTGATTCCTTTGTCAATTGATGAAAGGGTTAGTTTGGATGGTAATCGAAAAGCACAGGTGGTGAAAACACTTCATGAGAGTGTGCGGCAACAGATTGAAAAGAGGAATCGTGTGTATGCGACCAAAGCCAATAAGGGGCGCAAACATGTTGTTTTTCAGCTCGGCGATTGGGTTTGGGTGCATATGCGCAAGGAGAGATTTTCGGCCCATAGGAAATCAAAGCTACAACCACGAGGAGATGGGCCATTTCAGATCCTTGAGAGGATCAATGACAATGCTTATAAAGTTGATTTGCCAGGTGAGTATGGTGTTAGTGCTACCTTTAATATTTCTGATCTTACTCTATTTGATATAGGTGATGATTCGAGGTCAAATCCTTTTGAAGAGAGAGGGGATGATGCGGATCAGCCCAACACCAAGCGTAATTATGCCAACGACCCATTGGAGGTGCCAATTGGGACAATCACAAGAGCTAGGGCAAAGAAGCTTAAAGAAGCATTGAATGAGCTTGTTCAGAACATATGGAGCAAAATGGACCTAGAGAGGCTTGGGACATTTAAGGAGCATGAAGGACAACCTTTAATTCATCTAGTTCAGGTCCAAGAAGAGCCCAATTCGTGTGGAACAAGGGGTTGATGTGTCCGGCCCAATACCAGCCTTGTTAGGCTTGTTATTTTTCCTAATGCTACAAGGATAAAAAGTCAGCAATTTATTTTCCTAATTAAGTAAGGAAGTTGGCCATATCTTATTCCTAAAGAGGAGGGAGGACTATTTAACGCTTTTCCTAACTTAGGAATGAAAGTAATTAAATCATCAAAAAATGAGGAAATTTATTTTCTTATTTGTCCAAGTTAAACAAGGAAATTCAAGCTAATCAAGGACATCAAGGGGGGCAGCAACACAAATTTTCCAAATCAGATTTTTCCTAGTTTATTTAAGACTTCTTAAGGGTGACAAATCTGATTCTAGCATATTTAGCATGATAATTTTGGATTTTTATTATTTTCTTCTTAGTTTTTGTGTTATTATTACTTATTTGGGTCAATTGTAAGTGGGCTTCATATAAGTCCACCTAAGGGGGGTCCATTAGGGTTTCTTTAAGTCTAGAGTCGGTATAAATAACGACATAACCAAACATGTAAGGTTACGCAATTTTCAGATCAATAAACTTCTTTGCTGCACTTATTGTGTGTTGGTGGGATAATCTCCCTTCCTTGGTTCTCTAAAGAACTGAAAATGACTTATCGAAGAACAACTGTCTTTGTGGCGTCATCCTTATACTTCGCGTTCGCGAATCAATATTCGTTGGGTGGGGGTCTCCGTTTCCAATAGTATCTTTGTGTTACACTCCTATCAAACCTGATTTACTTGGCTTTCGGGGAATTGATGTCTTTGCGTGTGGGTTGCGTGACCACGTGATCACGAGGTTCGCATCAATTTTGGCTCATTAAGGTCAGGTTACGACTTTACACACTCTACAAAGGGAGATAAACTAAATTCCACCATTAATATGACTAAATTTCACCGTTTTGTCAACTTGGCTGAATTTGCCACAGGGGTGGTAGCTCGACCTCGTCTCAGATTTGTATTCATATCTGGAGTTACAGGACTCCAAATTAGTTGGGGTTAGATTTCTTTGGAAAGCTAAAATTCCAGGCAACAATTCTTATGCAGAGATTTTCCCCATATTCTGTCATTGTCAGGCCCGAATCTCCTCTAGAATGGAGGTGACGAATCTGCCCAGATTCGTCGATGATTTCTAAATAAGTTTTCCACTATCCTCTCTTCCCCTTTTTTTCTATGAAAAATATTTTCTATGGTTTCCTATATTTTTTATTCCTCCTATGCCAAAATCATGAGCTACACCTATAGCTAATAATTTCATTTTTCGCTATACTTAATACACATTTAACTCTCAAGGTCTCCTATTATCAAGTTTCCATGCTTTTCCTTTATTGTTGAGCTTTCCACTACCACTAATTTATGCATCAAGAACACACAACATACCAGAATTTTTCTTCCATCCCTCACATGGCTCTTCACCGAACTTGGCCTAAAGGAACTAAGGGTTCCCTTCCTCTTTTTATACACTCATTCACTTCATTTCATCATTGTTCACATCATGTCAATAAGTTTCAATGTTCTTACGAAGCAACAAGGAAAAATCAGAATTTCTCCTTTTCCCCTCTAACCCACCATGGCCGACCACTCTTGCCTCTTTGGCCATTGGTTTTGTTTTAATTTTCTTTGCATAATTTCATCTTTTAGGAAACTTATGCTACTCTAATCCACTTAATTCCAATCATTTCTGCATTTCCCCTAATTTTTACTCAAGAACCCTAATTTTTCAAACTTCAAATTAATGCACAATACTTAATTGAATTTAAATTGGCTTCCCCAATTGGTTTAGAACTACATATCCGGGGGAAATTTAGGTTTTATTTCTAATTTGATTAAGGTTTCTTAGCTCCTTTTTCCTTCACTTGCAGTCGACCCCTTCCCCTCTTTCTCTTCATAAATTCTTCATTTTTCTTCTTGTTAATCCTTTGCCCAAACATGTTTTCGCCACCTAGTAATTCTAAGACTTATGTAGGTATAATAATTTAAGTGTTTTCTCTTACGTTTGATGAAGGAAAATCTAAAATTTCTCCTTCCCTTTTCTTCTTGCTATGGCCGACCATTAGAAGTTGAAAAAAAAAGGGTATTTATAGTCCCATTTTCTTTTAATTTCACTTTGGCCCTTTTTCTTTCCTCTCTTTTACAATTTGGTCATACCTCTTTTCCTATTCTTATTCTTATTTCTTTTTTTATATATATATAGAAAGAATCCCTCCTAGCCATTTTAAATTGATTTAATTTCCCCCCAAATAATTAACCATCTCTAATTTTTTTGTAAAGTTTTATTCTCGGGTGTTACAATTAGCAAGAAAAAAGCTTATGAAACATCCATTATACCTATTGGTGATTTGATGATGAATCATCTTGAAGAGAGAGGGAATGATATGATTCAAGAAATAGTGAATAAGGAAATTCAGATTCTATTGCAATTGTGTTTATTGTCCAGTTTTACGGCAATAATCATACTTCTCAATCCGACCATTGGATCGAGCTAAAACTTTACCCAAAGTATCCCTACATGATGTTTAATGTTGGGGTAAAATTTCAGGTCAATCAGGTTTCAAGAAACTTTTGCGATATAGGTCGAACAAACTATACAAATTTTATTATTTACTTCCTTTTTCACTTGTGGATTTACTATTTGGCAAGGAACCTTTTCCTACAAGAATGTGACAGCTTGTTTTGGAAATTTTCTAAATCTTCAAGGATCTTTAATGGGTTGCAACATAATTTTCAATGTGGCAAGGATTCATTAATGTTCCAAAATCCTTGCTTATAAGGATTTCTTATTCATCTTGGGATACACAAGAAAAGAAGGGCTAGTTGATGCGAACCTCGTGATCACGTGGTCAGGCAACCCACACACAAAGACATCAATTCCTGGAAAGACAAGTAAATCAGGTTTGATAGGAGTGTGAGACAAAGATAACTTGTACCTAGGCACCAGCACTATAGGAAACGGAAAACCCCCACCCAACGAATATTGATTCGCGAACGAGAAGTATAAGGATGACGCCACAAAGCCAGTTGTTCTTCGATAAGTCGTTTTCAGTTCTTTAGAGAACCAATGAAGGGGGATTATCCCACCAACACACACACACAAAGTGCGGCAAACAAGAAGTTTTATTAATCTGAATTATGTAACTTACATGTCTGGTTATGCCTTTATTTATACTAACTCTAGACTTAAATAAACCCTAATGGACCCCCCTTAGGTGGACTTATATGAAGCCCACTTACAATTGACCCAAATAAGTAATAATAACCCAAAGACTAAGAAGAAAATAATAAAAACAATAAAAATCTGAAAATTAGCATCCTAAATATGCTAGAATTAGATTTGTCACCCTTAAGAAGTTTCAAATAAACTAGGAAATCTGATCTGAAGCTAGAATTAATTCTAAAGTCTTCTTTCCTTATTGTAGCTAGGATGAATAAGGAATCCTTATAAGAAAAAGATTTTGAAACATTAATGAATCCTTGCCACACTTGGAAAACAATATTGCAGCCCATTAAATATCCTTGTAGAATTAGGATATTCCCAAAACAAGCTGCCACATCCTTTAAGGAAAAGAATCCTAGCCAAATAGGAAGTTCACAAGTCAAAAGAAAGTAAATAACAAAATTCATACATCCTCTGTTGACCAGTATCGTGATGCCTTCCCGAACTCCGATTGACCTGAAATTTTAATCCAAGGTAGGGCCACATGTCAGGAGACTCCATGTAACATTTCAACCCGATCCAACGATTGGATTAAGAATTATGACTATTGCTGTAAAACTGGATAGTTGCATATTTTATGTCAAAATCCGAATTTGACCTTGCCTGGATCGTATCATTCCCTCTCTCTTGAAGATGATTCGTCCTCGAATCACCAACAAGTTGAATGGAAAATTCCTTAGCCTTATTTTGAAGCCTTTGGAGTTCTTTTTTTTGCCAACAATCGTCGCCTACAACTTTGGATGAAAGTAGCGGCTGTTCTATTTCGTATTTCATCGTTGCATCATTTCTTCGCCTCTCTTTCTGAAGCTTGCTACGCATTGACTGTGGGTTAACTCTGGAAAACTATATTGCAGAACTATATTTACAAATTCCAATACCTCTTATTCTTAGTTATAGGTTAACTCTGGGTTAAGGTTTTCAAACCTGATTGTCAGCTTTCTTAAATGCAAAAACAAACAGGGTTGGGAGACAATTTAAGAGAGAGAATTCTAGCAATTAAAAACAAAGTTTCCTAGCTTAATTTGGAGCATGAAGTTTCGGCAAAGCCTTTAAGAAAAACAAAGGGGATGTTTCAGCCATGCATTGGATTTCAAGCAAGATGACTTTGTTTTATAATGATTTTTATTTATTTTAGTGTTGAACATTATTGGTTTTGAACTTTATTCTAAATTGAATTTGTTTAGGTCTATTAGACATAGTTTAAGGATTTGTTTTAGTATTAAACTTGTGTTAGATGATTACTAGTTATGGTCCATAACTTGTAACCCAAAAATGATACATTAGAGTTATTTAGAAGGGACTATATATTGCTTTTATAGCTATAGGTTTCGATAGCTATGATGATTTAAATAAACATGATTTTCCTTTGTTTTGCATGTTGCAAACCTTTATTTGCATGGACAAAAATCATATACCGACTTATTGAAAATTAACTAATTTCATGATATTATTCACATACTTCAAATTCTTAAGTACATGATTATCTCTAATTCATGTTCATTTTTCAATACTTTTATTTCTTAGAAGTTACTTATAGATTTGAGTTTCAAATTTGATATTCAATTTTCTTAAGTTGATTTTTAATTTTGTTATGGGTTACATAACGAGATTTACATCTCCCATCTCTTCTATCTTGAAATAGTATTTGATAATAATCAAATGCTATAAAAAGAATTGTTTTCAAGATTCTCATTCTTTTCCTTGATAAAGGCACCGCAAACAAAGACAAATTATGCGAATGGGACCTCGTTACAATAGCATCTCCATCATATTGGAGAACTTCTTGACACCTCATAGTCACAAGTATTCTTCGTAAGCAAATTTGGACCACCATAATGGAAGACCTGAACTTAATCCTCTCATTATGAACTCCTTTTAGCCAATCGAAAAACTCGCACATGCCGCCCCCTGCTCTTGCATAATCAAAATGCTACCACAGATCACGGGACTAGCACAATCACACAAGACAAATTAAATTCTCAAACCCATCAAGCATTCCCGTAGCATACTAGAAATTTCAGTATTTTGACTCACGTTTCCTTTCCCGGACAAGTAAAAGAAAGAAAAAAACAATAAGGCAAAAAGCTATTGGATGCTCTCTCCATAACTTTTTTCAAAGAGAAAAAAGAATAGTAATAAGAAAGCATTGCATTACATATTTCCTTGAATTCATAGCTTTGAAAGATGATGCAATGAACTTATGCCGAATCATTGCCTGACTTGGGTTCTTCCTTAGCCTTGGGAGGGACAGAAGGAGAAAGAGCCTTCCTCTAATCCCATCTCAGATCTGAGATCATCAATGCTCTGTTCCAACTCATCTATCCTGGTGCCCATTTCATCGAGTGCATTGCAGTCAAGGAAACCAGCGCTTGGTTACATTTGCATCATATTCACATTTAAGCAACATACTCTGAGCATCACCAATTAAATCCCATGGTACTTAGAGAAAGTCCACCATTCAATAAGAAATTTCAAAATATTGTATTTTAAAGCAAAACAGCCTTAAATATTCTGTCCAGAAAAATAAATAAAATTTTGATTTCAACATCACAATAATATCCATACAAAATGAAGATTTAGGCGACCAGCTCAGATGGACACAGCAATTGAGATTGCAGGGTATCCAAAGTGGACTATATTGACCAACTGAAATACCAAGTAGACTTCTCACAAATACCATGGAGTACCAATGAAATTATTCCATTTCACTGGGATGTAAACTTATTCCCTTAATAAGTATTAAGCTACTCAAATAATAACGGAACTACCCTTCAAGATAGCTACACCCTATGCATTTAGCAAATGAAATGAGAAAAAGGATATTCTTTGTAATGATGGAGTCAGACATTGTCTGGAACCTGGATTGCTGCAAAAGGCAAAGGTAAACTTATGCATATTCCCTTAGATATGCTAATGTCAAATGTAAATCATCAGTGATTTTGCAAATAAGAAACTCACCATCTGCTGAAGCAAATTTTGCACCTGCACAAAATGGATAAAAAAGATCAGCCAAAGCCAAACCTTCAACCACTCTAACCAGACAACTCCACTATAGCCATTTCCCACAAACAGGCACGGCACAAAATTTAACCAAATAATACTAAACGAAAGGCACTTGCAACTATACCCCTAGCTGCCTTGCTCTAGCACACACTAACTAAACTAAATGCAGTTCAAAATCCAAAATTCAAACCATCAACAGCAATAACCCACGACTCGACACAACCTCCATAGCATAAAAGTCCACGATAAAAGAATTAACATACAACACGGGTTTTATATCTCATTTGCTCAAGAAATCATTCTTAAGGCAACACGGAAAAAACCCATAAATTTATTTGATCTAATTGCATGGGTTAAATAAATATTCTTGAAATTGTGTTGAAGAACTTACAAAAGCAGTCATATCAGCAGTGCTTTTTTTGGCATCATCAGCATCATGCCCATCCTGCCAAACAGTAAAAAATCTTACTAAAATATGATAATTTCGCATTGCAACAATAGAATTCTTCGCAAATCTCAAGGTTACAATAAAATATGGAAAAAAATCAGCCAGAATCGACAATTTTCTTTAAGCAATTCAATTTTTACTGCAGAAACCCTAATGGAGTGATACGAAGGGCGCAAATTGCTTGAGATGATGGATTCACAGAGATTTACCATTTTTTTTTTGCTAGCGTTCTTCTTTAGTGCCGTTGAAGTTTAACTATGCAGAGCAATATTTTAAAAAACGCGAGTTAATTCTTAAAATTTTATGACTTTTACATGTTAACTTAAATTAAAATTTAAAAATTAGTAAAATTAATCAAATTCGATAAAATTAAACTAATTTTATGAGTATAAAAAAAATATAAAATTATGTAAATTGGTATTTTAATATTTTTATTGTTTTAAATTTATATCTTATAAAACTTGTGCAATCTGATAATCAATGGCTTGATTTTGATTATAATTATTATAATTTTTTTCACGATATAAGTTATTTGTAGATTTCATTTCTGTAAAATTAAAATACATATTCATTCTTTACAATTTCTTATATAAACTATTAACATATCAATTAGCATATTACTCTGTTTAAGCTAACAAATATATAGAATAAAAGTTGTAAATTGACATGTACTCTTGGAGTAATTAATGTTAAATGACTTATCAAAATTTAAAGGGACTCGTTTCTTGTAAATAGCAAAGTAAGTGAGTTGATTTGTCCAAGAAGTAGATGAATCAATGTGAATAAAATAAAGGTGTTTAGACTTTTCTATTGTTTATTTTATTTTTATTTTAATTATATTATATTATTAATTACTACTTGACTAAAATTGTTAATTACTACTTGACTAAAATTGTTAATATATAATTAGTTAAAATATTGTACTTATGATTTTATGATTCGAGTTTATATTGTATATTTCGTGTCGTGTTAAAAAAGTGTTTTTGACAACCTTTATGCAAAGTGAGGCATATAGATTTTTTATTTTTCTGTTTGAAAATTATTTTTAAATAAATTTAATTTTTATATATTTAAATTAATTTTTTATATATTTTTTTAAGTTGTTTTAATGTGTTGATATTAAAAATAATATATATTTTTTAAATATTATTTTAATTTATTTTTAAATGAAAAACACTTTAAAAAACAATCACTATCATAATATCAAATAGATTCAAAAAATAAAAAGATACTTCAAAACTTGATGAAATATATTGTTAGCCTTTATAATTTGGATTTTTGTTCACATTTGTCCTTATAGTTTTAGTTTGATCAATGTTTTCCTTGAATAGGGATGACAATGGGTAATTACAAGTTGTGTCTCTTTATATATATATATATATATATATATATATATATATGAGGTAAAAAATCTAAATATTAATATTTTATCCATCAAGTTTCTGGTATCTATATTAACTAATATTCTAAAAGGCGTGGGGAAAGTACTGTAGCTTTCCCCACATTTTTTTTGTTTTTTTTTGGGCGTTACTTGTTTTTTTTTTCTCAAGATTGTCTTCTTCTTCTTTTTTTATTCTTTTTTGTTTTTGTGTTTATTTCAAAATTATCTTTGTTGATTTTTTTAAATATTAAACTGGTTGAAAATTTAGTTCTCTAGTTTTTTTCTTTAAAACATTATGGATTACTACAATGTTTTCCTACATGGTTTTTTTTTCTTTTTTTTCCCAAAATGGTCTTTGTCGATTTTGCTTCGTTATTTTTTTCTTTAAAACACTGTAGATTGTTGTAATGTTTCCCCACATTATTTTTGTTTTGCTACAGTGTTTCCCCACATTTATTTTTCAAAATTATTTTTATCGAATTTTTTTTAATATTGAGCTGGTTGAGAATTCAACTTTAACTTTCTCCACGTTTTTTTTTTCATTTTTTTTCATTTTTTTGCTTTTTTTTTCAAAATTGTCTTTTTTTTCTCAATTTTTTGTTTTTTTTTCAAAAATGTTTTGGTTGATTTTATGTTTTTTAATATGAAACTGGTTGAAAATTTAGCTTTGTAGTTTTTTTTCTTTAAAACACTATGAATTGCTACAGTGTTTCCCCACGTGGTTTTTTTTATGATTTTTTTTGTTTTTTTTCCAGAATTGTCTTTGTCGATTTTTTTTTTTTTCATATTGAGCTGGTTGAAAATTTAGTTTCGTAGTTTTTTTCCTTTAAAACACTGTGGATTGCTACAGTGTTCCCCCATATGATTAATTTTTTGTTATGATTTTTTTCAAAATTATCTTTATCGATTTTATTATTTTTAATATTGAGCTGGTTGAGAATTACAACTGTAGACTTCCTCATGAAACACTATAGATTGTTACAGTGTTTCTCTACATGGTTTTTTTTCCTTTCGTTTTTTTTGTTATGATTTTTTTCAAAATTTTCTTTGTTCATTTTAAAAAAAAATATTAATCTGGTTAAGAATTTAGCTTTGTAGTTTTTTCCTTGAAAACATTGTAGATTGTAACAGTTTTTCTCCATATAATTTTCTTTTTATTTTTTCCACAAATCCACGACAGCGCACAAACATGCCACAAGCCCATGGCATCGCGCGGGCATGGTATCTAGTGAATATTCACTATACGACTATTATTTATTATTCATAAAAAATATAAAAAAACTATTATATGTGCACGTGTGTGTTGTGTCAATATTTAAATATGTATATAAAATGACTTGAGCTCAGCTCATGGTTGAATACGGTGACTTGAGCTCAGCTTATGGCTGAACCAAATATATTAGGTTTTGCATCTTTTCAGACCTTCATTTGATTGGGCTAACACCTTATCTATGGATTTTAACTCTTTTAAAACACAAAAAAACATCGATGAAAAAATACAGACTCATTAATTTCTCCCCAATTATTTATGCATTTGATTCGAAAAGACTTGAAAAGACTCTTAGGAAACAATTGATTAAGTTTGTCATGTCTTTCCTGGAGAAAAGGGCGTTTTAAATGCTCTCAGCTGCAAGTAAACCCTTAAACCTTTTTGGTTGGCTATTATTGATGGGGTTCCATGCCTTTGGACATCATTAATAGTTACATCGAGTAAACACGATATTGGAGGTTGTAGGGACTACTATCTTTATAGATATTGTCTTTAGGAAGATCTCATACCCATATTTCCCTAAGGGAGACCTCATACCTATCATTTGGAGAATGCCTTTAGAGAGATCTCATACATATCTCTTGGTACCATTAAGGGCTATTTTCTTAAGAGAGACCTTATACCTATCTCTTATAGAATATCATTGGGGAGATCTCATACCCATCCCTTAGGACTTTAGGGTTACTATCCTGAGAGAGATCTCATAACCATTTCTTGGGATTTTTTAGAGTTATTGTCGTAAGAAAGATCTCATACCTATCCATTAGAGAATGTCTTTAGAAGATCTCATACCCATCCCTTAGGCCTTTTAGGGGCCATTGCTTTGAGGGAGACCTCATATGATGCGGAACAGCACAACATCAAGCTTAATCATGCTAAAGACCCATTGGAGGTACCAAGTGGACCAATTACAAGAGCGAGGACAAAGAAGCTTAAAGAGACATTGAATGAGCTGGTTCAGAATATATGGAGTAAGATGGACCTAGAGGAGTTTGGGACACCTAGAGAGCATGAATGACAACCTTTAATTCATCTAATCCAAGCCCAAGAAGAGCCCAATTCGTGTGGATCAAAGGGTTGATAGATATGATTTCCTAAGCTAGGAAGATTAATTAATGATTCTCCTAGTGTAGGAAGAAAACTAAATCGGGGTATAAAAGGGTGGCAAATTTGATTCTAGCATATATAGGATATTAATTTTGGATTTTTATTATTATTTTCTTAGTCTTTGGTTTATTATTACTCATTTAGTTATTTGGGTCAATTGTAAGTGAGTCTCATATATGTCCACATAAGAGGGTCCATTAGGGTTTATTTCAGTTTAGAGTTAGTATAAATAAAGTCATAACCAAACATGTGGGAGGACAAAATTTTTAGATTAATAAACATCTTCTACAAGTTATCTTTGTGTCACACTCCTATCAAACCTGATTTACTTGGCTTTCCGGAAATTGGTGTCTTTGCGTGTGGGTTGCGTGACCACGTGATCTCGAGGTTCGCATCACACGTGGTCACGCAACCCACACGCGAAGACACCAATTCTCGGAAAGCCAAGTAAATCAGGTTTGATAGGAGTGTGACACAAAGATAACTTGTACCTAGGCACCAACACTATTGGAAACGGAGAACCCCACCCAACGAATATTGATTCGCGAACGAGAAGTATAAGGATGACGCCACGAAGCCAGTTGTTCTTTGATAAGTCGTTTTTAGTTCTTTAGAGAATCATGGAAGGGAGATTATGCCACCAACACACAAGTAACCACAGTTTCTTTTCTCAAGTTTGTCACACAAATTCCCCATCACAAAATTTATTCTTTCCATCATCATCGTCATGGCTTGCATTTGGAACTTAAGTTCACCCTCGGGAGGGGGGTGGTGTTTTGTGTTTGATCTGACATGAGACCAACCTGTAAAATTGGTTAGTGGTGTAAAAATATCCTTACGTCGCTCATGTTTCACTCAAACTTACGTCTTTCCCCTCATCTCATCTTCTTGCAGAATTGAAATCACACCAAATAGAACCAACTCGGCAAAGACAATCCAAATAGATGTATATGACTCAAGAAGTAATAATAACATGGAAAACAAGCAAAAACAAAACTATGATGATAGTCTCACGAGTAGTAAGCGAATCTATCCGAAATATGAACAAAATTGAAGACTCGAATGAAAAGAGGAATGAAGTATGCAATATGATGAAACAACACCCAAATATGTTAGATATGCTGTAAATATACCGCAAGAAATGAAAACAACAGAAATGAGAAGAGTTTCAAGAGTTCACGTAAATACAGACCTGTTTACGATAAGTTAAGTTTGAATTTGAAACCTAAGGTTAATGACGTTCGATTGAGCAAAAATTTGAGATGAAGTGCGAATTCAGCCCAAATAGACATAATATTAAATTTGAGCAATTTACAATAAGGTTTGATATGCTGACGCAAAAACGTTATGAATCAGACCTGATTAGAGCTGAATTTGGAAACCTAAGAAAACGATATACAATTGACCCCAAAATCCATAAGAAGTATGATTAGGACCCCACTAACCATAGTATCAAATTTGAACTAATTATGAGTTGATTTGATCCAATTTCCCTTTGTTTAGTTTTATGCGGCAGAAGCAAATAACTGTCTTTTGAACTACTTCTTTTTTTTTTCCTTTTTTCTTATAATATGCTGCAAATTCAACGAGAAGAAGAAATTGGACACTAAGGAAATGTTTTTTTTTTTTAATTTTGCAAAATCAACAAGAAACAACAATTTAAGAAGGATATAACCTAATTAATGGAACCACGCTCTGATATCAAATGATAGGAACCTCGTTTCCACGGGGGACGCATGGATTCCACAGCGCAATCAGCCCGTGTGGCCTCAGAAATCATCAACGAAACTACTTCGACGGGTGACGCTTGGATTCGACAGAGCAAACAGCCCCTCTGGCCTCAGAAATAATAAACGATACTACTTTCACGGGTGAGGCATGGATTCGACAAAGACAATCAGCCCCTGTGGACTCAGAAATCATCAACAAAACTGCTTCCACGGGTGAGGCATGGATTCGACAACGCAAACAGCCCCTCTGGCCTCAGAAATGATCAACGAAACTGCTTCCACGGGTGACGCAAGGATTCCAAAGCGCAAACAGCCCCTCTGGCCTAAGAAATCATCAACGAAACTGCTTCCACGGGTGGCGCGTGGATTCGACAGCGCAAACAGCGCCTCTAGCCTGAGAAATAATCAATGAAACTGCTTCCATGGGTGACGCATGGATTCGACAGCCCATTCAGCCCCTAAGGCCTCAGAAATAATCAATGAAAACTGAGTTGCTGTCGACTCAGAAATCATCAATGAAAACGCTTCAATGGGTGACACATGGATTCAACATCGCAAACAGCCCCTACGGCCTCAGAAATCATCATCGAAATTGGTTCCATGGGCGCGCAGGGATTCGACAATGCAAACAACCCCTCGGGACTCAGAAATCATTAACGAAACTACTTCCACGGGTGACTCACGGATTCGATAGCGCAAACACCCCCTATCGCCTAAGAAATAATCAACAAAATTACTTCCACGGGTGACGCAAGGATTCCACAACGCAAACACCCACTCTGGCTTAAGAAATCATCAACGAAAGTGCTTCCACGGGTGGCGCGTGAATTCGACAGCGCAAACAGCCCCTAGGGACTCAGAAATCATTAACGAAATTGCTTCGATGGGTGACGAATAGATTCGACAGCGCAAACAGCGCCTCTGGCCTCATAAATAATCGCCGAAACTGCTTCCATAGGTGACGCAAGGATTCGACAAAGCAAATGCCCCCTCTAGCCTCGTAAATAATCAACGAAACTGCTTCCACGGGTGACCCATTGATTCGACAGCTCAAATAGCCCCTAGGGACTCAAAAATCATCAACGAAACTGCTTCCACGAGCGACGCATGGATTCGACAGCACAAACAGCTCTTCTAGCCTTAGAAATAATGAACGAAACTGCTTCCACGGGTGACGCATGGATTCTACAGCGCCAACAGCCCTTTGGGACTCAGAAATCATCAACGAATCTGCTTCCACGGGTGACACATGGATTCGACAGCGCAAATAGCCCCTTGGGACTCAGAAATCATCAACGAATCTCCTTACATGGGAGACGCATGGATTCGACAGTGCAAACAGCGCCTAGGGACTCAGAAATCATCAACGAAACTACTTCCACGGGTTACGCATGGATTCGACAACACGAACAGCCCCTCGGGACTCAGAAATCATCAGCGAAACTGCTTCCACGGGTGACTCACGGATTCGACAGCGCAAACACCCTCTGTGGCCTCAGAAATAATCAACAAAATTGTTTCCAAGGGTGACACATGGATTCGACGGGGCAATCAGCCCCTACGGACTCATAAATCATTTACGAAACTGGTTCCAAGGGGACGCAAGTATTCGACAAAGACAAACAGCCCCTAGGGACTCAGAAATCATTAACAAAACTGCTTTCACGGGTGACACATGAATTCAACAAATAAAACAGGCCATGTGGCTTTAGAAATCATCACCGAATACTAAGTCGCTGTCAACTCAGAAATCATCAACAAAAAATGGTTCTACGGGTGACACATGAATTCGACAGTGCAAACACCCCTTCTGGCCTCAGAAATCATCTACTAAACTGGTTCCAGGGGTGACCCATGGATTCGACAACGCAATCCGCATCTGTAGCCTAAAAAATCATCAACGAAATTACTTCCACGGGTGACGCATGGATTCGACAACGCAAACAGCCCCAAGGGACACGAAATCATCAACTAAACTGCTTACACTGGTGTGGCATGGATTGCACAGGGCAAACAACCCCTTTGGCCTCAGAAATCATCTACTAAACTGGTTCCTGGGGTGACGCATGGATTCGACTGCGCAAACAGCCCCTTGAGACTCATAAATCATCAACGAAAAAGCTACCACGGGTGATGCATGGAGTCGACAGCGCAATCAGCATCTGTGGCCTCAGAAATCATCAACGAAACTGCTTCAACGGGTGACGCATGGATTTGACAGCGCACTCAGCCCCTATGGCCTTACAAATCATCAACGAAAACTGAGTCGATGTCTCCTCAGAAATCATCAACGAATCTGCTTCCACGGGTGACACATGGATTCGACAATGCAAGTAGCCCCTCGGGACTCAGAAATCATCAACGAATCTCCTTACACGGGAGACACATGGATTCGACAGCGCAAAAACAGCGCCTAGGGACTCGAAATCATCAACGAAACTACTTCCACGGGTTACGCATGGATTCGACAACACGAACAGCCCTCGGGACTCGAGAATCATCAACGAACTGCTTCCACGGGTGCCTCACGGATTCGACAGCGCAAACACCCCCTGTGGCTCAGAAATAATCAACAAAATTGTTTCCAAGGGTGACACATGGATTCGACGGGGCAATCAGCCCCTACGGACTCATAAATCATTTACGAAACTGGTTCCAAGGGTGACGCAAGTATTCGACAGCGCAAACAGCCCCTAGGGACTCAGAAATCATTAACGAAACTGCTTTCATGGGTGACACATGAATTCAGCAGCGCAAACAGGCCATGTGGCTTTAGAAATCATCACCGAATACTAAGTCGCTGTCAACTCAGAAATCATCAACAAAAAATGGTTCTACGGGTGACACATGAATTCAAAGGTGCAAACACCCCTTCCGGCCTCGTAAATCATCTACTAAACTGGTTCCAGGGGTGACGCATGGATTCGACAACGCAATCAGCATCTGTAGCCTAAAAAATCATCAACGAAATTACTTCCACGGGTGACGCATGGATTCGACAACGCAAACAGCCCCAAGGGACACAGAAATCATCAACTAAATTGCTTACACTGGTGTGGCATGGATTGCACAGGGCAAACAACCCCTTTGGCCTCAGAAATCATCTACTAAACTGGTTCCTGGGTGACGCATGGATTCGATCACAGCAAACGACCCCTTGAGACTCATAAATCATCAACGAAAAAGCTACCACGGGTGATGCATGGAGTCGACAATGCAATCAGCATCTCGTGGCCTCGAAATCATCAACGAAACCGCTTCAATGGGTGACGCATGGATTTGACAGCGCACTCAGCCCCTGTGGCCTTACAAATCATCAACGAAAACTAAGTCGATGTCTCCTCAGAAATCATCAACGGAAATGCTTCCACGGGTGACACATGGATTCGACAATGCAACCAAGACCTCTCGGCCTCAGAAATCATAAACAAAACTGCTTCCACGGGTGACCCATGGATTCGACAGCGCACACAACACCTGTGGCCTTAGAAATCATCAACGACTACTTACACGGGTGACACATGGATTCGATAGCGCAAACACCCCCTGTGGCCTCAAAAATAATCAACAAAAGAGTTTTCATGGGGTGACACATGGATTTGACGGCGCAATCAGTCCTTAGGGACTTAGAAATCATCTACGAAACTGGTTCCAAGGTTGACGCAGGGATTTGACAGCGCAAACAGCCCCTAGGGACTTAGAAATCATTAACAAAACTGTTTTCACGGGTGAGACATGTACTCGACAGCGCAAACATGTCATCACCGAATACTGAGTCGTTGTCGACACAGAAATCATCAACGAAAAATGCTTCCACGGGTGACACATGGATTCGACAGCGCACACAGCACCTGTGGCCTCAGAAATCATCAACGACTACTTACACGGGTGACACATGGATTCGATAGCGCAAACACCCCCTGTGGCCTAAAAAATAATCAACAAAAGTGTTTCCATGGGGTGACACATGGATTCGACGGCGCAATCAGTCCTTAAGGACTCAGAAATCATCTACGAAACTGGTTCCAAGGTTGACGCAGGGATTCGACAGCGCAAATAGCCCCTAGGGACTTAGAAATCATCAACAAAACTGTTTTCACGGGTGAGACATGTAATCGACAGCGCAAACATGTCATCACCGAATACTGAGTCACTGTCGACATAGAAATCATCAACGAAAAATGCTTCCACGGGTGACACATGGATTCGACAACGCACACAGCACCTGTGGCCTCAGAAATCGTCAATGAAAATGCTTTCCACGGGTGAAGCATGAATTCGACAGCGCAAACACCCCCTCTGGCCTCAGAAATCATTTACTAAACTGGTTCCAGGGGTGACACATGGATTCGACAGCGCAAACAGCCAATAGGGACTCAGAAATCGTTAATGAAACTGCTACCACAGGTGATGCATGGATTCGACAGCCAATCAGCAACTTTGGCCTCAGAAATCATCACCGAATACTGAGTCGCTGTTGATAAAAAAATCATCAACGAAAATTGCTTCCACGGGTGACACATGGATTCGACAGCGCACACAACACCTGTGACCTTAGAGATCATCAATGAAATAGCTTCCACGGGTGAGGCATGGATTCGACAGCGCAAACACCCTTTCTGGCCTTAGAAATCATCTACTAAACTGGTTCCAGGGGTGACGCATGGATTCGACAAATAAGAACAGCCCTAGAGACTCAGAAATCATCAACGAAACTGCTTTCACGAGCGATGCATGGATTCGACAGCGCAAACAGCCCTAGGGACTCAGAAATCATCAACGAAACTGCTTCCACGGGCGATGCATGGATTCGACAGCGCAAACAGCCACTGTGGCCTCAGAAATCATCAACGAAACCGCTTCCACGGGTGACGCATGGATTCGACAGTGCAAACACCCCTATGGCCTCAGAAATAATCAATGAAAACCGAGTCGCTGTCTACTCAAAAATCATCAACAGAAATGCTTCCACGGGTGACACATGGATTTGACACCGTAAACAGCACCTCTGGCCTAAGAAATCATAAACGAAACCGCTTCCACGGGTGACGCATGGATTTGACAAAGACAAACAGGCCCTGTGGCCTCAGAAATCATCACCGAATACTGAGTCGTTGTCGACACAGAAATCATCAACGAAAAATGCTTCCACGGGTGACAAATGGATTCGACAGCGCACATAGCACCTATGGCTTCATAAATCATCAATGAAACTGCTTCCACGGGTGAGGCATGGATTCGACAGCGCAAACACCCCCTCTGGCCTCAGAAATCATCTACTAAACTGGTTCCAGGGGTGACCCATTGATTCGACAGCGCAAACAGCCATATGGACTCAGAAATCATCAACGAAACTGCTACCACGGGGTACACATGGATTCGACAGCGCAATCAGCATATGTGGCCTCACAAATCATCAACAAAACAGCTTTCACGGGTAACGCATGATTCGACAGCGCAAACAACCCTTATGGCCCTAGAAATCATCAACGAAACTGCTTCCACGGGTGACGATGTATTCGACAGCGCAAACAGCCCCTGTGGCCTCAGAAATAATCAACGAAAACCGAGTCGTTGTTTACTAAAAATCATTGACACGACCAAAAGATTGATGTCTTCTCCCAAGTGCAGGAGTATCGAAGTAATAAATAACCCGGCAAGACCGGGGTCGAACCACAGGGAGGTTAATTGTACAAATTATAAACAACAACAACAACAATAATAATAATAGTAGTAATAAAGAGAGCTTTGAGATGTGTTATTGATATAAGGATTAAACAAGGATAAAAACAAATGTCAAAGTTAGAGGATCCACTAATGGTATTTCAAACAAGTACAAGATAAACTCTTTTTATTCAATTGGAAACCACACATAAAGGAGGTTCCAATGAGATTATAAATTGTTAACATGATTACATTAGTTATCTTATTCGAATAATGCTAATACTTGTAAATGTTGTCAGGCATTCATGATTATAACTTATGTTAACAACAAATCAAGTTCCTTTCATAGCTCGGTGTCGGTTATACCATACAGTATGGGCTATGAAAGTGCCAAGTATTTGTTGTACCAAGTGTTATACAACATAAATCTAGATTAACCATTTAACAAGCAAAGTATTAAAAGTGAACAAGATAATAAATATAAAGCATGTTAGTATCCAACATTAAGGTCCATGTTAAGTTTATATTATACTTATTCTTGCACCATTAGTGTACCCTTTTCACCTTGACATAATTAACTTAGTTAAACATAATGAAAGAAAGAAACATAAAGAAACAAGGAAAGGAAATGAAAAGCATAAGCAAGAAATTAATATAAGCAAAACTTAAGCATTACAAAATATAAAGAGAGAGCAAGAGCATGATCTTGATCTAAACACCAAGATGCCTAAATACATGGCACATGCCTCCTTTTATAGGCCAAAATTCGAAACTATTGATTTGTTGACTAATTGATGAATGGGTGGCCACATCTTGACTTGATGACAATTCTTATCTTCTTGTCTGCCAAAAACATCATTGATAACGTCATAATTTGAATAGACTTCAATCATAAAAGTTCTAGGCAATTGTCTCATCTTTCCAAGGTAAAACTTTGAGATCATTTGGACTTCTAGAACTCAAGATATGGGCTGAACACTGAACAATGTCTGGGCTGCAGGACAGATTCGGACTTCTTCGTTGTTGCTATACTTTGGACTTGAAAACGGCCTTGTTAAATCTTGGGCTCCGCATGAAAGTTGTAGGCCTATGTATTAGCTTTCCATCCATATAAAGTAGATCTAAATCCGAGATCTACAGCTCCAGATATGACCCGATTACCGAACAGTGTTCAAGTTTGGACTGCACCAAAGATCTCTTTTCTAAGTTTGGCCATCTTTTTATCCTTTCAATTTCAGTACTTCAACTCATCAATCAATTCTTTCATTTATGTGATAGGCCTGCATTTAAGATGAACATTTACCATAAATTAAAGGTATCTTATATTATTAGATATGTTATTATAAAACATGCTTTAGTTAAGGAGTTATTGATACTTCAAGTGCAAAATGATGATATAAAACCTTGATAAAAATGCACTTTTAAGTACTAATCACACCCCCCCAACCAGCTTATTACTAGTCCCTAGTAATCAAAGCGTTAAAATAGAAAAACAATTTGTAAATTCCACAAAGCAAGGCATTCATCATTCAACTTCCATTAATCTATCCGGATAAACAAACTCTCATTAAATTTTATATATCTGCTCAATATCTCTTAAACAAAATATTAATAAACCTTCCTTGTTATGTGCTCAATGTATGAAACATAGATGATGGGGCTTCTATTAGAAGAAAACAATATTTTGTTCTAATGTTTAAGGTTAACTTCCTTGGGTTGGGATTATTTTATTTTATTTTATTTTATTATTATTTTTTCTTTCTTTTTTTTTCTTTGTTGTTTATATATATATATATATATATACATATATATATATACATATAACTTAAAACACAATGCATCTTTAACCCATGTAACGAGCTTTCGGCTAATGACTCCCGCACCGGTTGATCTTAGGGCATTAGGTGTTGAGACACCCCTACGAGCTTAGTAACTCGGGTTGCGATATCGATACGTAGATAGTGCAATTTTGATTCCCTTAAGCTTTTCTCCTTAACCCATGTAACAAACTTTGGGCCAATAGCTCCCAAGTCAGTTGACTTTAGGGTATTAGGTGTTAAAACACCCCTTCGGGCTTAATTGCTTAGGTTAGGGAGGCTACGAAATCAAACTTATTTACGTTTTTATTATCATCATTTTTGTTTTTGTTTTTTTTTTGAAAAGCATAGACTATCCCTATCCCTTAGTTGTTACCTTTAACAAAAAAACATAAATAATGTAATAATCTAATGTGCAACCCACAATCATATGTTACAGTGTGTGTGTGAAAATGAAGGTTTAAGAATACTTGTTAAATGAGTATATGAGCAGAATCAAGTGATAATAATGTGAGAGTTTGTATACTTGAGTATTTCAAGAAGTATTCTAATAGGCCTTGTTATGAATATTGCAAATAACCATTGGAAAATGTTTACTAAGATGCGTCTCAAGAGTCACTAAAATTCCTCCTTACTCGCCATCCTAGTAATAACAGTTTTGTCAAATGGCTTTAATAATAGCAAAAACCAGTTAGTAAGTTAGTTTTTTTTTTTGTCAACTACTACCCTCTCCCCCCAACCAGAACAAGACATTGTCCTCAATGTCATAAGATAGAAAGATAGAGTATAGAAGACATCACCTGAAACAACGAACACTGACAAACCTGAAACACACTTAAACAAATATAAGAAACAACAACACAAAATAATATGTTATTAATAAAACCAAAAGACACAAGGATTCACAAACAAAGGCTCAAATCCAATCTAAACTTTTTACGGCTTTCCTTAGTTGACCAATTTATACGACTCATGGAAGGATCAATTACAGGGGTGAAAGATTGTAGTTGGTCGATCAATTGTTCAACATAGCAGTGAGCAGAGATTATGATTTGTCGTGCCGAAGATGTTAGAAATTCCTGTTCCACAGCTTGATCAAGAAAAGACAACAAATTATCATAAAAACCGTTAACATTGAGCAAACCTATAGGTTTATGGTGAATGTGCAATTGGGCCCAAGAGGAAATATGAAAGATCTCTTCCAATGTGCCCAGACCACCTGGTAAGGCAATGAAGGCATCAAGCATGGTTAAACATTGTATTCATTCGATCAAACATTGTGGAGACCTGTAGTTCTTCTCCAATTGTTTTCCCAATGAAGTTCCCTTTTGCTAAAGCTTTGGGGACGACCCCCAAAACTTGACTACCTCCTAAAAATGCAGCTATTGACACACCTCCTATTAACCAAAGGCTGCCTCCCCCATACACTAAATGAATCTTTCTCTCGGCTAGGACCCGACCAAGATGATTTGCTCGCTTCTAAAAATGCTATTTCCTTCCCGGGACTTGGATCCACCGAAAACACAAATATTTTTTATGTGATAACTTGAGGGACCCGCCATTTCTACACACTTCTATATCTGTCTAATGTAAGGGTTGAGTAGAAATGAGGGGAAGGAAGAGAAGATTTTATAGATGAGAAATTGAAGATGCAATCATACCCCTATATGTAGACCAAATGGAGTCTCACACTCTCTCTCTCTCTCTCTCTCTCTCTCTCTTTATTTAATTATTTATTTTGAAAAAGCATGTGTATGTATAGGTAGTTGTGATTGTGGCTCACATCTTTCCTTGGTTTTACGTCCAAGAACGGCTTAAACGCCCTCTATGGGTTAGGGATAGGCTTCCCATCCAGCTTTTCTTAAAACTGGCAAACAGGGTCTTTTTTAGTCGATTCCCAAGACTAAGTCGATCATGTTCTTTATGAAAATGGGGCCATAAATCATGAATTGCACGATGCACATCTCCACTAGGATGCGTATCAAGGGTTAATAGAAGATTATCTAAAGACCCCTTACTCGGGCATCCTTAATGAATTGTATTTTATCTTCACGGTTATAGATACCATTCCTAAAGAACAACATGTTGCATTACAAGTCCATCTGGCACATCTGTGACAGACTTTCAGTCGTTTTGCACGATGTTTCTTTGCAAAAGTGCTTTTACCTGTTCCGGGCATGTATGAGATGAAAGAATTGGAGGACTCACCTGATAATCGAACCTTTGCTTCAATCAGCCAGCGAATATCTTCAGCAATTCCATGATTCATTAACAACCTCAATCTTGCACGCCTAGCACGGTAAATTTTTGTAATCGCATTCTAAGGCAGAGCGGGAAAATACTTTTTAATTTTTCAAGAGTGGTGTCCATTTTCAAATGAGAATTGGAGAAGAGAGTCAAAGAAGGGAGAAAAAGCAAAGTATTGCACAAATATATACAAATATCAGTTATTATGGGAAACTGAAAGGACCGACTGAAGTCACGGAGTACCGTTATCCGCCATTTGACCGGGGTTAGAGAAACTAGCAAAACCAAACACAAAACAATGTGAGAAAAAAAAACAAATAATCAACCTTTATCTACGGGATCATTCAAACCAATGGATTCATTTTCACTAGGAAAATTATCAAAGTAAGCTTTCAAATGATGTTCATTTACCTTAAAAACATTATCATTCTTTGGATTCTCGATATCACAGGCCCCATATGGATACACATATTTCACAATAAAAGGACCACTCCATCTTGATCTTAGTTTTTCAGGAGATAAATTGAGTCGAGAATTATAAAGCAAAACTTTGTGACCAGTATCAACTTTTTGACAACTTTCACAAGCTTTGCAGAATGCATGCGTGTCCTTGAACATGGTGGGCCAATAAAATCCATTTTGAAAGATTTTCGCAATGGTCTTTTTTGATGAGAAATGACTCCCACATGCTTCGAATGACAAAATTTAATGACATTACTTACCTTATTGTCGGGAATGCATCTTCGAAATATTTGATCGGACAATATTCGAATAAGTAAGGGTCATCCCAATAAAATTTCTTCACTTCGTTCGGAAACTCACCTTTGTCTTCGGTACTCCAATGAGTTGGCAAATCTCCCGAGGCAAGGAAATTGATATTTTTAGCAAACCAAGGCATTGAACAAAGAGAAAGTAAGGATTTCTCGGAAAGTAATCATCGGTTGGTGTGATGTCGATATCGAATCTGTTGTCACTCTTGACAAAAGATTCGCATCAATATTTTCAATGCCTTTTTCATCCGTGATTTCTTCCCGAGAATAAGTCATTTGCAAATCTTCAAATTCATCAAACTCAGTATTACTCAAAGTAGATTCAAGTTGATCATAAACTAATTCTTCAATAGAATCTACTTCTTGTAAATCATTATCATCTCCAGGTTGCTTGCAAATGTTGAAAATATTCATCTCCAATGTCATGTTCCCAAATGATAGCTTCATCAGTCCATTCCTACAATTAATCAATGCATTAGAAGTTGCAAGAAACGGACGTCCTAAAATAACAGGAAATGAATTACATGCTTCAACAGGTTGTGTGTCCAAGACAATAAAATCCACAGGATAAATGAACTTATCAACTTGTACTAACACATCTTCAACTATTCCTCTAGGCACTTTTACAGATCTATCGGCAAGTAAAAGAGTTACGTAAGTTGGTTTTAACTCACCTAGATTGAGACTTTGGAAAACTGAATATGGAAGTAAATTCACACTAGCTCCAAGATCAAGTAAAGCTCTTTCAATTTTATGTTCTCCACTAAAGCATGAAATTGTAGGACAACCAGGGTCTTTATATTTCAAAGCATTATTGTTTTGAAGAATAGCACTTACTTGTTCGGCTAAAAAGGCTTTCTTTTTCACATTCAGTTTTCTCTTCACAAGGTGCACAGATCTTTCAAAAATTTAGCATAAGAAGGAACCTGTTTAATAGCATCCAACAAAGGTATATTGATCCTTACCTGTTTGAAGGTTTCAAAGATTTCAGAGTTGTGATTGGCTTTCCTTTGTTTGGTCATGGCATGAGGAAATGGAAGTGCTCGGTGGAGAATCGTCTTTTCTTTGCAATGATCGATTCAACCCCTTCCTTACCCTCGAGAGATTGACTCATCATCATTCTCACAAGGTTCAAGACTCGGGTTTTTCAATAACCTTACCACTACGAAGAGTGATGACTGATTTTACATGATCCATGTGTTGGCTTCCCGAACTACTTGCATTCGCATTGTATTGCCCCTTTGGATTTTGTTGTGGTTGAGATGGAAACTTACCTTTCTCTTGGAAACGAGAGCGATGTCAATTTTGCAAGAGTATCTTTAAAATCTGTCATGCTTTGAGCAAGTTGAGTGTTAATTGCCTCTTGCTTTTCCATAAATGCATGCAATGTTTCCTCAAGATTTCTTCTAGGAGGTGGAGCATAAGGAGGTGCATATCCATGAGAATTTTGGAAATTATGGTGTGCTTGAAATGGTGGTTGTGAAGTTTGTGCATTATTGTTATCACTCTTCCAATTGAAATTTGGGTGATTTCTCCAACCAGGGTTGTATGTTTGCGAATATGGGTTATGGTTGGGCCTTTGAAAACCGTTTAATGCATGGGCTTGTTCATGGAGACATTCTTTAAAAGAAGGCAAGGTTGGACAGTCATTGGTTGAATGTTCGTTGGTTTCACGCATTTGACATGCAATGTCTTGAACAGATTTTAATTGACCACTCTTTTTCAATTCTAGCGCTTCGACTTTTCTAGCTAAAGATGCAAACTTGGCTTGGAGGTCATGATCTTCCCTAAGGTTGTACATACCTCCACTAGATGTATGAGGTTGGGTTTTACTTGGTGCCTCATAAGTTCCCGTAGTGTCCCAATTTTGTGCATTTTCAGCTAGCAAGTCTAGGTACTCCATTGCTTCATTAGGGTCTTTATCCTCAAAAGTTCCATTGCACATCAATTCAACCATTTGCCTATCTCTAGGAGTTAACCCTTCATAAAAATGTGACACCAATCTCCATGTTTCAAAACCGTAATGGGGGCAAGTATTAAGCAAGTCTCGATACCTATCCCAACATTGGTAAAATGTTTCTCCTGGTTTTTGAGAGAAAGTAATGATTTGTCTTTTGAAAGAGTTTGTTCTAGGGGATGGAAAAAACTTCTTTAAAAATTGTTGTTGCATTTCATCCCAAGCACGAATGGATCCAGGTCTTAAATTTTGTAGCCATGTTTTAGCTTTATCTTTTAATGAAAAAGGAAAAAGCTTCAATCTAATGGTGTTCATGCTACAATTTGAGTCATTATACGTGTTGCAAACCTCCTCAAATTCCCTTAAATGCAAGTATGGATTTTCTAAATCTAAGCCATGAAAAGATGGTAAAAGTTGAATAATGCTTGTCTTAAAATTAAAATGAGATGCATCGGGAGGAAAAACTATGCATGAGGGTGCACTTGTTCTTGTGGGATTCATGTGGTCTCTAAGTGTTCTAACCCGACTATTCTTATTATTCTCATTATGAAGCGATTGGTTATCTTCTTCGGCTATATTTTCTGAAAATGATGAGGATACCCTACAAAGTCTACCACTTAATGTACGTGACCAAACTCTCATGCACATGTAGGAAGAGAATAAAAGGAAGAAGAAATTAAAAGTAAAAGAAACAAAACAAAAGAAACAAAGTTAGATACACGAAAAGTGAAAAGTGAAAAGAGAAAATAAAATAAATACTATAATTTCTACAAGAATTTACCTCCCCAGCAACAGCGCCAAAAACTTGACACGACCAAAAGATTGATGTCTTCTCCCAAATGCAGGAGTGTCGAAGTAATAAATAACCCGGCAAGACCGGGGTCGAACCACAAGGAGGTTAATTGTACAAATTATAAACAACAACAATAAAAAGAATAAACTCTTTTTATTCAATTGAAAACCACACACAAAGGAGGTTCCAATCAGATTATAAATTGTTAACATGATTACATTAGTTATCTTATTCGAATAATGCTAATACTTGTAAATGTTGTCGGGCATTCATGATTATAACTTATGTTAACAACAAATCAAGTTCCTTTCATAGCTCGGTGTTGGTTATACCATACAAGATGGGCTATGAAAGTGCCAAGTATTTGTTGTACCAAGTGTTATACAACATAAATCTAGATTAACCATTTAACAAGCAAAGTATTAAAAGTGAACAAGATAAGAAATATAAAGCATGTTAGTATCCAACATTAAGGTCCATGTTAAGTTTATATTATACTTATTCTTACACCATTAGTGTACCCTTTTCACCTTGACATAATTAACTTAGTTAAACATAATGATAGAAAGAAACATAAAGAAACAAGGAAAGGAAATGAAAAGCATAAGCAAGAAATTAATATAAGCAAAACTTAAGCATTACAAAATATAAAGAGAGAGCAAGAGCATGATCTTGATCTAAACACCAAGATGCCTAAATACATGGCAAATGCCTTCTTTTATAGGCCAAAATTCAGAACTATTGATTTGTTGACTAATTGATGAATGGGTGGCCACATCTTGACTTGATGACAATTCTTATCTTTTTGTCTGCCAAAAACTTCATTGATAACGTCATAATTTGAATAGACTTCAATCATGAAAGTTCTAGGCAATTGTCTCATGTTTCCAGGGTAAACATTTGAGATCATTTGGACTTCTAGAACTCGAGATATGGGCTGAACACTGAATAGTGTCTGGGCTGTAGGACAGATTCGGACTTCTTCGTTGTTGCTACAATTTGAACTTGAAAACGGCCTTGTTAAATCTTGGGCTCCCATGAAAGTTGTAGGCCTATGCATTAGCTTTCCATCCATATAAACTAGACCTAAATCCGAGATCTACAAACTCCGATATGACCCGATTATCGAACAAGTGTTCCAGCTTTGGACTGCACCAAAGATCTCTTTTCTAAGTTTGGCCATCTTTTTGTCCTTTCAATTTCAGTACTTCAACTCATCAATCAATTCTTTCATTTATGTGATAGGCCCGCATTTAAGATGAACATTTACCATAAATTAAAGGTATCTTATATTATTAGATATGTTATTATAAAACATACTTTAGTTAAGGAGTTATTGATACTTCAAGTGCAAAATGATGATATAAAACCTTGATAAAAATGCACTTTTAAGTACTAATCAATCATTAACGAAAACGCTTCCACGGGTGACGCATGGATTCGACAACGCAAACAGGCCCTATGGCCTCAGAAATCATCACCGAATACTAAGTCGTTGTCGACACAGAAATCATCAATGAAAATTGCTTCAACGGGTGATATATGGATTCGACAACGCACACAGCTCCTGTGGCCTTAAAAATCATCAATGAAATTGCTTCCACGGGTGAGGCATGGATTCAACAGCGCAAACAGCCCCTCTGGCCTCAGAAATCATCTACTAAACCGGTTCCAAGGGTGACGCATGGATTCGACAGCGCAAACAGCCCTAGGGACTAAGAAATCATCAACGAAACTGCTTCCACGGATGAAACATGGATTCGACAGCGCAAACAGCCCCTGTGGCCTCATAAAACATCAACAAAACTGCTTCCATGGGTAACGCATGATTCGACAGCGCAAACAGCCCCTCTGGCCTCAGAAATCATCAACGAAATTGCTTCCACCGGTGACGCATGTATTTCACAGCGCAAACAGCCCCTGTGGCCTCAGAAATCATTAACGAAAACCGAGTCGCTGTCTACTAAAAAATGATCAACAGAAACGCTTCCACGGGTGACGCATGGATTCGACACCGCAAACAGCATCTCTGGCCTCACAAATCATAAACGAAACTACTTCCACGGGTGACGCATGGATTCAACAACACAAACCAGCCCTGTGGCCTCAGAAATCATCACCGAATACTGAGTCACTGTTGACAGAGAAATCATCAACAAAAAATGCTTCCACGGGTGACACATGGATTCGACAGCGCACACAGCACCTATGGCCTCAGAAATCATCAAAGAAACTGCTTCCACGGGTGAGGCATAGATTTGACAGCGCAAACACCCACTCTGGCCTCAGAAATCATCAACTAAACTAGTTCCAGGGGTGACGCATTGATTCGACAAAGACAAACAGCCCTAAGGACTCAGAAATCATCAATGACACTACTACCAGGGGGGACACATGGATTGGACAGCGCAATCAGCATTTGTGGCCTCACAAATCATCAACAAAACTGCTTCCACAGGTAACGCATGATTCGACGACAAACAACCCCTCTGGCCTCAAAGAATCATCAACGAAACTGCTTCCACCGGTAACGCATATATTTGACAGCGCAAACAGCCCCTGTGGCCTCAAAAATCATCAACAAAAACCGAGTCGCTATCTACTAAAAAATGATCAACGGAAACGCTTCCACCGGTGACGCATGGATTCGACACCGCAAACAGCATCTCTGGCCTCAGAAATCATAAACGAAACTACTTCCACAGGTGACGCATGGATTCGACAGCACAAACAGGCCCTGTGGCCTCAGAAATCATCACCGAATACTGAGTAGCTGTCGACACAGAAATCATCAACGAAAAATGCTTCCACGGGTGACACATGGATTCGACAAAAGACACAAAGACTTTGTGGCCTCAAAAATCATCAATGAAACTGCTTCAGCGGGTGAGGCAGGGATTCGACAGCGCAAACACCCCCTCTATCCTCAGAAATCATCTACTAAACTGGTTCCACGGGTGACGCATGGATTCGATAGCGCAAACAGCCACTAAAGACTCAGAAATCATGAACGAAACTGCTACCACGGGTGACACATGGATTCGACAGCGCAATCAGCAAATTTGGGCTCAGAAATCCTCAACGAAACTGCTTCCATAGGTGACACAAGGATTGGACAGCGCAAACAGCCCATGTGGCCTCGTAAATCATCAATGAAACATCTTCCACGGGTGAGGCATTGATTCGACAAATAAGAAAAATGCCCCTTCTCCGCCCACAAAGAATCATCTACTAAACTGGTTCTAGGGGTGACACATGGATTCCACGCGCTAACGTACTCTTAAGAACTCAGAAATCATCAACGAAACTGCTACGACAGGACGCGTGGATTCGACAGCGCAATCAGCCCCTGTGGCCTCATAAATCATCAACGAAACTGCTTCCACGGGTGACGTATGGATTCAACATCGAAATCAGCCCCTGTGGCCTCAGAAATCATCAACGGAAATGCTTCCACGGGTGACGCATGGATTCGAGCAGCGCAAACAGCACATCTATCCTCAGAAATCATTAACGAAACTGCTTTCACGGGTTACGCATTGATTCGACAGCGCAAAGATCCCATGTGGGCTAAAATATCATCTAATAAACCGAGTCGCAACACTGACTAAGAAAACATCAATGAAAATAGCTTGCACAGGTGACGCATGGATTCAACAAAGCAATCAAAGACTGTGGCCTCAGAAATCATCAACGAAACTGGTTCCATGGATGACACATGGATTTGACTGCACAAACAACCTATGTGGATTGAGAAATCATCCATGAAAATTGATTCCCTGCCTACTCAGAAATCATCAACGAAACTACTACCACGAGTGACACATTGATTCAACAGTGCAAACATCCCCTATAACCTCAGAAATCATAAACAAAACTGCTTCCATGGGTGACGCATGGATTCGACAGCGCAAAAAACCCCTTGGGCACAAAAAATCATCAACGAAAGTGCTCCCACGTGTGATGTATGGATTCGACAGTGCAATCAACATCTGTGGCCTCAGAAATCATCAACGAAACTGCTTCCACTGGTATGGCATGGATTCGACAGCGCAAACAGCCCATGTGGCCTCAAAAATCATCAACGAAACTTCTTCCACGGGTGAGGCACGGATTCGACAGTGCAAACAGCCCCTCTGGCCTAAGAAATCATCAACGAAAACTGAGTCGCTGTCTTCTCGAAACCATCAATAGAAATGCTTCCACAGGTAACACATGGCTTCCATAGCGCAAACAGCCCCTGTGGCTTAAAAAATCATCAACGAAACTGCTTTAAAGGGTGACCCATGGATTTGATAGCATAAACAGCCCCTTTGGCCTAAACAATTATCCACGAAAAGGCTTCCACGGGTGAGGCCTGGATTCGGCAGCGCAAACAACCCCTCTGACGTCATAAATCATCTACTAAACTGGTTCCACGTGTGACATATGAATTCGAGAGCGCAAACAGCCCCTTGGGCCTAAAAAATCATCAACGAAAGTGCTCCCACATGTGACGCATGGATTCGACAGCGCAAACAGCCCCTAGGGACACATAAATCATCAACGAAACAGCAACCACGGGTGACACATGGTTTCGACAACGCAATCAGCATCTGTGGCCTAAGAAATCATCAACGAAACTGCTTCCACAGGTAAGGCATGGATTCAACAGCGAAAACAGCCCCTCTGGCCTCAGAAATCATCTACTATAGTGGTTGGAGGGGTGATGCATGGATTCGAAGGCGCTAACAACCCTTAGGGACTCAGAAATCATCAACGAAACTGCTACCAAGGATGACGCATGGATTCGAGCAAAGGCAAACAGCACATCTAGCCTTAGAAATCAATAACGAAATTGCTTCCACGGGTTACGCATTGATTTGACAGCGCAAAGAGCCCATCTAGGCTCAGAAATCATCTAACAAAACTGAGTCGCAGCTGACTCAGAAAACATCAATGAAAACAGCTTACACATGTGACGCCTGAATTCGACAGCGCAAACAGCTCATGTGGCCTCAGAAATCAACAACGAAACTGCTTCCACAAGTGAGGCATGGATTCGACAAAGGCAAAGAGCCCCTCTGGCCTCAGAAATCATCAACGAAAACTAAGTAGTTGTCGAATCATAAATCATCAACGAAATGCTTCCACAGGAGAGGCATGGATTCGACAGCGCAAACAGCCCCTCTGGCCTCAGAAATCATCTACTAAACTGGTTTCAAGGGTGATGCATGGATTCGACAGCGCAAACAACCCCTAGGGACTCATAAATCATCAAAATTGTCTTCTTCTTTTTTCAATTTTTTGTGTTTTTTTTTCAGAATTGTTTTTGTTGATTTTATGTCTTTTAATATGAAACTAGTTGAAAATTTAGCTTTGTAGCTTTTTTTCTTTGAAAGACTATGAATTGCTACAATGTTTCCCCGCGTGGTTTTTTTTATTTTTTATGATTTTTTTTGTTTTTTTTCCAGAATTGTCTTTGTTGATTTTATTTTTTTCATATTGAGCTGGTTGAGAATTTAGTTTTGTTGTTTTTTTCTTTAAAACACTATGGATTGCTACAGTGTTCCCCCACATGAATTTTTTTTGTTATGATTTTTTTCAAAATTATCTTTATCGATTTTATTATTTTTAATATTGAGCTGGTTGAAAATTATAACTGTAGACTTCCTCATAAAAACACTATAGATTGTTATAGTGTTTCCCTACATGATTTTTTTTCCTTTTGTTTTTTTTGTTGTGATTTTTTTCAAAATTTTCTTTTTTCATTTTTTTAAAAATATTAATCTGGTTAAGAATTTAGCTTTGTAGTTTTTTCCTTGAAAACATTGCAGATTGTAACAGTTTTTCTCCATATAATTTTCTTTTTATTTTTTCCACAAATCCACGACAGCGCACAAACATGCCATAAGCCCATGGCATCGCGCGGGCATGGTATCTAGTGAATATTCATTGTACGACTATTATTTATTATTCAAAAAAAATATAAAAAAAAACCATTATATGTGCGCGTGTGTGTTGTGTCAATATTTAAATATGTATATAAAATGACTTGAGCTCAGCTCATGGTTGAATACGGTGACTTGGGCTCAGCTTTCTCCCCAATTCTTTATGCATTTGATTCGAAAAGACTTGAAAAGACTCTTAGGAAACAATCGATTAAGTTTGTCATGTCTTTCTTGGAGAAAAAGGCGTTTTAAATGCTCTCAGCTGCAAGTAAACCCTCAAACCTTTTTGGTTGGCTATTATTGATGGGGATCCATGCCTTTGGACATCATTAATAGTTACATCAGGTAAACACGATATTGGAGGTTGTAGGGACTACTATCTTTATAGATATTGTCTTTAGGAAGATCTCATACCCATATTTCCCTAAGGGAGACCTTATACCTATCATTTGGAGAATGCCTTTAGAGAGATCTCATACATATCTCTTGGTACTATTAAGGGCTATTTCCCTGAGAGAGACCTTATACGTATCTCTTATAGAATACCATTGGGGAGATCTCATACCCATCCCTTAGGACTTTAGGGTTACTATCCTAAGAGAGATCTCATACCCATCTCTTGGGATTTTTTAAAGTTATTGTCATAAGAAAGATCTCATACCTATCCATTAGAGAATGTCTTTAGAAGATCTCATACTCATCCCTTGGGCCTTTTAGGGGCCATTGCCTTGAGGGAGACCTCATATGATGCGGAACAGCACAACACCAAGCTTAATCATGCTAAAGACCCATTGGAGGTACCAAGTGGGCCAATTACAAGAGCGAGGACACAGAAGCTTAAAGAGACATTGAATGAACTAGTTCAGAATATATGGAGCAAGATGGACCCTAGAGGAGCTTGGGACACCTAGAGAGCATGAAGGACAACCTCTAATTCATCTAATCCAAGTTCAAGAAGAGCCCAATTCGTGTGGATCAAAGGGTTAATAGATCTGATTTCCTAAGTTAGGAAGATTAATTAATGATTCTCCTAGTCTAGGAAGAAAACTAAATCGACAGGTATAAAAGGGTGGCAAATCTGATTCTAGCATATATAGGATATTAATTTTGGATTTTTATTATTTTTTTCTTAATCTTTGGTTTATTATTACTCATTTAGTTATTTGGGTCAATTGTAAGTGAGTCTCATATATGTCCACATAAGAGGGTCCATTAGGGTTTATTTCAGTTTAGAGTTGGTATAAATAAAGTCATAACCAAACATGTGGGAGGACAAAATTTTTAGATTAATAAACATCTTCTATGAGTGGTGAGATATTCTTCCTTCCTTGGTTCTCTAAAGAACTAAAACGACATATCGAGAACATCTGACTTTATGGCGTCATCCTTATACTTCTCGTTCGCGAATTAATATTTATTAGGTGGAGGTTTTCGTTTCCAGTGGTGCTGGTGTCTAATTACTAGTTATCTTTGTGTCACACTCCTATCAAACCTGATTTCTTGGCTTTCTGGGAATTTGGTGTTTTTGCGTGTGGGTTGCATGATCACGTAATCACGAGGTTCACATCACTTAGACAGACCAACAACTAGAAAACACAACAATACTTTAGTTTATATCACACAAATAAACAATGTAGATTATCTTAGGTAAGGTATACTAGGGGTGATACGTCCTTCTTATACACATCTGGTCCCCTTATATAGACTCTGGGACCAGTTAGGGTTCCTATTGATCAAAGTACTAGTTAACACCTCTATTTTTTTACTGATTAAAAACAATAATTCTTTGTTCTTTCCCTCATCATCAGAGAGATCTCGACTTGGGAGGACAATCACTACGACGTCGCACATGTGCAACAGACATAAACACTTTCTTTTGGGGATAAGCACCTCAGTAGTGGAATTGATGCATCTCTTCAATATAAAATGTTATTGATATGAACCTCGTGATCACATGGTCATGCAACCCATAACAAGATTGACAACGAATCCTAGAAAAAGAGAAACATGTCTAATAGGAGTATGAAACAATAGAAACATATCCCAAGGGTCCAACACTATTGGAATAAGAACCCCCACCTTATGAATATCAATTCATAAACAAAAAGTATAAGGAATACACTACAAGGTCAGTTATACCTTGATAAGTCAAATCTGTTCTTTATCCCAATAAAGAAAACATGTTGCATCACGAAAAACACAAGTTTATTTCATATATCCATGGGCCCCTAAGGATTTCATATTACAAAAACTTATATAATAGTTCAACTAGTAACACTAATGAACCCCAAACTCGTGGGCTAATATTTACCCACTTGTAATAAACTCAAAGTATGTTAACTAAGCTCAAAAATGAAGAAAATAATAAAACAACAAATCTGACATATAAACTAAAGTTGTTGCATCTAATTAAATAAAATAACCTAAGATAGATAAATTTTCTAGTTTAAATAATGTCATGAATGAAATTTTTATCTTGAAAATACTAATATATTTGTTGCCACCTTTAGATATCCAAAATAAGCTAGGAAATTGATTGCTGAAGTTGCCTTCCCTTTAGTTTCTTTGTTTGTCTAAGATAATTAATTGTAGCTTTAATAAATCCTCTCAAAACATGGAAACCTTTGTTTCCTTCCTTTAACCTTTTTTGTATGATTAGAAAACTTCACAAAATAAGCTTAATCAATATGTCAGTAAATACCACCAGCCTTTCTATCCTTGTGAAGCTAGGATGAATAAGGAATTCTTGTAAGAAAAGTATGCTTGACAACATAAAACTGGAGATTAAAAAATTTTACACCAAAATTTGAATCTATCCTTGCTCGGATCGTATAAGTTGTCAAGGATACAATACCTCGCTGCTCGCCCATTTAGGCAAATGGCTTTATTTTTATTTGAAGGTAATTCTCAGTAAGTAAGTAATTTTTTATTGAGGTTCTCCAATCTTCCTCCATGTTGATGGGAGTGACAACAAGTTGTTCTTCACCTATACTAGGATTTTCTAGGATTTCAACCTAGACATCCACTAGCAAATCTACAATATTAGAGCTTGCATTTACATAAGAGATTTGTTCAATGGTTATCTTCCCTTGGAATATGAGTGATTGAAATATTTCTGACATTATTTTCCTTAAGAAGATAAGATTGGGACCTTCTAAAGATATCACTGCATAATTGGTTCTTTGGCTTTATAAATTCCTTGGCATTGACCGATCACTAACTAGGAGTCACTATGAGGTTTAAGTGGATATGCCTTCAGAGTCTTTGAGAGACGTAATCTTGTTAGGAGGGCTTCATACTCTGACATATTTTTCATTGTTGGAAACTCAAAGCAAACTCTATATTGAAGACTTGGTTTTTAGGACTAACCAATACTATCCCAGCTCCCATTGACATTGGAAGACCATCAACATATAATTTCCAATGAGAAATTATCAGGGATTGCTCCATAGACATATCTGGAATTATGGTTGAAGGTAGGGATTCAAGTATACTAATGGAACCCTAAAAAGAACACTAAGTAATGAAATTTACCAAGGCTTGACCCTATATAGCTAATTAAGGTTTGTATTGAAGTTTAAATCCTCCTAATTTAATATCCCATTTCACTAGTCATCCATACATCTTTAATTTGTAGACGTTTGTTGCAAAGGCTGATCCGAGAGTATTGTGACTTGGTGAGCTTGGAAATATAGTTTGAGCTTCCTATAGTCACTTACTAGAGCGAGGGCCACCTTTAAATATATGGTTTTAGCATCATGGAGATTATTAGTGGAGTAATAAACTGGATGTTATATTCCTTCATCCTCTCTAACCAAAACAACGTTCATCGCTGAGTCCGATACTCCTAATACTAGTATCTAGAGTCCATTCAAAATTGGATATGTTTCTTAATAGCTTGAATTTTTTAGCACTAAACTTAATTTCTTTATCGCTCACCAAGAAGCCCAAGAATTTTCCTTGTTTGATGGCGCAAACATCTTTGGAAGGATTAAGTTTCATCTAATGATGATTAAGTATAGAGAATACTTCATCCAGGTCTAGGAGATGTTGTTCAACATGCTCTTTACTAGCATATCGTTAACGTAGCCCTTCATAATCCTTGCATGTTGATTCTTGAATATTTTGTTCACCATTTGCTGGTACATAGCTCCAGTATTTTTCAACTCAAAGGGTATAGCTCTGTTACAGAATATTCCTTTTTCGGTTATGAAAGTTATGTTTTCCTTGTCATTTGGATGCACAAGGATCTAGTGATACCTAGAATTTGCAAATACTCAAAACCTATGGTGGAATCAACTAGTCAATCAATTTTGGGGAGGGGATAATTGTCTTTTAAGCAAGCTTTATTCAAATATGTGAAGTCCACAAACACTTACCACTTGCCATTCTTTTTCTTGACAATTACTACTGTCGCACGTGTGCGGTGTCGCGGCGAAAAACATCCACTCTCAAATTTTAGGTGTTGTATTATCTAAAAATATGGAAAATGTGGGGAGACAAGGAATTCTTATCTTTTATAAGTGGAAAAATGGAACGGGAGTCGCCACATAGTATTTTGGTCATTAGGAACCCTAAATGGTCTCAAAGATCGGATACGGGGACTGGTTGCGTAAAGAAAAGATATTAGCACCCCAAATACGCCCTACCTAAGGTAAGCTACATTGTTTTATTGTCTGATAAAATCTAAGGTCTTGTTTTGTTTTCTAGTTGTTGGTCCGTCTACGGTTTAAGAAAAGTTCTCTTTAGTAAAAAGATCCTTATCTTATTGGGTAAAACCTAACCGTTCTAACATCAACAAATAATTTAATATCCGGAATACGTCTTACATATAAGGTCGTAACCCCAAATATTAAAAGAAAACAAAATAATTGTTTTTAGAATTTTTGAAATATTGGCCTAGTTCTCGTGACTTTAATAAACTGGTTATTAAAGCCAAAATGCATGCTATTTTTTTCAAATTTTCTTTGTTATATATGATTTTTTTTAATTTATTTGAGAGACTTGTCCGTATGCATAAAAATATATATTTTTTATTTTTCAATGTTTTGACGAAAACCAGTATTTTAATACCGGATTTGTATCTTTACAGTATAAAAATACAAACCATTATTGACAAAATACAGTAAAAAGATTAAGAAAAATCACAGATTTTTTAAATAATTTGTTTTTGAAGAATTTTTTTTTTTCGAGCTGGACCCAGCCTGCCTGCGTGGCTGGGCTGGACCTAGCCAGCCCAGCTTGGTCAGTGGCCCATGCCAGTTACCAGCCCCAGCCGCCCGTGCATGAACAGTGCGAAGGTAATTAAATTACCTTCGCACTGTTCATCATCCTTCTCGCAGATAGCGAGAATGAAAAAAAACAAAGTGTTGCAACCGACAATTTCAGGTGTTGGCTTTATGTTTTCTTTTTGTTTTTTTACATGCTAACATGCATCATTTTATTTGCAGGAACTGAGAATGGCAGCAAACATACCTGGTTTTGAGAAGGTGAAGACGATGGTGGTTGATGCGAACCTCGTGATCACGCAACCCACACACAAAGACATCAATTCCATGAAAGCCAAGTAAATCAGGTTTGATAGGAGTGTGACACAAAGATAATTTGTACCTAGGTACCAGCACTATTGGAAACGAAAAACCCCCAACCAACGAATATTGATTCGCGAATGAGAAGTATAAGGATGACGCCATGAAGACAGTTGTTCTTCCATAAGTCGTTTTTCAGTGCTTTAGAGAACCATGGAAGGGAGATTATCCCACCAACACACACACACACACACACTCTCACAAAGTGCGGCAAATAAAAAGTTTTATTAATCTGAATTGTCTAACCTTACATGTCTGGTTATGCCCTTATTTATAGTGACTCCAAACTAAAATAAACCCTAATGGATCCTCTTATGTGAACTTATATGATGCCCACTTACAATTAAACCCAAATAATATAAATAAACCCTAAACTAAGAAGAAAATAATAATAACAATAATAAATCCAAATTTAATATCCTAAATATAATAGGATCATATTTGTTGCCCTTTAGAAGTCCCATATAAGCTAGGAGAATCAAATCTGAAAGTATAATTAATTCTGAAATCTTCTTTTCTTTTTTTGTAGCTAGGATGAATAAGGAATCCTTGTAAGAAAAGGATTCTGAAACATTTATGAATCCTTGCCACACTTGGAAACTATGTTGCAGCCCATTAAAGATCTTTGTAGAATTAGGAGATTCCCAAAATAAGCTGCCACATCCATTTAGAAAAATAATCCTAGCCAAATAGGAAGTCCACAAGTAAAAAAGTAAGTAAATAACAAAATTCATACAGCCTCTGTTGACCCATGTCTCGATGCCTTCGGAACTCCGATTGACCGTAAATTTTAAACCAAGGTAGGAAAACATGTCAGTAGACTCTATATAAAATTTCAGCTCGATCCAACAGTCGGATTGAGAATTATGACTGCTGTCATAAAACTGGATAGTTGCACATTTTACGTCAAAATCTGAATTTGACCTTTCCTGGATCATATCATTCCCTCTGTCTTCAAGATGATTCATCCTCGAATCACCAACAAGTTAAATGGACAATTCCTTAGCCTCTTTTTGAAGCCTTTGGAGTTCTTTTCTTGCCAACAATCGTCGCCAACAACTTTGGATGAAAGTAGCAGCCGTTCTATTTCGTATATCATCATTGCAACATATTTTCTCCTCTCTTTCTGAAGCTTGCTGGGCATTGACTGTTGCCGCTAACACATCAAGTTCTTGATTCATCTCCCCTAGAATACGAGATAGACTCTTGGATTCCTTTTTTAGAACACTAATCTCTTTATTTCTCTCCATTTGATACCACCTCTCCTTTTGAATCCTCTTTTTCTTTTGCCATAACACCTCATCAAAATACATGAAATCCCTTCGGTTTCTAGGCTGCCAAAAACCTTCCCGGTGGCCTATGGTCTCATCCTTAAAACCACCATCAACAATGTACACCTCATAATCAGCCCACCTTGGCCTTTCAGCTCCACTGTCATTATTTGATTTCGGTTCAGCCCCAACCTTTCTCAAGTCTGTCACACACGTTCCCCATCACGGAATTCATTCTATCCATCATCTTCGTCATGGCTTTCATTTGGAATTTAAGTTCTACATCGGGAGGGGATGGTGTGTTGTTTTGATCTGACATGATAGTACCTGCAAGAATTGGTTAGTGGTAAAACAAAATCCTCACATCGCTTGTGTTTCGCTCAAACACTCTTAATATCCTCACATGCTCACACCTCTCGTCTCACCTTCTTGCGGTTCTTATGCAACTGAAACCAACACCAAATAGAACCAACTTGGTAGTGCAATCCAAATATATATATATATGACTCAAGAAGCAATAAAAACCAGAAAACAAGCAAAACAAAACTGCGATGATAGTCTCGCGAGTAGCGAGCGAATCTATTCAAAATATGAACGAAACTAAAGACTTGAATAAAAACATAAACAAAATATGCAAAATGATGAAACAACACTAAATATGTTGGATATGATGAAAATAAACTGCAACAATCAAAAACAACAGAAAGAAACCGAATTTTAAAAGTTGACGCAAAACAATAATAAATCTGAATTTAATATCCTAAATATAATAGGATCAGATTTGTTGCCCTTTAGAAGTCCTATATAAGCTAGGAGAATCAAATCTGGTCTATTTTCAAGGACGACCGGCTCACACACTCACACGATCTATCTTCATGGGCGACCTGCTCTCACACTCATATTGGTCTATTTTCAGGGGCGACCTGCCCACACATATTCATCCTGGTGTATTTTCAGGAGCGACCGTCCCTCACACTCACACGGTCTACTTTCACGGGCAACCTGCCTTCACACTCACATTGGTCTATTTTCACGGGCGAGCAGCCCACACATGTTCATCCTAGTCTATTTTCAGGGGCGACTGACCCACATATGTTCATCCTGGTCTATTTTCAGGGTCGACCGACCCACACACTCACGCGATCTATTTTCATGGGCGACCTGCCCTCACACTCACATTGGTCTATTTTCAGGGGCGACATACCCACACATGTTCATCCTGGTCTATTTTCAAGGGCGACCAACCCACACATTCACACGGTCTATTTTCATGGGCAACCTGCCCTCATACTCACATTGGTCTATTTTCAGGGGCAACATACCCAAACATGTTCATCCCGGTCTATTTTCAAGGGCGACCAGCCCACACATTCACACGGTCTATTTTCATGGGCGACCTGCCCTCACATTCATATTGGTCTATTTTCATGGGCGACCTGCCCACACACGTTTATCCTGGTCTATTTTCAGGAGCGACCGGCCCACACACTCACACGGTCTATTTTCATGGGCGACCTGCCTCATACTCACATTGGTCTATTTTCACGGCCGACTTGCCCACACATGTTCATCCTGGTCTATTTTCAGGGACGACTGGCCCACACACTCATACGGTCTATTTTCATGGGGTTTTTTTTTTTTCTTCTTGATGATAAGGTTGGAAAACTTGGTGCTTCCCAATTGCAGGGTTGACCTGAAGACTCCTCATGATGACAAAGTTAATCTTCTTATTTCTTTGAGATTTTCCTAACAGTAGGGGTCATCTTGTCTTCTTCTCGTTCCATGGTCACAACCATGATTCTCTGTTATTATCAACTCAATGATTCCTCTCTTTTTTTCAATTTTTGCTGGACTTCTTTGAGGATTTTCCTGTAGGAATCAAAAATGTATGTGCAATGCTTTGAGGTTAGATGACATGCATGCATCTTTATCTGGTTTTGAAACATAGGTCCCTTCCATTTCGTAGAACTCTTTCTTGGCATGAACTTGTCCATGTGTTTGAAATCATATGCTGAGATCTGTCTCTCACGCTGTCTTTCTTACCCATCCCATCTGATAGAAGAAATCCCCAACCCTTTTTAGTGACCCTTTTCAAAAGATGCATGATTTGTCATTGCTTTTTATCATACTCTTATCAATGCTTTACTTTGTCTTTTCTCAAATAAAAGGCTCTTTTTTTTCCGGCACAAAAATCTTTTCAAAAAGAAAAATCTTTAAAAGTCTTGGATTTGTTTATGACAACTGAAACTCTTTTAAGCAATTCCCGTAGAGGGTTTTATCGGTTTCTAAAATGTGGTTTTGACTTTAGATCGGACTTTCTCCAAAGCAACCTTTTGTTTAATCTTTTTGAAAGGTTTCAAATATCTTCTTTGAGAAGGTTGTGTAGAAAAAGGGGATTATGATGTGAACCAGCCCAGAAACACCAGCAAGGACCCATTACATGTTCCAAATGGTCCAATGACTCGGTCCAAGATAAAGGCATTGAAAGAGGCATTAAGTGCATTGGTTTTGAATGTTTCAACCAAGTCAGAATTGAAAGGTCCATTAGAGTATCAAGAGGAGACCCTAGTACATCTTATCCATGTGCAAAAGGGGTCCAATACAATCTTATTTGGGCCATGAGGTGAGGACATCAAAGGAAACAAAAGAATCCTACTACAACTTGAAAACAACATGGGTGGCTACCTTTTCCTTTTGTTTCTAGGGTTAAGGGGCTGCATGGAAAGGCTATGCTATATGATGTGAACCTCGTGATCACGTGGTCACGCAACCCACACGCAAAGACACCAATTCCCGGAAAGCCAAGTAAATCAGGTTTGATAGGATTGTGACACAAAGATAACTTGTGCCTAGGCACCAACACTATTGGAAACGGAGACCCCCACCCAACGAATATTGATTCGCGAACGAGAAGTATAAGGATGACGCCACGAAGACAGTTGTTCTTCGATAAGTCGTTTTCAGTTCTTTAGAGAACCAAGGAAGGGAGATTATCCAACCAACACATAATAAGTGCAGCAAAGAAGTTTATTGATCTGAAAATTGCGTAACCTTACATGTTTGGTTATGCCGTTATTTTTTTTGGGTAAGTTGACGTATGTATTAAAAAAAGAAGATACAAAGATTATAAGGGGCATACCCCAGATTTACAATGAGAACAGAAACATAAAACAACAGATGGCTACAAGCTAGCCACCGAACAGAAAACTGAGACCTCACTAGATTCATTAAGGAAACCAATACAACCAGCTAACTATCAAATTAAGAATCGATGTTATTAACCCTCCAAGCTCTTTGGATCCTTTTGTTTTCATTTGTTGGTAGGACGTTCCTCATCAAATCAAGCTTATCGCGAATGATACATTTGATTTGATTAAAGACCAAATTCGAAGTCCTAGACATTCTAGCAAAGATCCTTGCATTCCGTTCTTGCCATACATGATACACTGTAGCTGCGAAACTCAGTTTACAAGAAAAATTGATGAAACTCTTGCCATGCCAAGTGATAGTGGCCCATCGAATCCATTCATCCCAGCCTTTTTTTCATTCTTGGAATGTCGCATCTGTCACAAACATCCCACCAGATCGCTTTAGTATAGGAGCATTCAAAGAACAAGTGGTTGTGATCCTTATTGTTGCGAAGACAGAGTGAGCATCTATTGGGACCATGTATACCAAACCGATGAAGTCTATCGTGAGTTGTGAGTTTCTGTTGGACAGCCATCCATAGAAGAAACGAATGTCTTGGAACAGCATTCTTGAACCACACAATGTCATGCCATTCAACCATCTGATGATGAATTCTTAGTTGCTCCCAAGCTACTTTGATCGAGAATCTGTGATTTGGCGAATCCAACCAAACCATCTCATCCTTTTGCCCCATCTTAGGATTAGAATTGGAAGGAATAGCTTCTATAATAGGGTGCCAGCCAATAGCTTGAGTGGTAGGAATTTTCCATTCTAATTTATGAATCAGCACATTCACCTTCGCGTTCTTTTCCATACCTGAATCATAGATGAATCTTTCCTCGTAAGAATCCGCGAGTGGGCTGTGTGGATGCCAATTGTCAAACCATAGAGAGGTTGTCATTCCATCTCCTATGATGTACTTTATTTTTGGCCATGCTAAGGATCTGAGCTTTAGAATCTTTCCCCAAGCCCAAGAGCAATTCTCTGGCATCTTGATTGTCCAGAAATTCCTACCTCGCAACAGATTGGATCTGATCCAAGTAGACCAAATTGAGCCATTTGAGTCATTGCACAGGTTCTAAATGTGTTTCAACAAAGCAATCTTGTTCCATTCTCGTTATCCTTTTTATTCCTAGCCCCCGATCCCAAGCCACTTTAGCCCCGGTAGTTCTCATATCTGAACCTGACCAAAGAAAGGATTTCATAATTTGCTCCATATTTTTAATTACTTGCCCAGGTAAGAGGAGGAGAGATGCCCAATAGACCTGTATAGAAAATAAGACTGAATTAATCAGTTGTACCCGTCCTGCATACGAGAGTGATCTACAAGTCCAATGTCGAACCAGATTCACGGAATTCGTCAAATCACAGATTCTCGGTCAAAATAGCTTGGGAACAACTAAGACGTCATCGTCGATGGTTGAATGGCATGACATTGTGTGGTTCAAGAATGCTGTTCCAAGACATTCATTTCTTCTATGGATGGCTGTCCAACAGAAACTCACAACTCAAGATAAACTTCATCGATTTGGTATACATGGTCCCAATAGATGCTCACTGAGTCTCCGCAACAATGAGGATCACAACCACTTGTTCTTTGAATGCTCCTATACTAAAGCGAATCCATTGAATGGATTCGATGGGCCACTGTCTCTTGGCATGGCAAGAGTTTCATCAATTTTTCTCGTAAACTGAGTTTCGCAGCTACAGTGTATCATGTATGGCAAGAACGGAATGCAAGGATCTTTGCTAGAATGTCTAGAACTTCGAATTTGGTCTTTAATCAAATTGAATGAATCATTCGTGATAAGCTTGATTTGATGAGGAATGTCGTACCAACAAATGAAAACAAAAGGATCCAACGAGCTTGGAGGGTGAATAACATAGATTCTTAATTTGATAGTTAGCTGGTTGTATTAGTTTCTCTATCGAATCTAGTGAGGTTTCAGTTTTATGGTCGGTGGCTAGCCTGTAGCCACCTGTTGGTTTTATGTTTCTGTTATCATTGTAAATCTGGGGTATGCCCCTTATAATGTTTGCATCTTCTTCTTTTAATACATACGTCAACTTACCAAAAAAAAAAGTCCAATGTCAAACTTTAGAGGTGATTCGATCCACGAGACCCTCACAATAAACAACCTTTAGTCTGGACGAGAGAAGAGGTACTCCCAAATATTTCATAGGGAGCTCCCCCTCTCTAAACCCAAGAATACAAATAATTTGTTCCCTCTCGGCATTTAACGCACCGCTCAAGAAGATGTCACTTTTGTTTGGATTTGGATACGGACTGATAGATCTTGAAACTTTGTGAGCACGCTTCGATCATACGAATTGAGTTTACATCCCCTTTGCTAAAAATCATCAAGTCGTCAACAAAACAAAGATGAGAAATTTTGTCCTTCTTCCATCTCCAGTGGAACTTGAATTCTTGGTTGGCACTCATCTCATAGAATAGCCCCGAAAGGATTTCCATACATAGGACAAACAAACATGGGGACAGTGCAAGCTCACCATTGACGTTGATAGAGAATTGACATGATGTAACACAAACCATGATCCAATCAATGACTGTTCTAGGGAATCCCATTTTTATTAACGTTGCGTCAACGAAATCCCACCGCATCGAGTCATAAGCCTTCATCACATCAACTTTCATAGCACAACGAGCAGGTCCTGTAGATTTATGATAGCCTTTCATTAGTTCCTGAGACAAAAGAATGTTGTCACTGATTCTCCGTCCTGAGATAAAAGCAGTCTGATACGAACCTACTAAGGATGGCAAAACAGTTTTGATTCTCCCAGCTAGAATCTTAGCGATGCATTTGTACACTGTATTGCAGCAAGATATAGGACGAAAATCTGTCAACCTCGTAGGATTAGCAACTTTAGGAATAAGGGAAATGGATGTAGCATTCATTTCTTTAAGCATTCTACGAGTCTAAAAGAAGGAGCTAACAACGTTGATTACATCTTCCCCAACTATGTGCCACATTCTTTTGAAGAAACCTGCGTTAAAGCCATCCGGACCAGGGGCTTTGTTGTTCTTCAAACTAAACATAGCATGCTTAATCTCCTCCCTTGTTACATCTTGTGCTAGTACATGTTGTTGCGTCGAAGACAGTTTCAAGTTAATTGCCGATTCCACCACTTCCTCGTTCATAACCCTAGGCATCTGATCCACTCCTAACACACGATGGAAGTACGCAATTACTTCTGATTTGACTGCCTCATGTCCTTCGATTCGACAACCTCTCCATCCTCCCTTGTAAGTGGTAGAAGCTTATTTCTATTCTGTCTTCCATTTACTGATTTGTGAAAGTAGCTAGTATTCTGATCCCCCAAGCTAAGCCATTGTATCCTTGCCTTCTGTTTGAAAAAACTCTCTTCAGCCCTGACGGTAGAAGCGTATTTACGAACAGCATCCCTTTCTTGCATGCACAAAGTTGGATTCTTATGCGCTATATGCAGAGCCTGTTGAGCCTTATCCATTTTGTTTTTTGCATCTTTAACTCTATCTAAAATGTTGGAGAAGTGTGTCATATTGAAAAGTTTCAATTCCTGCTTTAGCTTTACTTAGTTTGCAACATAGCTGATACATTGGACAACCCCCCGAATTCTGATCCCATACCTTCTTCACTAAGGGCATGAACTCGTCGTGATCCATCCACATATCGAAGAATCTGAATGGTTTCTTTATGTTCTGATTATTGCCAATAACCTTTACCACCATAGGTGAGTGGTCTGACATACCCGAAGGCAAAAATCTTGCTTCCGACAGTGGGAAGTTCAGATTCCACTTCTCATTGATAAGCACTCTATCTAGTTTTCCGCATACCTGAATACCAAAGATCATTTACTTTCGCTTCTTGAATACATGTATCCAATCTGTCCATAGTACTTACCAAAAAAAAATCTGTCCATAGTACCAGCCCACGTAGTAGACCCTCCTAACCTTTCCGATCAGTTGCGGATAGCATTAAAGTCACCCATAAGAATCCACGGGGTTGACTCTCAATCATCACTACGACTCACTATATTAGACCATAATGCCTCACGTAAGGAAGCATTATTGTCTCCGTAAATAATTGAAGTATTGAAACAGATATTGGTAGCTAATATAGTGACAAAAACATGAATAGCCTGGTCTGACATTCCGAAAACATCCACCTTCACCGTATCAGCATTCCAACAAACCCAAATACGACCACGACAAGAGAAATCATAATTATACAAGAAGGACCAATTACGCAGAAGAAGTTGAGAAACATTATCTTTATTCTTGTCTCTAACTCGAGTTTCAACCAAACCACAAAGAGCTATCCTCTCTTGATGGATGAGTTGATGCAATGCTGAATGCTTTATAGGATCATTCAAACCTCTAACATTCCAACATCCAATAATCATAGGAAAATAGAGAGGAGTACAAATAGCAACACAAAGATTACCTTGACGTGCCCCCCGGAGAGGAGCCAGATTTCTTATTCTTCTTTGAAGAGGCTTTTGAACCCTTTTTCTTTTTCTCTATAGAGTCTCTAGCCTTAATAGCTAACTGATTAACAGTTTCCCTTTCGGTGGAATTCAGGGTTTGAGGAGTTGTCAGGATCGTTGACGTCAACTCCTTATCGGTTCATTCCCCATTTGTATCACCTCCCATTACATCCATATCTTGATCTAAAGTAGTACTTATAGCCCCTTGCTCCTGCTTCATGTCTCCTCGTAAACTCTTCAAGACAAGAGGAGAGAAAGGATTTCCATCTTCATAACAATCAGCATTGCGCACATCTGATGCCGCATGATCATTAATATTACAATCAGACATATGTATACCAGATGTTGAACAACCATTCTCATTACAATTACCCACTTTAGATGCCAAGGGATCATTCTCACCACTCACAGAACCCTTATTTCGTTTACCAACTACCTGCCACTGAAACTGATTCTGCTTGTTATCCGCAGAGTTCATAGCTCCTACATTCCTCTTTCCCTCTGCCACCACTTTAAGATTATCAATGTTATTAGTAGCACATAGCGCTGTGGTGTGTCCAAAGACTCTAGACTTAAAGAAACCCTAATGGACCCCCCTTAAGTGGACTTATATGAAGCCCACTTACAATTGACTCAAATAAGTAATAACAACCCAAAAGCTAAGAAGAAAATAATAAAAATCCAAAAATTATCATGTTAAATATGCTAGAATCAGATTTGTCACCCCTTAAAAAGTCTTAAATAAACTAGGAAAAATCTGATTTGGAAAATTTGCCTTTGAAGCTCCTTCGTCTCCTCGGGGTTGCTTCTATAGGCTGGATGGTTAGGAATTGAAGCTCCGGGCATAAGATCAATTTGATGTTCAATCCCCTTTAATCCATTAGGGATGTCTTCAGGGTATACATCATCAAACTCCTGCATCAAAGAAACAGCCACACTAGGAATAGCAGAATCAAGATCGTTAGTGTTAAAATAAGCCTCCTTATACACAAGTAAGATCATTGGCTTATTAGTGAAAAATGCAGATCTGATTTGAGATCCTTTTGCATAAAAATTAGGTTGTTTCTTTAATTTTTCCACATTATTATCATCACACAAGCTTACTTTCTTCACTCGGTTTTTACCTCCACTCTCGACCGGTTTAATTAATGATTTAGGTTTAGCTGAATCTGATGGTTTTCTCTCACCATTGTCCTCACGTGAATTTTCACTCTTCCCATCCTCACATTCCTTTTTTAATTTCATTTGATCATCATACACTTGTTTTGGAGAAAGAGGTACAAGAGTGATGGTTTTACCATCCTTTACAATAGTGAACCTATTTCTAAACCCATCATGAATCGCTTTCCGATCAAACTGTCATGGACGCCCCAAAAGTAAGTGACTAGCATGCATTGGGACTACATTACACAAAATCTCATCGGAATACTTCCCAATAGCAAATGCAATCAAAACCTGCTTAGTAACCCTCACTTCACCACAATCATTCAACCATTGCAATCTATAAGGCCTAGGATGCTTAATACAACTCAGATTCAATTTCTTCACAAGAGTATCACTAGCAACATTAGCACAACTACCTCCATCAATTATCATGCTACATACCTTGTTTTGGATGTGACATCGAGTGTGAAATATATTTTCCCGTTGCTGATCTACATCATCTTCTTTGATTTGCATGTTCAGTGCACGCCTTATAACCAAGGTCTTCCCCTCAACAGGATATACAATCTCCTCATCACTACAATCCACCAAAGGTGGCATCTCTTCACTTTCAGATTTGTCACTTTCAGATTCAACCTCCCCATTGTCTCTTGTAAGCATAACTCTTCGGTTTGGACACTGAGATGTAATGTGCCCCTTCCCTAAACACTTAAAGCATTTAATATCTCTATCACAAGTAGGTTGAGATTCAGATTTACCTTTCCCATCTGTATGAGTATCCTTTTTGGCATTAGGTGGTTCGGCCTTTGCATAAGGCTTTGGTTGGTCAACCCCCTCTCTTCAAATTCGGCCTCCATGTTAAGGAACATGAAGCCAAATAGGTCTGAAAACGTGTACTGCCCCTTCTCTTTATTTGCCTCTCCACCTTCGTTGCCACATGGACCATGTCCTCCAATTCCACACAATGTTGTAATTCTATAACATTCGCAATGTCCCTATTCAGCCCATTTTGAAATCTAGCCATAGTAGTTTCCCGATCCTCAATCACATTGGCCCGAATCATGGCAATCTCCATCTCCTTAAAATACTCATCCATGGACCTAGAACCCTGATTCAAACCCTGCAATTTCATATACAAATCTCTATAATAGTGGTTAGGCACAAATCGCATTCTCATCAACACTTTCATCTCCTCCCACGACGCTACCGCCCTCTCTCCACTCCTTCTTCTACTAATAACATTCTGATCCCACCAAATCAGTGCATAATCCGTGAATTCGATGACTACTAATTTCACTTTCTTCGCCTCCAAATAGTTATGGCAATAAAAAATCTAATCCACCTTTTTCTCCCACTCTAAAAATGCCTCGGGATCGTTTTTACCTTGAAAAGAAGGTATTTTCAGTTTGATAGCATCCAAATCACCATCTAAATCATCATGTTCAACACTACGAAAATTTTCCCTTTGGCCAAATTGGCCCCTAGTTCTATTCCCATAATCCCTTCGGTTTCTAGGCTGCCGAAAACCTTCCCGATGGCCTATGGCCTCATCCTCAAAACCACCATCACCAATATCATCAACGGCCTCCTCAAAATCCTCATAATCAGCCCACCTTGGCCTTTCGGCCCTACTCCCATTGTTTGCTTTCGGTTCAGCCCCAAGCTTCCTCACATTTTGGGTGCTTGTACCAGCCTCGTTACCACATTTCTCCACCCTATCAAGTCTGTCACACACATTTCCCACCACAAAATTTATCCTCTCCATCATCTGCGTCATGGCTTGCATTTGGAACGCAAGTTCTCCCTCGGGATGGGGTGGTGTGTTGTTTTGATCTCACATGATAGTACCTGTAAAAATTGGTTAGTGGTAAAAAAAAAAAATTATCCTCACGTCGCTCATGTTTCGCTCAAACACTCTTAATATCCTCACACGCTCACACCTCTCGTCTCACCTTCTTGCGGTTCTTGTGAAACTGAAACCAACACCAAATATAACCAACTTGGCAGCGCAATCCAAATATATATATGACTCAAGAAGCAATAAAAACTAGAAAACAAGCAAAACAAAACTGCGATGATAGTCTCGCGAGTAGCAACCGAGTCTATCTGAAATATGAACGAAACTTAAGACTCGAATAAAAACAGAAACAAAAAATATGCACAATCATGAAACAACACCCAAATATGTTGGATATGATGAAAATAAACTGCAAGAAACGAAAACAACTGAAAGCAAGCGAATTTCAAAAGTTGACGCAAAACAGACTCGTTTACGACAAGGTTTGATATACTGACGCAAAAACGTTATGAATCAGACCTGATTAGACCTGAATTTGAAACCCCAAGCAAACGATATCTAATTGACCTCAAATTTGATATGTGGTGCGATTAGGATGCCAGTAATTAGAGTATCAAATTTGAGCTAATTCCAAGTTGATTTGATCCAATTTTCTCTTGTTTAGTTTTCTGCGGCAGAATCCAATAAACGTCTTTTTGAACAATTTTTTTTTTTGCTTTTCTCTTTTCTCTGTTTTTTTTTTGTTTTTGATGCTACTAATATATTTTGAACAATAACAGAATGAAATAACAATTCTTTTTATATGCCGCAAATTCAAGGAGAAGAAGAAATTGGATACTAAGGAATTTTTGCGGAATCAACAAGAAACAAAAATTTCAGAAGGATATAACCTGATTAACGGAGCCGAGCTCTGATACCAAATGATGCGAACCTCATGATCACGTGGTCACGCTACCCACACGCACAGATACCAATTCCCGAAAAGCCAAGTAAATCAGGTTTGATAGGAGTGTGACACAAAGATAACTTGTACCTAGGCACCAGCACTATTGGAAACGGAGACCCCCACCCAACGAATATTGATTCGCGAACGAGAAGTCTAAGGATGACGCCACGAAGACAGTTGTTCTTCGATAAGTCATTTTCAGTTCTTTAGAGAACCAAGGAAGGGAGATTATCCCACCAACACACAATAAGTGCAGCAAAGAAGTTTATTGATCTGAAAATTACGTAACCTTACATGTATGGTTATGCCATTATTTATACTGACTCTAGACTTAAAGAAACCCTAATGGACCCCCCTTAGGTGGACTTATATAAAGCCCACTTACAATTGACTCAAATAAGTAATAATAACCCAAAAACTAAGAAGAAAATAAGAAAAATAATAAAAATCCGAAATTTATCATGCTAAATATGCTAGAATCAGATTTGTCACCCTTAAGAAGTCTTAAATAAACTAGGAAAAATCTGATTTGGAAAATTTGTGTTGCTGCCCCCTTGATGTCCTTGATTAGCTTGGATTTCCTTGTTTAACTTGGACAAATAAGAAAACAAATTTTCTCCTTTGTTGCTGATTTAATTACTTTCCTTCCTAAGTTAAAAAATCATTAAATAGTCCTCCCATCTTTAGGAATAAGATATGGTCAACTTCCTTACTTAAGTAGGAGAATAAATTGTTAACTTTGTATCTTTGTAGCATTAGGAAAAATAACAAGCCTAACAAGGCTGGTATTGGGCCGGACACATCAACCCCTTGTTCCACACAAATTGGGCTCTTCTTGGACCTGAACTAGATGAATTAAAGGCTGTCCTTCATGCTCCTTAAATGTCGCAAGCCACTCTAGGTCCATTTTGCTCCATATGTTATGAATAAGCGCATACAATGCTTCTTTAAGCTTCTTTGCCCTAGCTCTTATGATTGGCCCAATTGACACCTCCAATGGGTTGTTGGATTACACTTGGTGTGGGGCTGATCTGCATCACTATAAATAAGCCTTGAATCAGTTCAGTAATATTTTACTTCCTTCTCTTCTTTTCATGGCAGAACATGGATTTAATATTAGGGGCTTTATTTTATTTTGTTAACTACAGCCCAAGGCTTGTTTGGGCTTAATTAATACTTTGTTTTCAGTTAGGATCCGAGGCTTGTTTGGATTAAGTTATGGGCTTTTCAGTTTAGGGTTTTGGGTCAATTTTGAGTAGACCTCATATAAGTCCACATAAGGGGTCCATTACGATTACTTTTTCAAGAACTATTTAAACTCATGTGCTTCCAAAATTTCAGCTGCTTTGATGATAATTACTTATTGAAGATTAACTGGCTTCGTGGCGTCATTCTACTCAATCCAATAGTGTTGGTGCCTTGGGGCAGGTTTTCATTGTGTCACACTCCTATCAGACCTATTTCGGCTTTCCCGGATCATATCTCAATCTTGATTGTGGGTTGCCTGACCACGTGATCACGACGTTCATATCAGTTGGTATCTGAGCTAGGCTCTGAAACAAGATCATATCCTTCTGTTATTTTTGTTTTTTTTAGTGTTCCTTTAAGTTTTTCAGTGTTTAGGTCCATCTTCTTGTTCTTCGTGTCTGCGTCCTCTAAGCAAAAAACAAAAAGGTTATATTTCATCTTGTTATTGTCTCTAATCCTAAAGAAAAAAAGAAAAAAGAAAAAGAAAAAAAGAAACAAAGAAAGAGAGAGAGAGGGATTAGTTGAAATTTGAAGGATCATTCAATTTTTGCCGCAAAAACACAACTCTTGGAGAACCATAAGAAAACCACCTCAGAATCAATTGAAACATCATATTCAATCTATTGGGCATGAGATCGCATTATATGTAAAATGTGAGCTTATTGTGATATTGTTTGCTTGAGGTTTTAATTCGAGGTTCAATTCTGCCACAAAAACACTACTCTTAGTGACGGAATGCAAGGATCTTTGCTGGAATGTCTAGAACTTCGAATTTGGTCTTTAATCAAATTGAATGTATCATTCGTGATAAGCTTGATTTGATGAGGAATGTCGTACCAACAAATGAAAACAAAAGGATCCAACGAGCTTGGAGGGTGAATAACATAGATTCTTAATTTGATAGTTAGCTGGTTGTATTGGTTTCCCTAACGAATCTAGTGAGGTTTCAGTTTTATGGTCGGTGGCTAGCCTGTAGCCATCTGTTGGTTTATGTTTCTATTATCATTATAAATCTGGGGTATGCCCCTTATAATGTTTGTATCTTCTTCTTTTAATACATACATCAACTTACCAAAAAAAAAAAAAACACTACTCTTAGTGAACCATAAGCAAACCAACTTAGAATCTATTGAAACTTCATATTCTGTGTATTGGAGATGATATCGCACCATATATTAAATTTGGGCTTATTTTGATATCGGCTTCTAGAGGTTTTAATTGGAGGTTCAATTATGCCGCAAACTGCTCATACAAGGGGTTTGGGTACCTAGACATAAGAGAACGACCTATAAATTGAGTTTTGTTGTTTTTTTAGTATTATAATACTAAATATTGAATTTGAGATCATTTCGAGATTTTTTGGTCTGGGTTTCAATTTTGTTACATAAAAATTGCGTAACATGTTAGATTTGCGTCAAGTTTCAAAACATGATCCTTTCATAAAAATATGTTATATCAAGTTTCTATTATATTTGGTTTATCTAGGAGCCAAGTAACTGTTTTAGCTAATATTCGCTTCTGTTTTATTTCGTGTCTTCGTTTCGTCCACAATTTGTATGAATTTCCATTACTACTCGTGAAATCGTAATCGTAGTTTTGTTTTGCTTTGTTCTTAGTATATTTATTGATTCTTGAGTCTAGATATTATAATTAGAGTACGCTGCGAAGGCTACTGACTTTGATTTGTTGATTTCAGTTCCTAAAAAAAATCAAAAGAAAGCAAATTGTGAGGTAAAAGGCGTCGTGAGCTTAGTAGAGTGAAAATGATGTGAACCTCGTGATCACGTGGTCACGCAACCCACAATCAAGATTGAAATCTGATCCTGAAAAGCCAAAATAGGTCTGATAGGAGAGTGACACAATGGAAACCTACCCCAAGGCACCAACACTATTGGATTGAGTAGAATGACGCCACGAAGCTAGTTAATCTTCGATAAGTTAGATTCAGTTCGTTCAAGAACTGAAGAATGCAAGAATCACTCTCACACGTTAAAACTGAAAAATTCAGAAGTAATTATCATCAAAGCTGCCGAAATTTTGGCTTACATGAGTTTAAATAGTTCTTGAAAAGTTAACCCTAATGGACCCCTTATGTGGACTTAAATGAGGTCCACATAAAACTGACCCAAAACCCTAAACTGAAAAGCCCATAACTTAATCCAAACAAGCCTTGGATCCTAACTGAAAACAAAGTATTAATTAAGCCCAAACAAGCCTTGGGCTGTAGATAACAAATAAAACAAAGCCCATAATATTAAATCCATGTTCTGTCATGAGAAGAAGAGAAGGAAGTAAAATATTATAGAACTGATTCAAGGCTTATTTATAGCCTTCCATGCAGCCCCTTAATCCTAGAAACAAAAGGAAAAGGTAGCCACCCATGTTGTTTCCAAGTTGTAGAAGGATTCTTTTGTTTCCTTTGCTGTCCTCACCTCATGACCCAAATAAGGTTCTGTTGGACCCCTCTTGCACATGGATAAGATGTACTAGGGTCTCCTCTTGATACTCTAATGGACCTTTCAATTCTGACTTGGTTGAAACATTCAAAACCAATGCATTCAATGCCTCTTTCAATGCCTTTATCTTGGACCGAGTCATTGGACCATTTGGAACATGTAATGGGTCCTTGCTGGTGTTTCTAGGCTGGTCCACATCATCCCCTCTCTCCTCGAAAGGATTCGAACTCGAATCAAAATCAGTGTCAAACAACGTAAGATCAGCAACAAAATCTGTGTCAATCAAAATCTCCTCGAAAGGTAGCATTAGACCATACTTACCTGGAAGGTCAATTTTGTATGCGTTGTCATTGATTCTCTCTAAAACCTGAAATGGACCATCACCACGAGGCTGTAATTTTGATTTCCTTTGGTTAGGAAATCGTTCTTTACGTATGTGCACCCAAACCCAATCACCGGGTTGGAAAACAACCAGTTTACGTCCCTTATTTGCTTTAGAAGCGTAAAGTCTGTTCTTTTTCTCTATTTGCAATCGAACTCCCTCATGGAGTTGTCTCACCATCTTTGCCTTCTTTTCACCATCTAAACTTACTTTTTCTTCAAAAGACCAAGGAATTAAGTCCATAGGAGTCAGTGGATTAAAACCATAAACAATTTCAAATGGAGAAAAACCAGTGGTCGAATGCACAATTCTATTATAAGCAAACTCAATAAAAGGAAAATATTCTTCCCAACTCTTTAAATTCTTTTGAATTATAACACGCAAAAGTTGGGATAATGTTCTATTCACTACCTCAGTTTGTCCATCTGTTTGAGGATGACATATTATCGAAAATAAGAGTTTAGTTCCCAACTTTCCCCATAAGGTCTTCCAAAAGTAGCTAAGGAACTTAACATCATGATCTGACACTATACTCTTAGGAATGCCATGCAAACGTACAGTCTCCCTAAAAAACAAGTCTGCGATATGAGATGCATCATCCGTTTTATTGCATGCAATGAAATGTGCCATTTTAGAAAACCTATCAACCACAACAAAAATAAATTCTTTACCTTTCTTTGACCTAGGTAAACCTAAAACAAAGTCCATAGAGATATCTACCCAAGGTTCAATAGGCACAGGTAATGGTGTATATAGCTCATGCGGTTGTACTCTAGATTTTGCCTTTCTACAAGCAATGCACTGTTCACAAATTCGTTGCACATCTCTTTTCATCTTTGGCCAATAAAAATGCTCATGCAATACATCCAAGGTTTTCGCAACCCCAAAGTGACCCATTAAACCACCCCCATGTGCTTCAGGAACAAGCAATTCACGCAAAGAACTAGCAGGAACACACAATCTATTCTCTTTGAACAAATAACCATCCATCAAATAAAACTTACCAAAAGCCGAATGTCCACCTGCATTATAAATCTCGGCAAAGTCAGAATCATTATCATACAATTCCTTCACATATTCAAAGCCTAGCAATCTAGTATTCATTGCGTGTAAAAGAACATACCTGCGCGAAAGTGCATCAACTACGATGTTCTCTTTGCCTTGCTTATACTTGATTACGTAAGGAAAAGTTTCAATGAATTCAACCCATTTTGCATGCCTTCTATTCAACTTACCTTGTCCTTTCAGATGTTTCAAAGACTCATGATCCGAATGGATTACGAACTCTTTTGGCCACAAGTAATGTTGCCATGTCTCAAGTGCTCTTACCAATGCATAGAGTTCTTTGTCGTAAGTGGGATAGTTCAAGGTCGCTCCACTTAACTTCTCACTAAAATATGCAACAGGTCTCCGATCCTGCATCAAAACAGCACCTATTCCCATTCCAGATGCATCACATTCTATTTCAAATGCTTTCGTAAAGTCAGGTAAAGCCAAAACAGGTGCAGAACATAATTTATCTTTCAAAAGAACAAAAGCCAATTCTTGTTCCTCCCCCCATTTAAACCTAAATGACTTTTTAACAACTTCATTCAAGGGTGCAGCTATTGTACTGAAATCTTTCACAAAACGCCTATAAAAACTAGCTAACCCATGAAAACTCCTTACCTCACTTACCGATTTGGGTGTAGGCCAATCCCGGATGGCCTTAACTTTCTCCTCATCCATCTCGATACCCTGTGCAGTTACAACATAGCCAAGAAACACAATTTTCTCCATGCAAAAGGCACACTTTTTAAGATTAGCATACAATTTCTCACTACGCAACACACTAAGTACATTACGCAAATGATCAAGATGCTCAGTTAAGTTCTTGCTATAGATCAGAATGTCATCAAAATACACAACCACAAACTTACCTATAAACGCACGCAACACATGATTCATTAAACGCATAAACGTACTAGGTGCATTTGTAAGTCCAAACAGCATTACTAACCATTCATACAAACCATGCTTAGTCTTAAATGCTGTTTTCCACTCATCACCTTCTTTCATTCTAATTTGATGGTACCCACTTTTCAAGTCGATTTTAGAGAAAATACAGGATCCATGTAACTCATCTAACATGTCATCAAGCCTAGGAATGGGGTGTCTATACTTTACCGTTATGTTGTTGATGGCTCGGCAATCAACACACATCCTCTATGTTCCATTCTTCTTAGGCACAAGTAGCACGGGTACAGCACACAGGCTCATACTCTCACGAATGTAGCCCTTTTCCATCAGCTCATCAACTTGGCTTTGAAGCTCCTTCGTCTCCTTGGGATTGCTTCTATAGGCTGGTCGGTTAGGAATTGAAGCTCCGGGTACAAAATCAATCTGATGCTCTATCCCCCTCAATGATGGTAATCTGTTAGGAGTATCGTCGGGGAACACATCATCAAACTCCTGCAACAAAACAATAGCAACACTAGGCACAATATGATCAAGATCATTAGTATTAAAGAAAGCCTCTTTGTACACAAGTAAAATCATTGGCTTGTTAGTGGAAAATGCAGATCTGATCTCACCCTCTCTAGCATAAAAATTGGGTTGTTTCTTTAGTTTTTCCACACAATTCTCATCACCCTTACCGACTTTCTTCACTCCTCTTGTCTTACCTCCACTCTCGGCCAGATTTGGGTGTTTTTGAGTTGTGGTCGAATGGTTTGATTTGTTTGGAGTGTTGGCTGAATATTTGTTTGTGTTTGGATGGGTGGCCGAATGGGTTGTAGTGGTTTGAGTTCTAGCCGAATCTGATGGTCTTCTCTCCCCTTGTTCCTCACCTTGATTTTCTCTCCCCATCGCCTCATGCTCACTTTTTAGCTTTATGTGATCATCATACACCTGTTTGGGTGTAAGAGGTACAAGAGTGATGGTTTAACCATCTTTTACAATGATATACCTATTTTTAACCCCATCATGAATTGCCTTCCTATCATATTGCCATGGTCTCCCCAACAAGATGTGACTTGCTTGCATTGGTACCATGTCGCACAGAACATCATCAACATGTTTCCCAATCGAAAATGGAACCACGACCTGTTTAGTCACTTTCACTTCACCACTATCATTCAGCCATTGCAATCTATATGGTTTAGCATGCTTAACAGTACACAAATTCAATTTACTAACAAGGGTGGTACTACAAACATTAACACAACTTCCACTATCTATAATTAAACCACACACCTTGCTTTGTACATAACGCATATGGAAGATGTTCTCCCTTTGTTGATTAATTTCATCTTCCTTTACCTGAACCTGAAGTGTTCGTCTTATAACCAAGGACTCTCCAACCGGTAATGCTAACTCATCCCCATCACTATCCTCCAATGGTGGCATGCCTTCACAATCAGATGTGTCACTTTCAGATTCCATATCACCATTATCTCTAATCATCATGATTCTCTTGTTTGGACACTCTGAAGCATAATGTCCATGTCCATGACACCTGAAACATTTAACATCACGGGTACGTTTAGGTTGAGTTTCAGATTTACCTTTGGCATCAGTAGGAACATCAACTTTAGCCTTTGGTAGTTCAGTTCTAGAAGGAACAAAGGATCTTGGCCGGACAGTACCCTCTCTCTTTAGATTCGGCTTCCAAGATGATGAAGAGCCTGAATTAAACGCTGGCCGAGCATGTCCCTTCCGAAGTTGTCTCTCCACCTTCGTAGCCATGTGAACCATGTCCTCTAGCTCCACATAGTGCTGTAGCTCAACCACATTGGCAATGTCCCGATTCAACCCATTAAGAAACCTAGCCATGGTGGCTTCTATCCTCAACAACATTGGCCCGAATCATTGCTATCTCCATCTCTTTGTGATATTCATCTACTGTCTTATAACCTTGATTCAGACCTTAGAGCTTCAGATATAAGTCTCTGTAATAGTGGTTTGGCACAAATCGTCTCTTTGTGATATTCATCTTCTGTTGCTTTATTGAATTCACCTCAAAGTCAGATTTGATTTTGAATGTCAATCCCTATGGCCGTACGGAATGTCAGATCTGATTTTGAAGAGTTTGTTGACGAAAACGAAGATGCGGGTGAAGATGACTATGATTTTGCATCTGCTAGCCAAGGAATCAGGTCTGGACCGAATAGGGCCCTAGGAATGTGAATTTCCGTGGCATGGGCAATTATGAAGATATGGATGAGGACTTGGACACCATTAAACTGAAAATTCCTAACCTTCAAGGTAGAAACGATTGCAAGGCTAATTTGGAGTGGGAGAAAAAGGTAGATTGTATTTTTGATTGCCATAGCTATTCTAAACAGAAGAAGGTGAAATTGGTGATAATTGAGTTTACGGAGTATGCATTGATTTGGTGGGATCAAATTGTAATCAAATGGAGGAATGGGGAGTGACCCGTTCAGACTTGGAGGGAGATGAAAGTCTTAATAAGGAGACGATTTGTGCCAAACCATTATTACAGAGACTTATATCTGAAGCTCCAAGGTTTGAATCAAGGTAAAACGACAGTATATGAATATCACAAAGAGATGGAGATAGCAATGATTCGGGCCAATGTTGTTGAGGATAGAGAGGCCACCATGGCTAGATTTCTTAATGGGTTGAATCGGGACATTGCCAATGTGGTGGAGCTTCAGCACTATGTGGAGCTAGAGGACATGGTTCATATGGCTACGAAGGTGGAGAGACAACTTAGGAAGGGACATGTTCGGCCAGCATTTAATTCGGGTTCTTCATCATCTTGGAAGCCAAATCTAAAAAGAGAGGGTATTGTCTGGCCAAGGTCCTTTGTTCCTACCAGAACCGAAACACCAAAGGCTAAAGTTGATGTCCCTACTGGTGCCAAAGGTAAATCCGAAACTAAACCTAAACGTACTCATGATGTTAAATGTTTCAGGTGTCAGGGACATGGACATTATGCTTCTGAGTGTCCAAAGAAGAGAATCATGATTAGAGATAATGGTGATATGGAATCTGAAAGTGACAGATCTGATTGTGAAGGCATTCTACCATTGGAGGATAGTGATGGGGATGAGTTAGCATTACCGGTTGCGGAGTCCTTGGTTATAAGGCGATCACTTCAGGTTCAGGTCAAGGAAGATGAAACTAATCACCAAAGGGAGAACATCTTCCATACGTGTTGTTATGTACAAAGCAAGGTGTGTGGTTTAATTATAGATAGTGGAAGCTCTGTTAATGTTTGTAGTACCACCCTTGTTAGTAAACTGAATTTGTGTACTGATAAGCATGCTAAACCATATAGATTGCAATGGCTAAATGATAGTGGTGAAGTGAAAGTGACTAAACAGGTTATGGTTCCATTTTCGATTGGGAAATATATTGATGAAGTTTTGTGCGACATGGTACCAATGCAAGCAAGTCACATCTTGTTGGGGAGACCATGACAATATGATAGGAACATACGAGGTCTACCCTTCTTGTCATATGCTTTGGCCATCCTTTTCTGTTAGAGTTGATGATGACATATTGCAGCTACCCCTTTTTCACTGATCAGATTTAGCTGTTCATAACTCACTTTGGCCCACTCAGCCTCTTCTAGTTCTGAATCCATCTGAACTTAACGAGGGGATTTCTACTTTCAAAGGCATCACCTTCTCCATCCCATACACTTGAGAATACAGAGTAGCTCTTGTCGAGGTTCTCACTACAGTGCGATATGCTTGGAGAGCAAATGGCAACATCTCATGCCAGTCTTTGTAAGTGACTACCATTTTCTGAATAATTTTCTTGATGTTTTTATTGGCAGCTTCCACAGCACCATTCATCTTCGGCCTATATGGTGAGGAATTTGAATGCTTGATTTTCTATTTAGTACAGAGCTCCACTATTGTTTTGCCGTTGAAATTTTGTGCATTATCGATCACTATTTTTTCGGGAGGACCATACCAACAAATCAAGTCTTTTTCGATGAACTTTTTCACCACCTTTTATGTCGTATGGGCATATGAACTGGCTTCTACCCATTTTATGAAATAGTCAATAGCTACGAGAATGAATCTATGCTCATTGCTGGCTATTGGGTTAACTGGCCCAATCATATCAATTCCCCACATTGCAAATGGCTAGGGAGATGCTAGATTAAATAGAGGAGTCGGAGGTGCATTGACCTTATCACTATGCACTTGACACTTGTGACATTTCCTAACATAGTCGATGCAGTCTTTCTTTAACGTCATCCAGAAATAACCAGCCCTTTGTATTTTCCTTGCTACCATATGGTTGTTAGCATGAGTTGAGCAACTCCTTTCATGAACCTCTCGTAAAGCATTTCTAGCATTTGTCTCATTCAAACACCTTAGCAAGGTTTCGTCAAATGATCTTTTATACAGAATCTCTCCATCTAAATAGAAATCCCTGGCTAATCTTCTTAGGGTTTTCTTATCCATCTTTGATGCTCCCGATACAGGAGGAACAGACAAAGTTGGACTTTGTAAATAATGCCTGATTTTATTAAATGCCTCCTCACACTCCTCATTCCAAGTCTCAGGATTCTTTTTTCTCGCTTACCACAAATCCTAGCAGCTTTCCGGACTTAACCCCAAATGAACATTTTGCAAGGTTAAGCTTTAGTTCGTATTTCCTCAACCTTTCAAATAGCTTTCTCAAAACCTTTACATGATCTTCTCCCTTCTTAGACTTGGCAATCATATCATCTACATACACCTCAATTTGTTTGTGCATCATATCATGAAACAGAGTCACCATGGCTCTGTGATAGGTAACCCCTGCGTTCTTCAGACCGAATGGCATAACCTTGTAACAATATGTTCCCTAAGGTGTAACAAAAGTTGTCTTTGCCTTATCTTCCGGAGCCATTTTTATCTGGTTGTATCTTGAGAAACCATCCATAATAGTATGTGGAACTACGTGCAGCATTGTCAACCAAAACATCTATATGTGGTAGTGGAAAATCATCTTTGGAGCTAGCTTTGTTCAAGTTCCGAAAATCCATGCAAACTCTAATCTTTGCCTCTTTCTTTGGTACAACAACAATATTGGATACCCATTGTGGATATTTAACTACTTCTAGAAAGCCTGCATTTCACTGTTTCTCGAGTTCTGCTTTGACTTTGATCCAAACATCTGGTGGGCTCTCCTCAATTTCTACTTAACTGGTTTACGACCTTCCTGATGCGAACCTCGTGATCGCATGGTCACGCAACCCACATGCAAAGACATCAATTCCCAGAAAGCCAACTAAATCAGGTTTGATAGGAGTGTGACACAAAGATAACTTGTACCTAGGCACCAACACTATTGGAAACGGAGACCCCCACCCAACGAATATTGATTCGTGAACGAGAAGTATAAAGATGACACCACAAAGACAGTTGTTCTTCGATAAGTTGTTTTCAGTCCTTTAGAGAACCAAGAAAGGGAAATTATCCCACCAACACACAATAAGTGCAGCAAAGAAGTTTATTGATCTGAAAATTATGTAACCTTACATGTTTGGTTATGCCTTTATTTATACTGACTCTAGACTTAAAAAAACCCTAATGGACCCCTCTTAGGTGGACTTATATGAAGCTCACTTACAATTGATCCAAATAAGTAATAATAACCCAAAAAATAAGAAGAAAATAATAAAAATCCGAAAATTATCATCCTAAATATGCTAGGAAAAATCTGATTTGAAAAATTTGTGTTGATGCCCCCCTTTGATGTCCTTGATTAGCTTGGATTTCCTTGTTTAACTTGGACAAATAAGAAAACAAATTTCCTCCTTTGTTGCTGATTTAATTACTTTCCTTCCTAAGTTAGGAAAACATTAAATAGTCCTCCCCTTTTTAGGAATAAGATATGGCCAACTTCCTTACTCAAGTAGGAGAATAAATTGTTGACTTTTTATCTTTGTAGCATTAGGAAAAATAACAAGCCTAACAAGGCTGGTATTGGGCCGGACACATCATAAATCCACGATGACGAGAGCTTAACTTGGCGGGATAGGGGCGATGGGCACAAAATGTTGTTTTGCCGTTGAATCTACCCCCACATTTTGAGATGTCCCTTGGATATAAGCTGCTGGTGCTCCTATAATTGGTTGGGTAGACGTTCCCTCCCTGTTTTTGGCTTTCAAAAGTTGCTCGAGCAGATTGGTCATGTGAGCAACTTCATTCTTTATGAATTCCAACTCATTCTGATAATGTGACTCTAAGTGAGCTCTCTCCTCGTTCTCCATTCTTGATCTTAGTCAGGTGTGATAGACTTTGGAGGGGGACCTATGTTTCACGATCTTGAATGCACATGATAAATTATAAACAAATGCATGATGAAAATGCATGCATATGCGATGGCTTTTTTCCTTTTTTGTTTTTTTGAACTGATTCATGACCTTCGTAATCCTTTAGCCAAGATTTCTGAGACGAACTGATTGCTCTAAAAGAATGTTTGCCAAGTTCTTATCATGGTTGGTTACCAAAATACATTAGAAAGAAAAAATAGGTCATGGCCTTTCTTATAAATAAGAGTAGCTTATACAAAGTAAAAAAAAATAGAAAAAGGCCTTATACATCACTACCCGAAAAGGCATTTCCTCCATTAGCTAAGTCCCCAATAAAGGAGATGACAACCCCCATGTACTCTCGGTACTTTACAAAGATCATTTCTAACTTAGCTGGCTTGTTGATGTAGCCTTTCTACATAGCGGGTTACTTGCTCGACCTGTTTTGTCATACATCTTATCTTGTCATGGTACAAGGTGTTATCAACTATTATCACTTCATTGTTGTTCCATAAGGCTTCATTACTTCTTTCCAATATTCGGACCATTGCCTCCAACCGTGCCACCTTATCTGTTGCCCTTTGTAGCTCTTCTCTCTCGATATCTAGCTCGGCTATTTTGGAGTTAATCTGAACTGCAAAGTTGTCAATATAATCCTGACATTCTTGATGTTCTTGTTTAATCTTATTCAACCCTTCTTCCATCTTGAAGTAATGGCTTCTGAACTCCCTCAGCTCCTCTTCTCGTATTTTCAGCTCGGATTGCAAAGCTATTCTTCGTCCTGTCGAAGACTCAGCTCTCTTCTGGTAATCTCTCATATTAGACTCAGCGGCTTTCCTTGCACTTCTTTCTTCCTCAAGTTGTACTATATATTGAGCCCTGATCTTTCTTTCTTCTTCTATGTCGATCTCAGCTAGCCGATTCTTTTCCTTCTCATCTTCCAACTTCTTCGTAAGACCGCTTCTTTCTTTCTTCAAGGAATCTGTCGTCTCTTTATCAGCATTCATCTTGCCTTTTGCTGATCTCTTGATCTTGGCCAATTCTTTTTCAATGAGCCCATTCTTGTTAGCCAACTCACCACCTTCGTTTATTCGATTCCTTAACTCATTCTGGACCCCTTTTGTTATTTCCTCAGCTACCTCGGCCTTTTTCTACCATTCTTTCAACTGCTTATCTTTGTTTTCCAACTATTGGTTCAAGTAATTTCTCATCGTATTTTCTTCATCCAATTACCCTTCCAGGAGTTGTTGTTGCCCTTTGCTTTTGCTGAGATCAATTATACATCTTTCTAGCTGCTCTCTTAACTCTTCCTAATCATCAATCCTTTTCCTTTTTTGTTGTATTGTTGCTGATTTTGGTGTTACAACTTCAGAAAGCTCTTGATTTCTCCAAATTGTATAATTCAGGCTGAATGACGATTCAAATCTACTTCCTTCTTCCTTTTTTTACCAACAGGGGCCTTTCCCAGTCTTGTTGGATAAGCTCTATTTCTTCAAGGAATGGTTGATGCTTGAATAAACCTGTGAAATCTGCTAAACCCAGAGTCCTTGGTACATATTGCATTCCACCCAACTGCCTTGCTACAAGTGCAGGTGCATAACTGATGTATCTGGTTACACCAATCAGGGGGACCCATGTCTTGCTTCCACATCTCATTGTGCAGATAGGGTCATTCATCCATGGTGCTTTCCATTTGAAGTTGCTTTGAGGTAGTGCAGCATACTTGTCTATCCAAGCTGTCTCGTCCCAGTTCTTCAAAGTTTCCACTATGGTAACCTTTAATGGTCGGAGGTCAAACCACCAAAAGTTGTTGAAGATGTCCCTTGGTGTTTCAATATGACTGATGATCCATAAATACAACATAAGGTTGCAACATCTCATGGCTCCTTTTCCATGCATTCTGCAATGGTTAAGTGACAGCATGGTTTCAGCCAAAATTGCTAAAGAAGGATTGATTCGGTCATACTCATATTCTACGAAGACATTTGCGGCTTCCAAACTGATGACTCCAATTTTGGATGGAAATAATACTAGTCCAAAGATGGCGAAGGCCACTAACCTGTATTGTTCATCCCCCAACTTGCCTTCCTCAGCATTCTACTTCATTCTAGCTTCAATGACATTCCATTTAAAACCCCCATCAGCTACTACTCGCATTGACTGATTTTTCCCGGGCCTAACAAATTGACTACCTCGAAGCCGTGTCTTTAAATTTTCGTCTGAGGTAGATTTTTCGGTTGTTATTTGGAAAATCTAAGATCCTTTCATATTCCTCCATGGTAGGTGTCATCAATGTTCCCGAAAGTAAAACATCGATAACTAGGATCCCAAAAGTTTAGGAGGGCTTTGATTGTTGTTGCTTGTATGGGTAACCTCATTAGTTGTGTAATTCTCCCCTATTGCCTTTCAAAAAGAGTTTCATCCATATATCCCATAATAGACAACAATTTCCCTAAGTCATTTACCATGTGATTTATCTTGGTAATGCATGGCCCCACCTACTAGCATCAATTCTTGGATATTTTCCTTTAGTTATCTGGTCCAGCTCAGATTCTTGCCCAAACTCTTGGAAAGATAGGTACTTAGTCATGATTTCAGTTCGGAACCTGGAGTGATGAATTTAACATGATTAATTTTGATGCAAATGAAAGTATATATCTTGTGAAACAAAAGGTAGGTTGACTATCTAAGTCTCAAAGGGTCCCATATCTGCCCAGTGACGGTCTTCGTAAAGACAGTTTGGGGGCGTTGCAAGGAATAGTTAAAGCACGTATGCCCACCATTACCAAGCAGACACTCAAATATGAGTTGGGTGTTTTATGCATCTGAACCCTGACCAATAGTCATAGGACAGATCACTAATTCCCTTCCTAACTTAATAAGATTGTGTGTGCTTCTTAAAAAATAAATTGTGTAATGCATGAGGCAGTTTTATTCAATGCATGAACATATATGTACATAAATTAAAGCATGTAAGAAAATAAATAATAAAATAAGCTTATTAACAGAAAACACGCAAACCAAACAAAAACACAATTATCAGACAAAAACAAAGCTTAGTTCACAAGGTCCCCAGCGGAGTCGCCATTCTGTCGCATGTGTGTTGTGTCGTGGCGAAAAACATCCACTCTTAAATTTTAGGCGTTGTATTTTCTAAAAATGTGGCAAATGTGGGGAGACAAGGAATTCTTGTCTTTTATTAGTGGAAAAATGGAATGGCAGTCGCCACTTAGTATTTTGGTCACTAGGAACCCTAACTGGTCTCAGAGATCGGGTACGGGGACTGGTTGCGTAAAGGGAAGGTATTAGCACCCCAAATACGCCCTACCTAAGGTAAGCTGCATTGTTTTATTGTCTGATAAAATCTAAGGTCTTGTTATGTTTTCTAGTTGTTGGTCCGTCTACGGTTTAAGAAAAGTTCTCTTCGGTAAAGAGATCCTTATCTTATAGGGTAAAACCTAACTGTTCTAACGTCAACAAATAATTTAATATCCGAAATATGTCTTACGTATAAGATCGTAACCCCAGATATTAAAAGAAAATAAAATATTTTTTTTGGAATTTTTGAAATATTGGCCTAGTTCTCGTGACTTTAATAAACTGGTTATTAAAGCCAAAATGCATGCTAATACATATTTTTTTTTGAAATTTTCTTTGTTATATGAAAATACAATATGATTTTTTATATATATATTTTTTGAGAGACTTGGCCGTATGCATAAAAATACATTTTTTTTAATTTTTCAATGTTTTGATAAAAACCAGGTATTTTAATACTAGATTTGTATCTTTACAAAGATAAAAATACAAACCAATATTGATCAAAATACAGTAAAAAAATTTGAAAAAATCAGATATTTTTGAAATAATTTTTTTTTAAGAAATGTTTTTTTTTGGGCTGGACCCAGCCAGCCTGTGTGGCTGGGCTGGACCTAGCCAGCTCAGCTTGGTCACTGGCCCATGCCAATGACCAGCCCCAGCCGCCCATGCACGCGTAATATTTTACGCGTGCATGAACAGTGTGAAGGTAATTAAATTACCTTCGCATTGTTCATCATCCTTCTCGCAGATAGCGAGAATGAAAAAAAAAACAGAGTGTTGCAACTGACGATTTCAGGTGTTGGCTTCCTTATGTTTTCTTTTTGTTTTTTTACATACTAACATGCATCATTTTATTTGCAGGAACTGAGAATAGCAGCGAACATACCTGGTTTTGAGAAGGTGAAGACAATGGTGATGGTGTGTTCTCTACTTCACCGTGTCCTCTGCCTCCGTTCAGTTTGCTTCCTTTTCTCCTTCCTCTTCTCTCCCTTATGCTTTCTCACTATTTCTCCACTCTCTCAGTTTTTAACACTCTCCTAAGCTGTCTCCCTCCCGTTTTTCTCCTCACTGTCACCTCTCCTCTCTCCTTTTCTTTTTGGTTCCTCCTCTGGCTTTTATAGCCGCAGGCATTTTTGGTAACGGCCGGCGTGCATCACAATGGCGAGGGATGTCAGCCGCGAGACGTGCCTCCTGATTTGAAAACGGCGCCATTATCGCTGCTCACGTCTCCTGTCTTTACTGCCATAGTTGTTGAAGATAGTGAATAGTGCTTCAATGAAAATGGCGCCGTTTGGATTCCTCTGATTTGGTCATTGAAATTTACGCAATTTTGTAAACAAAGCCCAAACAAAATTGTAATTGGATCCCTTAATTTTAGCGCCTTTTCCGGTTTGGTCCTTGGTTTCGGATTGTTTCAATTAAGTCCCTAATTGACCATCAAACTTCAATAATTATGCAATTAAGGCCCTAATTTGACCAAATTAACTCTTCAAAATTATAATTGGACCACGGAACTTTAATTTCTTTTTTTTTGGTAAGTTGACATATGTATGAAAAGAAGAAGATACAAACATTATAAGAGGCATACCCCAGATTTATAATGATAACAGAAACATAAACCAACAGATGGCTACAAGCTAGCCACCGACCATAAAACTGAAACCTCACTAGATTCGTTAGGGAAACCAATACAACCAACTAACAATCAAATTAAGAATCTATGTTATTCACCCTCCAAGCTCGTTGGATCCTTTTGTTTTCATTTGTTGGTACGACATTCCTCATCAAATCAAGCTTATCACGAATGATACATTCGATTTGATTAAAGACCAAATTCGAAGTTCTAGACATTCCAAGCAAAGATCCTTGCATTCCGTTCTTGCCATACATGATACACTCGTAGCTGCAAAACTCGTTTACGAGAAAAATTGACGAAACTCTTGCCATGCCAAGAGACAAGGCCCATCGAATCCATTCATCCCAGCCTTTTGTCATTCTTGGAATGTCGCATCTGTTACAAACATCCCACCAGATCGCTTTAGTATAGGAGCATTCAAAGAACAAGTGGTTGTGATCCTCATTGTTGCGGAGACAGAGTGAGCATCTATTGGGACCATGTATACCAAACCGATGAAGTTTATCTTGAGTTGTGAGTTTCTGTTGGACCAAAGAAAGGATTTCATAATTTGCTCCACATTTTTAATTACTTGCCCAGGTAAGAGAAAGAGAGATGCCCAATAAACCTGTATGGAAAATAATACTTGAATTAATCAGTTGTACCCGTCCCCGCATACGAGAGTGTTCTACAAGTCCAATGTCGAACTTTAGAGGTGATTCGATCCACGAGGCCCTTACAATGAACAGCCTTTTAGTCCGGACGAGAGAAGAGGTACTCCCAAATATTTCATAGGGAGCTCCCCCTCTCTAAACCCAAGAATATGAATAATTTGTTCCCTCTCGGCATTTAACACACCGCTCAAGAAGATGTCACTTTTGTTTGGATTTGGATACAGACTGATAGATGTTGAAACTTTGTGAGCACAGCTTCGATCATACGAATTGAGTTTACATCCCCGTTGCTAAAAATCATCAAGTCGTCAACAAAACAAAGATGAGAAATTTTGTCCTTCTTGCATCTCCAAGGAACTTGAATTCCTGGTTGGCACTCATCTTGCGGAATAGCCCCGAAAGGATTTCCATACATAGGACAAACAAATATGGGGACAATGGATCCCCTTGTCTCAGCCCTCTTCCGTATTGAAAGTAACCTGCAAGCTCACCATTGACGTTGATAGAGAATTGACATGATGTAAACAAACCATGATCCAATCAATGACTGTTCTAGGGAATCCCATTTTTATTAACATAGCGTCAACGAAATCCCACCGCACCGAGTCATAAGCCTTCATCGATCAACTTTAATAGCACAACGAGCAGTCCCGTAGATTTATGATAGCCTTTCATTAGTTCCCGAGACAAAAGAATGTTATCACCGATTCTCCGTCATGAGATAAAAGCATCGATATGGACCAACTAAGGATGGCAAAACAACTTTGATTCTCCCAACCTAGAATCTTAGCGATGCATTTGTACACCGTATTGCAAAGATATAGGACGAAAATCATCAACCTTGTAGGATTAGCAACTTTAGGAATAAGGGAAATGGATGTAGCATTCATTTCTTTAAGCATTCTACGAGTCTGAAAGAAGGATCTAACAGCGTTGATTACATCTTCCCCAACTATGTGCCACATTCTTTTGAAGAAACCTGCGTTAAAGCCATCCGGACCAGGGGCTTTGTTATTCTTCAAACTAAACATAGCATGCTTAATCTCCTCCCTTGTTACATCTTGTGCGAGTGCATGTTGTTGCGTTGAAGACAGTTTCAAGTTAATTGCCGATTCCATCACTTCCTTGTTCAGAACCCTAGGCATCGGATCCACTCCTAACACACGATGGAAATATGCAATTACTTCTGATTTGACCGCCTCGTGTCCTTCGACAACCTCTCCATCCTCCCTTGTAAGTGATAGAAGCTTATTTCTATTCTGTCTTCCATTTACTGATTTGTGAAAGTAGCTAGTATTCGATCCCCCAAGCTAAGCCATTGTATCCTTGCCTTCTGTTTGAAAAAACTCTCTTCAGCCCTGACGGTAGAAGCGTATTTACGAACAGCATCCCTTTCTCGCATGCACAAAGTTGGATTCTTATGCGCTATATGCAGAGCCTGTTGAGCCTTATCCATTTCGTTTTTTGCATCTTTAACTCTATCTAAAATGTTAGAGAAGTGTGTCATATTGAAAAGTTTCAATTCCTGCTTTAGCTTTACTTAGTTTGCAACACAGCTGATACATTGGACAACCCCCCGAATTCTGATCCCATACCTTCTTCACCAAGGGCATGAACTCGTCATGATCCATCCACATATCGAAGAATCTGAATGGTTTCTTTATGTTCCGATCATTTCCAATAACCTTTACCACCATAGGAGAATGGTCCGACATACCCGAAGGCAAAAATCTCGCTTCCAATAATGGGAAGTTCAGATTCCACTTCTCATTGACAAGCACTCTATCTGGTTTCCACATAATCGATTCTCAGGACATTGGTTCGACCAAGTATAATGCATACCTGAATACCGAAGATCATCTACTTTCGCTTCTCGAATACATGTATCCAATCTGTCCATAGTACCAGCCCACGTAGTAGACCCTCCTAACCTCGTTCGACAGGTTGCGGATAGCATTAAAGTCACCCATAAGAATCCACGGGGTTGACTCCCATCCATCACTACGACTCACTATATCGCAGACCATAATGCCTCACGTAAGGAAGCATTATTGTCTCCATAAATAATTGAAGTATTGAAACCGATATTGGTAGCTAATATAGTGACAGAAACATGAATAGCCTGGTCCGACATTCCGAAAACATCCACCTTCACCGTATCGGCATTCCAACAAACCCAAATACGACCACGACAAGAGAAATCATAATTATACAAGAAGGACCAAGAACGCAGAAGAAGTTGAGAGACATTATCTTTATTCTTGTCTTTAACTCAAGTTTCAACCAGACCAAAAAGAGTTATCCTCTCTTGATGGATGAGCCGACGCAATTCTGAATGCTTTATAGGATCATTCAAACCTCTAATATTCCAACATCCAATAATCATAGGAAAATAGAGAGGAGTACAAACAACAACACAAAGATTACCTTGACGTGCCTCCCGGAGAGGAGCCGACTTCTTATTCTTCTTTGAAGAGGCTTTTGAACCCTTTTTCTTTTTCTCTAGAGAGTCTCTAGCCTTAATAGCTAACTCGATTAACGTTTCCCTTTCGGTGGAATTCGGGGTTTGAGGGGTTGTCGGGATCGTTGACGTTAACTCCTTATCGGTTCGTTCCCCATCCGTATCACCTCCCATTGCGTCCATATCTTGATCTAAAGCAGACTTGCAGCCCCTTGCTCCTGTTTCATGTCTTCTCATAAACTCTTCGGGATAAAAGGAGAGGAAGGATTTTCATCTTCATGACAAGCAGCATTGCGCATATCTGATATCGCATGATCATTCATATTATAATCAGACATGTATACCAGATGTTGAACAACCATTCTCATTGCAATTACCCACTTTAGATGCCAAGGGAGCATTCTCCCTACTCACGGAACCCTTGTTTCGTTTACCAACTACCTCGCCACTAAAACGATTCTCGCTTGTTATCCGCAGATTTAGAGTTCATAGCTCCTAGATTCCTCTTACCCTCTCGCTACCACTTTAAGATTATCAATGTTATTAGTAGCACATAGCGCTGTGGTGTGTCCAAAGACATTGCAATTACTGCACTTCGACGGTATCCATTCGTAATCAGCCTGAAATTGTTATGAATAACCCATTTGGACAAAGAAAGATCATATTCCTTAACCAACGTCTTCGAAGCATCTATCTCAACGCAAACTCTTGCGTAACTAAGCCTTTTACGCAAGAATGTAGTATGATCCGCATGAAGGGGGACTCCAATAGCACTCGCTACACAGCTCAACCCTTTAATAGTCCAATACTCGAGAGGGACATTATACAGCCTAACCCATACCGGAACTCGGCCAAATCATCTTTCAAAAATTACATGTTCGGTTGCCAACGTTTAAGCACCAAAGGCTCGTTTGCCATGTGCCATGGGACTCTTTCCAAGACATTAGTGGCATGATCGAGTAATCAAAAGTGAAGATGAAGAAACCATTATCCGAAGACAAAACTTCGATAGACCGTAGGAGCCATATTCTTTTGGCAATAGAATTAACCACGGGATACGGTAATTTCCGCCCCACAAAATGACCAACTAGGGTGGATTTCCAAAATTCACAGCCATCTTCAAACACATCAAGTGGAGGAGCTACTTGTTACACGACCATCAGTCATAGTAGGGGAGCAAAGTGCGATTACGGATCGAACTAATGCCAAGGGTCTTGCTACCCTCATTGTCATCAACATCGAACCCTTCAAAGCATTTAAAAAATTCAATTTGGGTCTAGGTTTTAGTTGTTCTTGTTGATGAGACCCTACCTTCACCGCATCAACATTAGAACCCAACACATGGTTCATTTCTCGAACAACATTAGAAGCTTGGACAAAGAGAGTGTTTCTCTATGCTAACATCGAATCGCCTTGAAACCGAGAAATCCTCATCCCATGGCTATTCAACATATCTTGCGGTTCTAATCTTAATGTATGTCCAGACTTAACTTGATTGTGTTGTTCAATGTTAGAGCTAACCATTGGAACATTTTCCACGGAAGAACATACGGACATTATGGTAGCATACAAATACTGGAGAGAACAAAATTCTAAGAAGATAAACTGAGTCCAAAAAGCAACCTAAGCTCGAAATAACAGCAACCTAATCTCATAAACAAAGAAGATGCAGATTAGTTCATGAAGGAAGAAGAGAATTATAGAATTACGAGGTCAATATCTCCCAGTACACTGATTGTAACAATGATCTATTCGGTCAAGATGTAGAGTAGGTTCCGAAGAACAACATACTCAAAAATGGTAACGATCCAACGGTGAACAAAGGAGATCAAGCTACGACAAATCACTCAAAACTAGCAAGAAAAATGAAACTTATCCAATGAACTGTGATTTAATCTTCACATATGGCAAAGGCCTTCATGTCAATGACAGCCATAAGAGAAATCATGAAGAAAATCCATTCACTATGCTGCAACTTCACCACTTCTCCATAGTTCTAGAACTGAAAATGCAGAATAGTAGAAATATTGCGAGATCAATATCTCTTACCTCGTTGATTGGATAACAGATCCGTTCGGTCAATGTTGAGAGAAGGTTGGAAGGAACAACATAGTCAGAAATGAGAACAATCCAACGGTGGACGGGGTAGATGTAGCTCCGACAACACCACACTCTCTCTCTTTCTCTCTTTTCTCTCTCTCTCTCTCTCTCTCTATTTTTCTTTTTCTTCTTCCTTTACGAAACTTTAATTTCTTCCAATAAAAGCCTAAATTGACTTAAAAATCAATTTTTCTTGTAATCAAACCCTCCATAAATTCAATTAAACCTTAGATAAAATTTAATTGAGTCCATAAACATCTGATTTTGAATATATTTTTTTCAAAAATTGAATTTTCTTTGTCAACAGGACTCTCATCAGTCAACGATATACTGTCAAATTTTAACCTTTTGCATTTTTAACCTCCTCAACAAAGTTTTGGCCATGTTTCGGCATTCCAACATCCTTTTCTTGCTCCTATTATTTTTTGGATTTCTTTCGAATATTTTTTAATATATTTTTTTTGTATTTTCTCATTTTTGTATGGGAACCTAAAAATAGGTAACAACAACTACATTGGCTAACCAAGCAGGACATATCACCTCCCTAATAAAACCAACAGCTATGAGCTTATCCACCTTCTGTGTTACTGCCCTCTATCTTTCACCCTTAAAATTCCTTTTCTTCTATCTGATTAAATAAACCGATGGATCTATATTCAATCGATGAATAACAATTTTAGGACTGATTCCTGGCATATAAGAAGTGCTTGTTGCAAAACTAAATCTTTGGATTTGGAATAGCTTTATTAGTGGTTGTTATTGTATTGGTGTCAGGGTAGAACCCACTTTGGTGATTGTTTGCTCATTTTCCCTTAGATTACCATCTTTAAGTTCTTCTATAACTTGGGTTTTGACCTCCACCTTTTCTTTCAAGGACCATTGTTGGTCTGGTTCTAGGGTCTTCTTTCCCTCCAAACAAGTGGAGGCATATTTTCTTGAGTTTAACTAATAACCTCGCACTATAATGACTCTCTTTTGAGTTGGTGGGAAATTAACACCAAGTACTTGGTGTTGATGGTAGTATTTATCTGATGTAAGAGGGGTCTACCCATAATGGCGTTATAGGTCAAATACATGTCGATGATCATAAAAATATGATAGAGAGAAACACACCAAGGAGGAGTCCCCATATGGATTGGAACTTCCAAAACGCCTTTAACTGGTACACCTGAGCCTTTTATTCCAATGAGAAGAGTCTTTGCTTGAGTCAGTTTTGAGAGGGATATCCCTATCTGTGCCATTACCTCTCAAGAAAGGATGTTGATTGCACTTTCATCATCTACTAGTACTCAATGAACTTAGTGGTTAGAAATGATTATAGAGATGACCAAGGCATTTTCATGTGGGAAAGTTAGCCCCTCTCTGTCTTTTAAAATGAAGATGATGGGCTTATACTACTGGTTTTAAAGACAAGCAGTCATTAGGACCTGTTTCCCATACTTCCTTTTGCCTATGTTGGAATCACCTCCTACATAGGTGCCACCTAATATAACATTGATTTTGGGTTATGCCCGCATGAACTAACCAACATTTTCCCTTCTTTGTTCAGAATGGAAATCCTTTCTTAGAAATCAGTGAAAATTAACCTTGGTTATCAATAATTTAATCTCTTTCTTCAAGACATAACAGTCTTTCATGTCGTGCCCTTTATCCTTATGAAAAAGGCAGTATTTCTTAGAAGTATGAGTATTAGGTGGTGATTCATAGGTGGAGGGTACCAAACAAAATCTTTGTCTTGGATGGTCATGAGGACTTTAGAAAGAGTAACATTTAGAGAAGTAGTACGCATCTCAGCATTCCCTGATTACCTTTTTTTGAGTTTTTCTTGGGTTATTGTCCCTTCTAGGAGAGCGATCTTGTTTGGGAGACCTCTCAGTCAAATTATTCTTAGAGAAGAGAGGAGGACTATGACGTAACTAGTGATGCCTCCTCTACCTGAAAATGGTTCTTTATCGTCTGCTTCACTTTTAGTAAGCTTCTATTTGGTAGGTGATGCGAACCTCATGATCACATGGTCACGCAACCCACACGCAAAGACACCAATTCCCGGAAAGCCAAGTAAATCGGGTTTGAGAGGAGTGTGACACAAAGATAACTTGTACCTAGGCACCAAGACTATTGAAAACGGAGACCCCCACCCAACGAATATTGATTCGCGAACGAGAAGTATAAGGATGACGCCATGAAGACAGGTTGTTCTTCGATAAGTCGTTTTTCAATTCTTTAGAGAACCATGGAAGGGAGATTATCTCACCAACACACACACAAAGTGCGGCAAACAAGAAGTTTTATTAATCTGAATTGTCTAACCTTACATGTCTTGTTATGCTCTTATTTATAGTGACTCCAAACTAAAATAAACCCTAATGGACCCCTTATGTGGACTTATATGATGCCCACTTACAATTAAACCTAAATAATATAAATAAACCCTAAACTAAGAAGAAAATAATAATAACAATAATAAATCTGAATTTAATATCCTAAATATAATAGGATTAGATTTGTTGCCCTTTAAAAGTCCCATATAAGCTAGGAGAATCAAATTTGAATATAGAATTAATTCTGAAATCTTCTTTCCTTTTTTTTTGTAGCTAGGATGAATAAGGAATCCTTGTAAGAAAAGGATTCTCAAACATTTATGAATCCTTGCCACACTTGGAAACTATGTTACAGTCCATTGAAGATCTTTGTAGAAATAGGAGATTCCCAAAATAAGCTGCCACATCCTTTTAGGAAAAGAATCCTAGCCAAATAGAAAGTTCACAAGTCAAAAGGAAGTAAATAACAAAATTCATACAGCCTCTGTTGACCCGTGTTTCGATGCCTTCCCAAACTCCGATTAACCTGAAATTCTAACCCAACGTAGGACAACATGTCAAAAGACTCCATGTAAACTTTCAGCCCGATCCAACAGTCGGATTAAGAATTATGACTGTTTCTATAAAACTGGATAGATGCACTTTTTACGTCAAAATCCGAATTTGACCTTTCCTGGATCGTATCAGTAGGGAATACAATTTCTTCCACAAAGCTTTTTCTTTTACTCCACATATCATTGGTTCAAAGGCCATATGCTCTATTAACTTCTCAACTTTGAGCATTTCCTTGTTAAACCTCTTAAGGCATGCTTGTATGAGTTTATTTTTCGCCCAAGTGACCCCTAAGAGTTTTGGGAAATTCTTTTTGGCTGGGATGCTAGTGTTGAAATAGGCCACTAACTAGGTACAAAGGTTGCTAAAACTTATAACAGAGCCTAACTCTAAATTGTTATACCACGCCCTTATTGATTCCCTAAAAGTCGTAGGGAGAATCTTACATATGATATAACTATCCTGGATGACCAGCTTTATGCTGCTTTATATTTTTTTGCACATGTTCACTTGAGTTGTAAAACTATCATAATTATCCAATGTCATTCTAGTAGAGATGTAGTCCTTGGGTATATGAGTGTACAACACTCATCTGGATATGAGAGATTCTTTGATCTGATGAGAGGTATAGACCTCCTCCTATATATACTCTCCTTCTAGATGCTTTCCACTCCTATGCCTATAGGGTTCTAGAGAGCTTGAAGTTTCTGGCGTGGAGTGGCACAATACATGGATAGCTTCTTTCTTGTTTTGCCCAGATGGATGTCTAAGAAATCCACTATGTACTTGAGCGTCATAAGAGAGCGTATGCTCCTTAGAATGGTTAGATGATCTTTGAGGCCAAAAACCCTTTATAGACTTATTTTGCCCACAATTCTCCAGGTAGTGTAACCTTTTATAGGCACTAGGTGTGACCTGTTGCTGGAGAGGTGATTAAGAGGATACAAAACTTGTTAAGGTGGCATTAAAACTTGTTGAGGTGTTTTTTCTTTTATCTACTGATTCGCCAACACTACTTGGATAAGGAGCTGCACATGAGCAATAAGTTACTAAAGTGTTGGCTATGCAGGAGTGTATGTAGGAATATCAATAAACCAATAGGGTAATTAATGGTTTTTTTTAAAGGTTTCCTACAGACAACGTCAACTAATGATGTTTTAAAACCTAATATGTTTAAGGAACAAGTTGTTTGATATTTTGATAGTGGTTAATCAAATGTTAATAGCATTAATCTCCTTCTCCTTAGCAAAGGAAGTATAAAACTAATGGAAAAACCTTAGTACCTGCAAAAATTATCCCTATTGGCGACACTTAAAAACCCTCAAACGATAATGTCAGTAACTTTAACTGAGAAGGAGCTTTAAATTCTAAGAACAAGAGTGTTTGTTCTTGTTTTTGGGTATCATTAATACTCTGAAATATATAAGTTTTTTTTAGTATGAAATTTTTTAAACCTTTTACCTGGATGGTTCAAGGGGTATTTATAACCCCTGAACCTTGTTGTGTTTAGGAAGTGGAAAGACTATGAAGTCCTTTGCTTCTGATGGCATTAATAAGGGATAAATATCTCTTACACATCATTAATGAGATGAAAAATGTGTTAAGTCCCTCAAGAAACCTTTTATACATTTGTAGACGTAGGGAAATTATTATACTTGTCATGAATAATTCATATACATAGAATCATATGGTCCTAAAATAGATTTATAAGTCCAACTAGGTCTGACGTGTAGTCAAACCAAGAAGATATAAGTTTGGTGTCTCCCTAGACCCATAATGACTAGGGCTTAGCTCATGGCTGTATCCAAGTGCATTAGGTGGAGCATCTTGTCAGATCCATGGTAGCTTGGGCTAAGCTCATGGATGAACCCAAGTATATAGGATCTAACATCTTGTTAGACTCACAGTGACTTAGGCTCAGCTCATAGCTGAACCCAAGTATATTTAACTCATAGTTGAACCCAGGTCTGACATCTTACCAAACCCACGATGATGTGGGGTCATCTTATGGTTGAACCCTTGTATATTTGATTTGGTATCTTACTAGACCCACGGTGACTTGGGCTCAACTCATGGCTGAATCCAGGTATATATGGTGTGACATCTTGTCAGATCCACATTCGATTGGGCTAACACTTTATCTATGGATTTGAACTCTTTCAAAGCACAAGAAAAACATCGAGTCAAAAATACTAACTCATTGGTTAGTAATGTAGTTAGTTATGATATGTCAGTTATGGATTTATTACAAATTGGCTACGAAGATAGTTTTATAGAAATATTTATAGATCCAAGGAACAAAGTTAAGACCATGAAGGAGTTAGGTGGTGTAATATGAGAAATCTGATAAAAAGTTCTTAACTTTTGAGTCAATCATTGGATCGTGCTTAAAATTTGCCAAAAGGTTTCAAAGATCCTAATTCTATAAGAACTTTGACTCGCTATAACTAGATGAGGTCGGGAAAACCTTCATATTAAGTCTAGAATGTGTTGTTCGAGCTAGTTTTGTTATTTTTCCCCTTTAATTTTGGATTTCTTAGTTTTTAGGATTTTTATTATTTTTTCTTTTAATTTTGGTTTCTCAATTGTGTTCATGTTAGTTTTCTAGTTTGGTGAAAATTAAGAGAGGCAAACTACATGATAAAATTAAAGTTTTGTATGGTGATCCCTTTTTGTAAAGTTTTGTGTTATTTGTGCCTGTTTTTTTTATTCTATTTATGTCTATGTCGTTTAGATAGAAAAAAAAAAGTACCAATACAATTGAAAATATCCCAAAACTAATTAAAATTCTATATGTTAATTTTTTTTATTAACGTGGGTGTCTGGGTCAACTTGTGCGCAACTCGACTAATCCCACGGACCCTAAAGTTAACGACCATGTGCGCCTCCAGTGGCCCTGAGGTTTATGAGACTCGAACTAGTGATCTCTAGGGAGCAAACCTAGGGTCTGATCAGTTGAGCTACACCCCCTCAGAGTTAAAATCTATATATATATATAGGTGCATGTGTGTTTGATTTAATACAAATTATTTTACTATTAAATAACTTTACAATCTACTTTAGCATCAGTACTAGTAGATTAGTAGAGTAGTTACCAAGGCCAAATCATAGAAATTGAAATAAATGCTCTTGCTAGTGAAATAAAACATGTATCAAGCGCTAGCAATGCATGTGCTGGTTTTCATTTCAGAGTTGCCATTTGCAAGGTATTTGTTTGCTTTGAATTTGAAATATTGTAATCAAAACCCTTTAATTCTCCATAGCTCATTGTGTTTTGCCCGGGTTTGTTTTAGATTGTCATGTACTTTATGATATTTGATGCAATAATTGGGTAGTTTCGGATCTCTGGATGATTAACATAGGTACTGTTTTCAACTTGTTTGAACTTTGAATCTATTAAATATTATGGTGTAGAATATTGTTTAAAAAATATTTTTTATTTAAAAATATATTAAAATAATTTTTTTTTATTTTTTTATTTTTAATATTAATATATTAAAACTATCAAAAAATATTAAAAAAATATCAATTTGATGTTTTTTCAAATAAAATACATTTAATGCTTTTTATAATTTTAATATGTTGATATAAAAAATAAAATCTAAAAAAATAATTTTAATATATTTTTAAATAAAAAAATTCTAAAACACACACTTGATATCCATTTAAAAATATTAAATACACACTTAATATTCATTTTGAAACGAGTTCTAGTGTCATCGCACCTCAATTCCAAATATTAACTAGGCAATTTTAGTATTATTTACTTTTGTGTTTTAAAAATATTTTTTAAAAAATTTAAATTTATTTTATTTTTTTCTTTATATTAAATTAATAATTTTTAGTGTTTTCAAATCATTTTAATATGCTGATGTTAAAAATAAATTTTAAAAAATAAAACAAATATTATTTTAATATATTTCTAAACAAATAATATTTTAAAAAATAATCATATCTATAATTCCAAACAAGTTTATACTTATTTAGAACACTTATAGAATATGTTTGGGAACGCGGTGCAAACCGTGTTCTCAAAAAATTTATTTTTTTTGTTAAAATTTAATATGTTTTGTATATTTTAGATCGTTTTAATGTGCCGATGTTAAAAATAATTTTTAAAAAATAAAAAAATATCATTAATATGTATTTCAACATGAAAAATTATTTAAAAATAATCACAATCACACTGCTAAATACTCTATTAGTCACACACCCACACTCTCCAAGGGGGCTTGATTAGTACTTAAAAGTGTATTTTTATCAAGGTTTTATATCATCATTTTGCACTTAAAGTATCAATAACTCCTTAACTAAAGCATGTTTTATAATAACATATCTAATAATATAAGATACCTTTAATTTATGGTAAATGTTCATCTTAAATGCAGGCTTATCACATAAATGAAAGAATTGATTGATGAGTTGAAGTACTGAAATTGAAAGGACAATGAGATGGCCAAAACTTAGAAAAGAGATCTTTGCGGTGCAGTCCAAACTGGAACACTGTTTGGTAATCGGGTCATATCTGGAGCTGTAGATCTCGGATTTAGGTCTACCTTATATGGATGGAAAGCTAAGACATAGGCCTACAACTTTCATGAGGAGTCCAAGATTTAAGAAGGCCGTTTTCAAGTCCAAATTGTAGCAACAACGAAGAAGTCCGAATCTGTCCTGCAGCCCCAGACACTGTTCAGTGTTCAGCCCATATCTCGAGTTCTAGAAGTCCAAATGATCTCACAATTTTACCCTAGAAAGATGAGACAATTGCCTAGAACTTTCATGATTGAAGTTTGTTCAAATTATGACGTCATCAATGACGTTTTTAGCAGACAAGAAGATAAGAATTGTCATCAAGTCAAGATGTGGCCACCCATTCATCAATTAGTCAACAAATCAATAGTTTCGAATTTTGGCCTATAAAAGGAGGCATTTGCCATGTATTTAGGCATCTTGGTGTTGAGATCAAGATCATGCTCTTGCTTTCTCTCTTTGTATTGCTTATGCTTTGCTTTCATTAATATCAAGTTTATGCCTTTCATTTCCTTTCCTTTACTTAGTTAACTTTTATCTTATTTATGTTCTTATCTTGTTTATTTATGTTTCTTTCTTTCATTATGTCTAGCTAAGTTAATTATGTCAAGGTGAAAAGGTTACACTAATGGTGTAAGGATAAGTATAATATAAACTCAACATGGACTTTAATGTTGGATACTAACATGCTTTATATTTGTTATCTTATTCACTTTTAATACTTTGCTTGTTAAATGGTTAATCTAGATTTATGTTGTATAACACTTGGTACAACAAATACTTGGCACTTTCATAGCCCATATTGTATGGTATAACCGACACCTGAGCTATGAAAGGAACTTGATTTGTTGTTAACATAAGTTATAATCATGAATGCCTGACAACATTTACAAGTATTAGCATTATTCGAATAAGATAACTAATGTAATCATGTTAACAATTTATAATCTGATTGGAACCTCCTTTGTGTGTGGTTTCCAATTGAATAAAAAGAGTTTATACTATACTTGTTTGAAATACCATTAGTGGATCCTCTAACCTTGACATTTGTTGTTATCATTGTTTAATCCTTACGTTAATCTTCCATCTCAAAGCTCTCATCAACTTCTTCCTCTTCTTCTTCACTATTATTATTATTGTTGTTATTGCTGTTGTTGCATTATTGTTATCTATAATTTATACAATTAACCTCCCTGTGGTTCGACCCCGGTCTTGCCGGGTTATTTATTACTTCGACACTCCTGCACTTGGGAAAAGACATCAATCTTTTGGTCGTGTCAAGTTTTTGGCGCCGTTGCTGGGGAGGTAAATTCTTGTACAAATTATAGTATTTATTTTATTTTCTCTTTTTACTTTTATTGTATTTTTTAACTTTGTTTCTTTTGTGTTGTTTCTTTTTCTTTTGTTTTCTTCTTCTTTTTATTCTCTTTTTACACGTGCATGAGAGTGTGGTCACGTACATTAAGTGGTAGACTTTGTAGGGTATCCTCATCATTTTCAGAAAATATGGCCGAAGAAGATAACCAATCGCTTCATAATGAGAATAATGAGAATATTCGGGTTAGAACACTTAGAGACCACATGAATCCCACAAGAACAAGTGCACCCTCATGCATAGTTTTTCCACCTGATGCATCTCATTTTAGTTTTAAGACAGGCATTATTCAACTTTTACCTTCGTTTCATGGCTTAGATTTAGAAAATCCATACTTGCATTTAAGGGAATTTGAGGAGGTTTGCAACACCTATAATGACTCAAATTGTAGCATGAACACCATTAGGTTAAAGCTTTTTCCTTTTTCATTAAAAGATAAAGCTAAAACATGGCTACAAAATTTGAGACCTGGATCCATTCGTGCTTGGGATGATATGCAACAACAATTTTTAAAGAAGTTTTTTCCATCCCACGAAACGAACTCTTTCAAAAGACAAATCATTACTTTCTCTCAAAAACCAGGAGAAACATTTTATCAATGTTGGGATAGGTATCGAGAATTGCTTAATACTTGCCCCCATCATGGTTTTGAAACATGGAGATTGGTGTCACATTTTTATGAAGGGTTAACTCCTAGAGATAGGCAAATGATTGAATTGATGTGCAATGGAACTTTTGAGGATAAAGACCCTAATGAAGCTATGGAATACCTAGACTTGCTAGCTGAAAATGCACAAAATTGGGACACCACGGGTACTTATGAGGCACCAAGTAAAACCCAACCTCATACATCTAGTGGAGGTATGTACAACCTTAGGGAAGATCATGACCTCCAAGCCAAGTTTGCATCTTTAGCTAGAAAAGTTGAGGCACTAGAATTGAAAAAGAGTGGTCAATTAAAATCTGTTCAAGACATTGCGTGTCAAATCGTGAAACCAACGAACATTCAACCAATGACTGTCCAACCTTGCCTTCTTTTAAAGAATGTCTCCATGAACAAGCCCATGCATTAAACAGTTTTCAAAGGCCCAACCATAACCCATATTCACAAACATATAACCCTGGTCGGAGAAATCATCCAAATTTCAGTTGGAAGAGTGAGAACAATAATGCTCAAACTTCACACCACCGTTTCAAGCACACCATAATTTCCAAAATTCTCATGGATATGCACCTCCTTATGCTCCACCTCCTAGAAGAAATCTTGAGGAAACATTGCATGCATTTATGGAAAAGCAAGAGGCAATTAACACTCAACTTGCTCAAAGCATGACAGATTTTAAAGATACTCTTGCAAAATTGACATCCGCTCTCGGTTCCAAGAGAAAGGTAAGTTTTCATCTCAACCACAACAAAATCCCAAGGGGCAATACAATGCGAATGCAAGTAGTTCGGGAAGCCAACACATGGATCAAGTGAAATCAGTCATCACTCTTCGCGAGTGGTAAGGTTATTGAAAAACTCATTCTTGAACCTTGTGAGAATGATGATGAGTCAATCTCTCGAGGGTAAGGAAGGGGTTGAATCCGATCATTACAAAGAAAAGACCGATTCCCGCCAGACTTCCATTTCCTCATGCCATGGCCAAACAAAGGAAAGTCAATAACAACTCGAAATCTTTGAAACTTTCAAACAGGTAAGGATCAATATACCTTTGTTGGATGTTATTAAACCTGGTTCCTTCTTATGCTAAATTTTTGAAAGATCCGTGCACTTGTGAAGAGGAAAACTGAATGTGAAAAAGAAAGCCTTCTTAGCCGAACAAGTAAGTGTTATTCTTCAAAACAATAATGCTTTGAAATATAAAGACCCTGGTTGTCCTACAATTTCATGCTTTATTGGAGAACATAAAATTGAAAGAGCTTTACTTGATCTTGGAGCTAGTGTGAATTTACTTCCATATTCAGTTTTTCAAAGTCTCAATCTAGGTGAGTTAAAACCAACTTCGTAACTCTTTTACTTGCCGATAGATATGTAAAAGTGCCTAGAGGAATAGTTGAAGATGTGTTAGTACAAGTCGATAAGTTCATTTATCCTGTGGATTTTATTGTCTTGGACACACAACCGTTGAAGCATGTAATTCATTTCCTGTTATTTTAGGACGTCCATTTCTTGCAACTTCTAATGCATTAATTAATTGTAGGAATGGACTGAGGAAGCTATCTTTTGGAAACATGACATTGGAGATGAATATTTTCAACATTTGCAAGCAACCTGGAGATGATAATGATTTACAAGAAGTAGATTTTATTGAAGAATTGGTTTATGATCAATTTGAATCTACTTTGAGTAATACTTGAGTTTGATGAATTTGAAGATTTGCAAATGACTTATTCTCGGAAGAAATCACGGATGAAAAAGGCACTGAAAATGTTGATGCGAACCTTTTGTCAAGAGTGACAACATATTCGATATCTGACATCACACCAACCGATGATTACTTTCTTGACAAATCCTTACTTTCTCTTAGTTCAATGCCTTGGTTTGCTAAAAATATCAATTTCCTTGCCTCAGGAGATTTGCCAACTCATTGGAGTACCGAAGACAAAGGTAAGTTTTTGAACGAAGTGAAGAAATTTTATTGGGATGACCCTAACTTATTCAAATATTGTCCTGATCAAATATTTCAAAGATGCATTGCGGACAATGAGGTAAGTAGTGTCATTAAATTTTGTCATTCCCAAGCATGTGGGAGTCATTTCTCGTCAAAAAAGACCATTGCGAAAATCTTTCAAAATGGATTTTATTAGCCCACCATGTTTAAGGACACACATGCATTCTGCAAAACTTGTGAAAATTGTCAAAAAGTTGATACTGGTCAAAAAGTTTTGCTTTATAATTCTCGACTCCATTTATTTCCTGGAAAGTTAAGATCAAGATGGAGCGGTCCATTTATTGAGAAACATGTGTATCCTTATGGGGCCTTTGATATTGAGAATCCAAAGAATGACAATGTTTTTAAGAGAGATGGACATCGTTTGAAAGCTTACTTTGATAATTTTCCTAGTGAAAATGAATCCATTGGTTTCAATGATCCTATAGATAAAGGTTGATTATTTTGTTTTTCTCACATTGTTTTTGTGTTTTCTTTTGGTGTGACTCTCGTTTTGCTAGTCTCTCATCCCGGTCAAATGGCGGATAACGGTACTCCGTGACTTAAGCTCGGTTCTTTCAGTTTCCCACAATAACTGATATCTGTGTATATTTGTGCAATTCTTTGCTCTTTCTCACTTCTTTAAAACTCTTCTCCAATTCTCATTTGAAAATGGACAACACTCTTGAAAAATTGAAAAAGTATTTTCCCGCTCCGCCTCAAAATGCGATTACAAAAAATTACCGTGCTAGGTGTGCAAGATTGAAGTTGTTAATGAATCATGGAATTCCCGAAGATATTCGCCGGTTGATTGAAGCAAAGGTCCGATTATCGTGTGAGTCCTCCAATTCTTTCATTTCACACATGCCTGGAACAGGTAAAAGCACTTTTGCAAAGAAACGTCGTGCAAAACGATCGAAAGTCTGTCACGATGTGCCGATGGACTTGTAATGCAACATGTCGTTCTTTAGGAATGGTATCTATAAACCGTGAAGATAAAATACAATTCATTAAGGATGGCCTGAGTAAGGGGTCTTTAGATAATCTTTTGTTGACCCTTGAGACGCATCCTAGTGGAGATGTGCATCGTGCAATTCATGATTTATGACCCTATTTTCATAAAGAACATGATAGACTTAGTCTTGGGAATCGACTAAAAAAGACCATGTTTGCCGCTTTTTAAGAAAACTGGATGGGAAGCCTATCCCCGACCCATAGAGGGCGTTTAAGCCGTTCTTGGACGTAAAACCAAGGGAAGATGTGAGCCACAATCACAACTACCTGTACATACACATGCTTTTTCAAAATAAATAAATAAATAAATAAAGAGAGAGAGAGAGAGTGAGACTCCAGCTGGCCTACATATAGGTGGTATGATTGCATCTTCAATTTCTCATCTATAAAATCTTCTTTTCCTTCCCCTCATTTCTACTCAACCCTTACATTAGACAGATATAGAAGTGTGTAGAAATGGCAGGTCCCTCAAGTTATCACATCAAAAATATTTGTGTTTTCGGTGGATCCAGTCCTAGGAAGGAAATTGCATTTTTAGAAGCAGCAAATCATCTTGGTCAGGTCCTAGCTGAGAGAAAGATTCATTTAGTTTATGGGGGAGGCAGCCTTGGGTTAATGGGGGGTGTGGCAATAGCTGCATTTTTAGGAGGTAGTCAAGTTTTGGGGGTCGTCCCCGAAGCTTTAACAAAAGAGGATATCATTGGAAGAACAATTGGAGAGGAACTACGGTCTCCACAATGTTTGATCGAATGAATACAATATTTAACCATGCTTGATGCCTTCATTGCCTTACCAGGTGGTCTGGGCACATTGGAAGAGATCTTTCATATTTCCTCTTGGGCCCAACTGCACATTCACCATAAACCTATAGGTTTGCTCAATGTTAATGGTTTTTATGATAATTTATTGTCTTTTCTTGATCAAGTCGTGGAACAGGAATTTCTAACATCTTCGGCACAACAAATCATAATCTCTGCTGCTACTGCTGAACAATTGATCGACCAACTACAATCTTTCACCCCTATAATTGATCCTTCCATGAGTCGCATAAATTGGTCAACTAAGGAAAGCCGTAAAAAGCTTAGATTGGATTTGAGCCTTCGTTTGTGAATCCTTGTGTCTTTTGGTTTTATTAATAGCATATTATTTTGTGTTGTTATTTCTTATATTTGTTTAAGTGTGTTTCGGGTTTGTCGGTGTTCGTTGTTTCGTGTGATGTCTTCTATACTCTATCTTTCTATCTTATGACATTGAGGACAATGTCTCGTTCGGGTTGGGGGGAGAGGGTAGTAGTTGACATTAAAAAAAAAAAAAAAAAACAACAACAACAACTAACCAACCTAACTGTTTTAGTTTTAAACCATTTGGCAAAACTGTTATTACTAGGATGGCAGAGTAAAGGGGAATGACTCTTGAGACGCATCTTAGTAAACATTTTCTAATGGTTATTTGCAATATTCATAACAAGGCCTATTAGAATACTTCTTGAAATATTCAGGTTTACAAACTCTCACATTGTTATCACTTGATTCTGCTCATATACTCATTTAACAAGTATTCTTAAACCTTCATTTTCACACACACACTGTAACATATGATTGTGGGTTGCACATTAGATTATTATATTATTTATGTTCTTTTGTTAAAGGTAACAACTAAGGGATAGGGATAGTCTATGCTTTTCAAAAAAAAAAAAAAAAAAAAATAATAAACAAAAAAAATAAAAAATAAATAAAAAAAATTTGATGATAATAAAAACGTAGATAATTTTGATTTCGTAGCCTCCCTAACCTAAGCAATTAAGCCCGAAGGGGTGTTTTAACACCTAATACCCTAAAGTCAACCGACTTGGGAGCTATTGGCCCAAAGCTTGTTACATGGGTTAAAGAGAAAAGCTTAAAGGAATCAAACATTGCACTATCTACGTATCGATATCTGCAACCCGAGTTACTAAGCTCGTAGGGGTGTCTCAACACCTAATGCCCTAAGATCAACTGGTCTGGGAGTCATTAGCCGAAAGCTCGTTACATGGGTTAAAGATGCATTGTGTTTTAAGTTATATGTATATATATATATAAAAAAAACAAAGAAAAAAAAAAAGGAAAGAAAAAAATAATAAAATAAAATAAAATAATCCCAACCCAAGGAAGTTAACCTTAAACATTAGAACAAAATATTGTTTTCTTCTAATAGAAGCCCCATCATCTATGTTTCATACATTGAGCACATAACAAGGAAGGTTTATTAATATTTTGTTTAAGAGATATTGAGCGAGATATATAAAATTTAATGAGAGTTTGTTTATCTCGGATAGATTAATGGAAGTTGAATGATGAATGCCTTGCTTTGTGAAAGTTGCAAATTGTTTTTCTATTTTAACGCTTTGATTACTAGGGACTAGTAATAAGCTGGTTGGGGGTGTGATTAGTACTTAAAAGTGTATTTTTATCAAGGTTTTATATCATCATTTTGCACTTAAAGTATCAATAACTCCTTAACTAAAGCATGTTTTATAATAACATATCTAATAATATAAGATACCTTTAATTTATGGTAAATGTTCATCTTAAATGCAGGCCTATCACATAAATGAAAGAATTGATTGATGAGTTGAAGTACCGAAATTGAAAGGACAAAGAGATGTCCAAACTTAGAAAAGAGATGTTGGTGCGGTCCAAACTGGAACACTGTTTGGTAATCGGGTCATATCTGGAGCTGTAGATCTCTGATTTAGGTCTACCTTATATGGATGGAAAGCTAAGACATAGGCCTACAACTTTTATGAGGAGTCCAAGATTTAAGAAGGCCGTTTTCAAGTCCAAATTATAGCAACAACGAAGAAGTCCGAATCTGTCCTGCTGCAGCCCAGACACTGTTCAGTGTTCAGCCCATATCTCGAGTTCTAGAAGTCCAAATGATCTCACAATTTTACCCTAGAAAGATGAGACAATTGCCTAGAACTTTCATGATTGAAGTTTGTTCAAATTATGACGTCATCAATGACGTTTTTAGCAGACAAGAAGATAAGAATTGTCATCAAGTCAAGATGTGGCCACCCATTCATCAATTAGTCAACAAATCAATAGTTCCGAATTTTGGCCTATAAAAGAAGGCATTTGCCATGTATTTAGGCATCTTGGTGTTGAGATCAAGATCATGCTCTTGCTTTCTCTCTTTGTATTGCTTATGCTTTGCTTTCATTAATATCAAGTTTATGCCTTTCATTTCCTTTCCTTTACTTAGTTAACTTTTATCTTATTTATGTTCTTATCTTGTTTATTTATGTTTCTTTCTTTCATTATGTCTAGCTAAGTTAATTATGTCAAGGTGAAAAGGTTACACTAATGGTGTAAGGATAAGTATAATATAAACTCAACATGGACTTTAATGTTGGATACTAACATGCTTTATATTTGTTATCTTATTCACTTTTAATACTTTGCTTGTTAAATGGTTAATCTAGATTTATGTTGTATAACACTTGGTACAACAAATACTTGGCACTTTCATAGCCCATACTTGTATGGTATAACCGACACCGAGCTATGAAAGGAACTTGATTTGTTGTTAACATAAGTTATAATCATGAATGCCTGACAACATTTACAAGTATTAGCATTATTCGAATAAGATAACTAATGTAATCATGTTAACAATTTATAATCTGATTGGAACCTCCTTTGTGTGTGGTTTCCAATTGAATAAAAAGAGTTTATACTATACTTGTTTGAAATACCATTAGTGGATCCTCTAACCTTGACATTTGTTGTTATCATTGTTTAATCCTTACGTTAATCTTCCATCTCAAAGCTCTCATCAACTTCTTCCTCTTCTTCTTCACTATTATTATTATTGTTGTTATTCTTGTTGTTGCATTATTGTTATCTATAATTTATACAATTAACCTCCCTGTGGTTCGACCCCGGTCTTGCCGGGGTTATTTATTACTTCGACACTCCCGCACTTGGGAAAAGACATCAATCTTTTGGTCGTGTCAAGTTTTTGGCGCTGTTGGGAGGTAAATTCTTGTACAAATTATAGTATTTATTTTATTTTCTCTTTTTACTTTTATTGTATTTTTTAACTTTGTTTCTTTTGTGTTGTTTCTTTTTCTTTTGTTTTCTTCTTCTTTTTATTCTCTTTTTACACGTGCATGAGAGTGTGGTCACGTACATTAAGTGGTAGACTTTGTAGGGTATCCTCATCATTTTCAGAAAATATGGCCGAAGAAGATAACCAATCGCTTCATAATGAGAATAATGAGAATATTCGGGTTAGAACACTTAGAGACCACATGAATCCCACAAGAACAAGTGCACCCTCATGCATAGTTTTTCCACCTGATGCATCTCATTTTAGTTTTAAGACAGGCATTATTCAACTTTTACCTTCGTTTCATGGCTTAGATTTAGAAAATCCATACTTGCATTTAAGGGAATTTGAGGAGGTTTGCAACACCTATAATGACTCAAATTGTAGCATGAACACCATTAGGTTAAAGCTTTTTCCTTTTTCATTAAAAGATAAAGCTAAAACATGGCTACAAAATTTGAGACCTGGATCCATTCGTGCTTGGGATGATATGCAACAACAATTTTTAAAGAAGTTTTTTCCATCCCACGAACGAACTCTTTCAAAAGACAAATCATTACTTTCTCTCAAAAACCGGGAGAAACATTTTATCAATGTTGGGATAGGTATCGAGAATTGCTTAATACTTGCCCCCATCATGGTTTTGAAACATGGAGATTGGTGTCACATTTTTATGAAGGGTTAACTCCTAGAGATAGGCAAATGATTGAATTGATGTGCAATGGAACTTTTGAGGATAAAGACCCTAATGAAGCTATGGAATACCTAGACTTGCTAGCTGAAAATGCACAAAATTGGGACACCACGGTACTTATGAGGCACCAAGTAAAACCCAACCTCATACATCTAGTGGAGGTATGTACAACCTTAGGGAAGATCATGACCTCCAAGCCAAGTTTGCATCTTTAGCTAGAAAAGTTGAGGCACTAGAATTGAAAAAGAGTGGTCAATTAAAATCTGTTCAAGACATTGCGTGTCAAATACTGTGAAACCAACGAACATTCAACCAATGACTGTCCAACCTTGCCTTCTTTTAAAGAATGTCTCCATGAACAAGCCCATGCATTAAACAGTTTTCAAAGGCCCAACCATAACCCATATTCACAAACATATAACCCTGGTTGGAGAAATCATCCAAATTTCGGTTGGAAGAGTGAGAACAATAATGCTCAAACTTCACGACCACCGTTTCAAGCACACCATAATTTCCAAAATTCTCATGGATATGCACCTCCTTATGCTCCACCTCCTAGAAGAAATCTTGAGGAAACATTGCATGCATTTATGGAAAAGCAAGAGGCAATTAACACTCAACTTGCTCAAAGCATGACAGATTTTAAAGATACTCTTGCAAAATTGACATCTCTCTCGGTTTCCAAGAGAAAGGTAAGTTTTCATCTCAACCACAACAAAATCCCAAGGGGCAATACAATGCGAATGCAAGTAGTTCGGGAAGCCAACACATGGATCAAGTGAAATCGGTCATCACTCTTCGCGAGTGGTAAGGTTATTGAAAAACTCATTCTTGAACCTTGTGAGAATGATGATGAGTCAATCTCCGAGGGTAAGGAAGGGGTTGAATCGATCATTACAAAGAAAAGACTGATTCCCCGCTTGACACTTCCATTTCCTCATGCCATGGCCAAACAAAGGAAAGTCAATAACAACTCGAAATCTTTGAAACTTTCAAACAGGTAAGGATCAATATACCTTTGTTGGATGTTATTAAACTGGTTCCTTCTTATGCTAAATTTTTGAAAGATCTGTGCACTGTGAAGAGAAAACTGAATGTGAAAAAGAAAGCCTTCTTAGCCGAACAAGTAAGTGTTATTCTTCAAAACAATAATGCTTTGAAATATAAAGACCCTGGTTGTCCTACAATTTCATGCTTTATTGGAGAACATAAAATTGAAAGAGCTTTACTTGATCTTGGAGCTAGTGTGAATTTACTTCCATATTCGGTTTTCAAAGTCTCAATCTAGGTGAGTTAAAACCAACTTCCGTAACTCTTTTACTTGCCGATAGATATGTAAAAGTGCCTAGAGGAATAGTTGAAGATGTGTTAGTACAAGTCGATAAGTTCATTTATCCTGTGGATTTTATTGTCTTGGACACACAACTTTGTTGAAGCATGTAATTCATTTCTGTTATTTTAGGACGTCCATTTCTTGCAACTTCTAATGCATTAATTAATTGTAGGAATGGACCGAGGAAGCTATCTTTTGGAAACATGACATTGGAGATGAATATTTTCAACATTTGCAAGCAACCTGGAGATGATAATGATTTACAAGAAGTAGATTTTATTGAAGAATTGGTTTATGATCAATTTGAATCTACTTTGAGTAATACTTGAGTTTGATGAATTTGAAGATTTGCAAATGACTTATTCTCGGGAAGAAATCACGGATGAAAAAGGCACTTGAAAATGTTGATGCGAACCTTTTGTCAAGAGTGACAACATATTCGATATCGACATCACACCAACCGATGATTACTTTCTTGACAAATCCTTACTTTCTCTTAGTTCAATGCCTTGGTTTGCTAAAAATATCAATTTCCTTGCCTCGGGAGATTTGCCAACTCATTGGAGTACCGAAGACAAAGGTAAGTTTTTGAACGAAGTGAAGAAATTTTATTGGGATGACCCTAACTTATTCAAATATTGTCCTGATCAAATATTTCAAAGATGCATTGCGGACAATGAGGTAAGTAGTGTCATTAAATTTTGTCATTCGAAGCATGTGGGAGTCATTTCTCGTCAAAAAAGACCATTGCGAAAATCTTTCAAAATGGATTTTATTAGCCCACCATGTTTAAGGACACACATGCATTCCGCAAAACTTGTGAAAATTGTCAAAAAGTTGATACTTGGTCAAAAAGTTTTGCTTTATAATTCTCGACTCCATTTATTTCCTGGAAAGTTAAGATCAAGATGGAGCGGTCCATTTATTGAGAAACATGTGTATCCTTATGGGGCCTTTGATATTGAGAATCCAAAGAATGACAATGTTTTTAAGAGAGATGGACATCGTTTGAAAGCTTACTTTGATAATTTTCCTAGTGAAAATGAATCCATTGGTTTCAATGATCCTATAGATAAAGGTTGATTATTTTGTTTTTCTCACATTGTTTTTGTGTTTTCTTTTGGTGTGACTCTCGTTTTGCTAGTCTCTCATCCCGGTCAAATGGCGGATAACGGTACTCCGTGACTTAAGTCGGTTCTTTCGGTTTCCCACAATAACGATATACGTGTATATTTGTGCAATTCTTTGCTCTTTCTCACTTCTTTAAAACTCTTCTCCAATTCTCATTTGAAAATGGACAACACTCTTGAAAAATTGAAAAAGTATTTTCCCGCTCTGCCTCAAAATGCGATTACAAAAATTTACCGTGCTAGGTGTGCAAGATTGAAGTTGTTAATGAATCATGGAATTCCTGAAGATATTCGCTGGTTGATTGAAGCAAAGGTCCGATTATCGGTGAGTCCTCCAATTCTTTCATTTCACACATGCCTGGAACAGTAAAAGCACTTTTGCAAAGAAACGTCGTGCAAAACGATCGAAAGTCTGTCACGAGATGTGCCAGATGGACTTGTAATGCAACATGTCGTTCTTTAGGAATGGTATCTATAAACCGTGAAGATAAAATACAATTCATTAAGGATGGCACCGAGTAAGGGGTCTTTAGATAATCTTTTGTTGACCCTTGAGACGCATCCTAGTGGAGATGTGCATCGTGCAATTCATGATTTATGACCCCATTTTCATAAAGAACATGATAGACTTAGTCTTGGGAATCGACTAAAAAAGACCATGTTTGCCGCTTTTAAGAAAACTGGATGGGAAGCCTATCCCCGACCCATAGAGGGCGTTTAAGCCGTTCTTGGACGTAAAACCAAGGGAAGATGTGAGCCACAATCACAACTACCCGTACATACACATGCTTTTTCAAAATAAATAAATAAATAAATAAAGAGAGAGAGAGAGTGAGACTCCAAATTGGCCTACATATAGGTGGTATGATTGCATCTTCAATTTCTCATCTATAAAATCTTCTTTTCCTTCCCCTCATTTCTACTCAACCCTTACATTAGACAGATATAGAAGTGTGTAGAAATGGCGGGTCCCTCAAGTTATCACATCAAAAATATTTGTGTTTTCGGTGGATCCGGTCCTAGGAAGGAAATTGCATTTTTAGAAGCGACAAATCATCTTGGTCGGGTCCTAGGCGAGAGAAAGATTCATTTAGTTTATGGGGGAGGCGGCCTTGGGTTAATGGGGGGTGTGGCAATAGCTGCATTTTTAGGAGGTAGTCAAGTTTTGGGGGTCGTCCCCGAAGCTTTAACAAAAGAGGATATCATTGGAAGAACAATTGGAGAGGAACTACAGGTCTCCACAATGTTTGATCGAATGAATACAATATTTAACCATGCTGATGCCTTCATTGCCTTACCAGGTGGTGGTCTGGGCACATTGGAAGAGATCTTTCATATTTCCTCTTGGGCCCAACTGCACATTCACCATAAACCTATAGGTTTGCTCAATGTTAATGGTTTTTATGATAATTTGTTGTCTTTTCTTGATCAAGGCTGTGGAACAGGAATTTCTAACATCTTCGCACGACAAATCATAATCTCTGCTTTGCCATCTTTTCGAACAATTGATCGACCAACTACAATCTTTCACCCCTATAATTGATCCTTCCATGAGTCGCATAAATTGGTCAACTAAGGAAAGCCGTAAAAAGCTTAGATTGGATTTGAGCCTTCGTTTGTGAATCCTTGTGTCTTTTGGTTTTATTAATAGCATATTATTTTGTGTTGTTATTTCTTATATTTGTTTAAGTGTGTTTCGGGTTTGTCGGTGTTCGTTGTTTCGGTGATGTCTTCTATACTCTATCTTTCTATCTTATGACATTGAGGACAATGTCTCGTTGCAGTTGGGGGGAGAGGGTAGTAGTTGACATTAAAAAAAAAAAAAACAACAACAACAACAACTAACCAACCTAACCTAGCTTTTTAGTTTTAAACCATTTGGCAAAACCTGTTATTACTAGGATGGCGAGTAAAGGGGAATGACTCTTGAGACGCATCTTAGTAAACATTTTCTAATGGTTATTTGCAATATTCATAACAAGGCCTATTAGAATACTTCTTGAAATATTCGGGTTTACAAACTCTCACATTGTTATCACTTGATTCTCGCTCATATACTCATTTAACAAGTATTCTTAAACCTTCATTTTCACACACACACTTTGTAACATATGATTGTGGGTTGCACATTAGATTATTATATTATTTATGTTCTTTTGTTAAAGGTAACAACTAAGGGAAAGGGATAGTCTATGCTTTTCAAAAAAAAAAACAAAAAAAAAATAATAAACAAAAAAAATAAAAAATAAATAAAAAAAATTTGATGATAATAAAAACGTAGATAATTTTGATTTCGTAGCCTCCCTAACCTAAGCAATTAAGCCCGAAGGGGTGTTTTAACACCTAATACCCTAAAGTCAACTGACTTGGGAGCTATTGGCCCAAAGCTTGTTACATGGGTTAAAGAGAAAAGCTTAAGGGAATCAAACATTGCACTATCTACGTATCGATGTCTAACCCGAGTTACTAAGCTCGTAGGGGTGTCTCAACACCTAATGCCCTAAGATCAAGCTGGTGCGGGAGTCATTAGCCGAAAGCTCGTTACATGGGTTAAAGATGCATTGTGTTTTAAGTTATATGTATATATATATATAAAAAAAACAAAGAAAAAAAAAAAGAAGAAGAAAGAAAAAAATAATAAAATAAAATAAAATAATCCCAACCCAAGGAAGTTAACCTTAAACATTAGAACAAAATATTGTTTTCTTCTAATAGAAGCCCCATCATCTATGTTTCATACATTGAGCACATAACAAGGAAGGTTTATTAATATTTTGTTTAAGAGATATTGAGCGAGATATATAAAATTTAATGAGAGTTTGTTTATCCGGATAGATTAATGGAAGTTGAATGATGAATGCCTTGCTTTGTGAAAGTTGCAAATTGTTTTTCTATTTTAACGCTTTGATTACTAGGGACTAGTAATAAGCTGGTTGGGGGGGTGTGATTAGTACTTAAAAGTGTATTTTTATCAAGGTTTTATATCATCATTTTGCACTTAAAGTATCAATAACTCCTTAACTAAAGCATGTTTTATAATAACATATCTAATAATATAAGATACCTTTAATTTATGGTAAATGTTCATCTTAAATGCAGGCCTATCACATAAATGAAAGAATTGATTGATGAGTTGAAGTACTTGAAATTGAAAGGACAAAGAGATGTCCAAACTTAGAAAAGAGATCTTTGGTGCAGTCCAAACTGGAACACTGTTTGGTAATCGGGTCATATCTGGAGCTGTAGATCTCTGATTTAGGTCTACCTTATATGGATGGAAAGCTAAGACATAGGCCTACAACTTTTATGAGGAGTCCAAGATTTAAGAAGGCCGTTTTCAAGTCCAAATTATAGCAACAACGAAGAAGTCCGAATCTGTCCTGCAGCCCAGACACTGTTCAGTGTTCAGCCCATATCTCGAGTTCTAGAAGTCCAAATGATCTCACAATTTTACCCTAGAAAGATGAGACAATTGCCTAGAACTTTCATGATTGAAGTTTGTTCAAATTATGACGTCATCAATGACGTTTTTAGCAGACAAGAAGATAAGAATTGTCATCAAGTCAAGATGTGGCCACCCATTCATCAATTAGTCAACAAATCAATAGTTCCGAATTTTGGCCTATAAAAGAAGGCATTTGCCATGTATTTAGGCATCTTGGTGTTGAGATCAAGATCATGCTCTTGCTTTCTCTCTTTGTATTGCTTATGCTTTGCTTTCATTAATATCAAGTTTATGCCTTTCATTTCCTTTCCTTTACTTAGTTAACTTTTATCTTATTTATGTTCTTATCTTGTTTATTTATGTTTCTTTCTTTCATTATGTCTAGCTAAGTTAATTATGTCAAGGTGAAAAGGTTACACTAATGGTGTAAGGATAAGTATAATATAAACTCAACATGGACTTTAATGTTGGATACTAACATGCTTTATATTTGTTATCTTATTCACTTTTAATACTTTGCTTGTTAAATGGTTAATCTAGATTTATGTTGTATAACACTTGGTACAACAAATACTTGGCACTTTCATAGCCCATACTTGTATGGTATAACCGACACCTGAGCTATGAAAGGAACTTGATTTGTTGTTAACATAAGTTATAATCATGAATGCCCGACAACATTTACAAGTATTAGCATTATTCGAATAAGATAACTAATGTAATCATGTTAACAATTTATAATCCGATTGGAACCTCCTTTGTGTGTGGTTTCCAATTGAATAAAAAGAGTTTATACTATACTTGTTTGAAATACCATTAGTGGATCCTCTAACCTTGACATTTGTTGTTATCATTGTTTAATCCTTACGTTAATCTTCCATCTCAAAGCTCTCATCAACTTCTTCCTCTTCTTCTTCACTATTATTATTATTGTTGTTATTGCTTGTTGTTGCATTATTGTTATCTATAATTTATACAATTAACCTCCCCGTGGTTCGACCCCGGTCTTGCCGGGTTATTTATTACTTCGACACTCCTGCACTTGGAAAAAGACATCAATCTTTTGGTCGTGTCAGGGCTCTTACTTTGATAAAGCATCTTGCTTTTAATATTTTGTAAGTGAACGAGAGTCCTCCAAGCATCATCATTGCTTCATAGCCTTTTAACTTCCTCAGCAAAATAAGGATAATAATCTTTCTTTGTTTAATCTCTAGCCCTACCCCAATTCATTCTTTGTTATATCTGAAGCCAATTGTCTCTCCCACAATGTAAAATATATATTACAAAATTGTAATATATTATTTCATATTTTTATTTGTAAATTACTAAATTAAAAATAATAAAAGAGTAGAAATCGCATAATTCAACTCTTATACTATTAAATCATTTTAAAGGCTATAATAAGGGTTAATCTAGCGCATGAGATAACTTTTCTTATACTTTTATGGTTTTACTTCAATATATATCTTAAAGTAAACCTTGTAATATGAATTTTTAATTAGTTTAAGTAAAAAATAAACACATTTTAAGAAATTTTAATTTAAACTTTTATTTAAAAAAATTATCTTAAGTTCTCTTTCTTTAAAAATTTATATACACAAAAATGACTTTTTCATTTTATAATTTTAATACATGTAACATATTAAATTTAATGATTTATAAAAATTTTAACGGCTCATTCATAATTTTAGATAATAAACTAGATTTACCTAATAAGTTTTTAAGGATAAATAAACATAAATTGAATTATAGATTTATTGGTTTAATAAATACTATTTTTAGAACAACAAATATTATATGAAATTGTTTTTAATAAATAATAATTCAATTTTAATTAGGCCGAAAGAGACACAATACATAGGCACCGTTTGAGAACGGTACAAATTTGTTCTTTTAATTTTTATTTTTTTATATAAAATTAATATTATTTAGATGTTTTTAAATTATTTTGATGCGTTAATATAAAAAATAATTTTATAAAAAAATAAAAATTATTATTTTAATATATTTTTAAATAAAAAATACTTTTAAAAATATTATTTTAATATACTTTTAAATAAAAAATACTTTTAAAAATAACTATCACCATTCAAATAAATACTCTAATAATCCATGAACGTGCCCACATGCAACCAGATAAAAAAATAATAATAATAAATTTTTTTATTGTTCCCATTTTCCTCATGATCTTTACTCCCTCCCTTCCTTTCTCCCTCAAGCTTCACCGACTAATTTCCTTTCAATTACCCCCAAGATTTCATTTATTTACAACCAAGTCTTCATCCTTGCATTCTTCAATCCTCAAAATTTTAAATAAACTTTAAGGCAAGATCTAAATTCCAAATCATTTGTTTCCAACTCAGTCTGAGTCAAAGATGCTGGACCGGTGCCTCGGGACTCATCGATTCCGCCAGATCCAAAGAGCAACCCGCCACGGAAAAATCACACTTCTTTGCCTCTTCATGACCGTAGTCGTCCTACGTGGCACAATCGGCGCCGGCAAGTCCGGTACGCCAGAACAAGACTTCAACGACCTCAGAAACCACATCTACGCCTCTCGCAAACACGCTGAGCCACACCGAGTCCTCACCGAGTCGAATCAGTCCAACAACAACAAGAACGACGAAGGGAGTAATGCAAATGATGCGAATAATTATGCCGCATTTGACATCAACAAGATCTTGGTCGATGAAGGAGAGGACGAGAAACCGGATCCGAATAAACCGTACATTCTGGGTCCGAAAATATCAGATTGGGATGAACAGCGGGCGAGATGGTTGAGTGAAAACCCTAATTTTAGCAATTTTATCGGGGCAAACAAACCGCGTGTTTTGTTAGTAACTGGATCTTCGCCGAAGCCGTGTGAGAATCCGGTAGGGGATCATTACTTGTTAAAATCTATAAAAAATAAGATTGATTATTGCAGGCTTCATGGAATTGAGATATTTTATAATATGGCATTGCTGGATGCGGAAATGGCAGGGTTTTGGGCGAAATTGCCTTTGATTAGGAAGCTATTGATTTCGCACCCGGAGATTGAGTTTTTGTGGTGGATGGATAGTGATGCTATGTTTACGGATATGGCTTTCGAGGTGCCGTGGGAGAGGTATAAGGATTCGAATTTTGTCATGCACGGATGGAATGAAATGGTTTATGATCAAAAGAATTGGATTGGATTGAATACTGGGAGTTTTTTGCTGAGGAATTGTCAGTGGTCGTTGGATCTTTTGGATGCGTGGTCACCAATGGGGCCAAAAGGGAAGATTAGAGATGAAGCAGGGAAGGTGCTTACCAGGGAACTCAAGAATAGGCCGGTTTTCGAAGCGGATGATCAGTCTGCGATGGTTTATTTATTGGCTACACAAAGGGACAAGTGGGGTGATAAGGTGTATTTAGAGAATGCTTATTATTTGCATGGTTATTGGGGGATTTTGGTTGATAGGTATGAGGAAATGATTGAGAATTATCACCCAGGTCTTGGTGATCATCGTTGGCCGCTTGTTACTCACTTTGTGGGGTGCAAGCCTTGTGGGAAGTTTGGAGATTATTCAGTGGAAAGGTGTTTGAAGCAGATGGATCGCGCATTTAATTTTGGGGATAATCAAATTTTGCAGATTTATGGATTTACTCATAAATCGCTGGCTAGTCGGAGAGTTAAGAGAGTGAGAAATGAGACAGGCAATCCACTTGAAGCGAAGGATGAGCTTGGCTTACTTCACCCTGCATTTAAAGCTGTCAAGGCATCAGCATCTTGAGAGGTTTGACGATGAATTCCAATGCAAGCTGCTTTTTTTTTTTTTTTTTTTCATTTTAAGTTATAGTGCATGTCAACTTGCTCGCAGTTGCTGTTATTGCTTGTAGAAGTACTGGATATTGTATTCTGGATGTTCTTTTCCTAATTTTTGTGTTATCAGTGTTTAAATTATATTGATTTTGAAATGAAAGCAATTAGTCTGACTTCTGACTCTAATTTTATTTCATGGTTACTTTACATCTCATCCCACGTTCCTAAATGAAAAGCTTTAAACTTGCGTTACCAAATGGAAAGCATCAATTTTGATACTTTTTATTTGGAACCTACATTTCCAAACGGGTTCTTAGTTTGCAGAAACTCGAGGAAACTATTTTTGTTTTGGAAAAGCTGAACAATTTACTATCCTTTTACATCTCCTTGTGATATTTTAAGTGACACTAATCTCAATCAGTCCTCATCATGACTTTGAACCGAGTGAGAAAATAAACCATCATACCCAATTTTAGGCTCTATCCAAATTTGTCTTTTAAGATGAGATGAAGGTTGTGAATTTTGTCCAACTGCTTAGCTAATGTTTATTTATGACACAAAGATAACATGTACCTAGGATTATTGGGAACAAAAAACCCCCACCCAACAAATATTGATTCGCGAACGAGAAGTATTAGGATGACGCCACGAAGCTAGTTGTTTTTCGATAAATCGTTTTCAGTTCTTTAGAGAACCAAAGAAGGAAGATTATCCCACCAACTACAAGAGCTAGGACAAAGAAGCTTAAAGAAGCATTGAATGAGCTTGTACATAATATATGAAGCAAGATGGACCTAGAGGAGCTTGGGAGATCTAAGGAGCATGAAGGACAACCTCTAATTCAGGTCCAAGAAGAGCCCAATTCGTGTGGAACAAAAGGCTGACGGTCTGGCCCTATAACAACCCACACACAAAGACACAAATTCCCGGAAAGCGAAGTAAATCAGGTTTGATAGGAGTGTGACACAAAGATAACTTGTACCTAGACACCAGCACTAATGGAAACGGAAAACCCCCATCCAAAAAATATTGATTCGCGAACGAGAAGTATTAGGATGACGCCACAAAGCTAGTTGTTCTTCGATAAATTGTTTTAAGTTCTTTAGAGAACCAAGGAAGGGAGATTATCCCACTAACTACAAGAGCTAGGACAAAGAAGCTTAAAGAAGTATTGAATGAGCTTGTACATCATATATAGAGTAAGATGGACCTAGAAGAGCTTGGGAGATCTAAGGAGCATGAAGGACAGCCTCAAATTCAGGTCCAATAAGAGCCCAATTCGTATGGAACAAAAGGCTGATGGTCTGGCCCTATAACAACCTTGGTAGGGTTGTTTTTTCTAATGCTACTAGGATAGAAAGTCAGCAACTTATTCACCGAATTAACGAAGTCGGCCAACTCTTGTTTCTAAAGAGGGGAGGATTTTTTTACTGTTTTTCCCGACCTAGGAAGAAAAGTAATTAAATCAACAACAAAGAAGGAAATTTGCTTCGTTATTTGTCCAAGTTATACAAGGAAATACAAGCTAATCAAGGAAAAGAAAGGGGACGACAAAGAAGGAAACCAAATCATATTAATTAGGTTTTTTATTTTCTCAAGTTATATGCGTTAAAACAATACCAGACTTTATGTTATTTTTATTTCTTTATGTTTTGGGTTATATTTGGGTTTAATTGTAAGTGAGCCTCATATAAGTCCGTCCATACATGGGGTCCATTAGGGTGTATTTTAGTTTAAAGTTAGTATAAATAAGAGCATAATTAGACATGTAAGGTTACGCAATTTTCAGATCAATAAACTTCTTTTGCCGCATTTGTTGTGTGTTGGTGGGATAATCTCCCTTCATTGTTTCTCTAAAGAACTGAAAAATGACTAATCGAAGAACAACTGACTTTGTGGCGTCAACCTTATACTTCTCATTCGCGAATCAATATTCATTGAGTGGGGGTTTTCGTTTCTAATAGTGCATCGGTTTATCCATCTGTTTGGGGGTGACAAGTAGTTGAAAACAACAGTTTAGTATCCAATTTGCCCCATTAAAGATCTTTGTAGAACTAGAAGATTCTCAAAACAAGCTGCCACACCTTTTTAGGAAAAGAATCCTAGCCAAGAAGTCCACAAGTCAAAAGGAAGTAAATAACAAAATTTGTATAGCTTCTGTTAACCAGTATTTCAGTGCCTTCTCGAACTTTGATTGACCTGACATTTTAACCTAAGGTAGTACAACATGTTTGGAGAGTCCATGTAAACTTTTAGCCTGATCCAACAGTTGGATTGAGAATTATGACCGTTGCTATAAACCTGGACCGTTGCGTATTTACGACAAAATCTGAATCTGACCTTACTTGGGTCATTTCACAAGGCTGAACCGTATCAATAACGCATACAAAATTGATTTTCCAGGTGAGTATAGTGTTAGTGTTACCTTTAATGTTGTTAATCTTACGTTGTTTGACACATATTTTGATTCAAGGTCGAATCCTTTTTAGGAGAGAGGGGATGATGTGGACCAACCCATAAACACCAGTAAGGACCCATTACATGTTCCAAATGGTCCAATGATTCGGTCCAAGACAAAAGCATTGAATGCATTGGTTTTGATGGTTTCAACCAAGTTAGAATTGAAAGGTCCATTGGAGTATCAAGAGGAGGTCCTAGTACATCTTATCCATGTGCAAGAGGGGTTTAATACAACCTTATTTGGGCCATGAGGTGAGGACAATAAAGAAAATAAAAGAATCTTACTACAACTTGGAAACAACATGGATGACTACCTTTTCCTTTTGTTTATAGGATTAATGGGCTGCATGGAAGGTAGGGGTAAGTATTTTCAGTTCGGTCCAGTTTTGGGCCAAAATAAGTAATCAAACCGAATATATTTGTTTTCAAGTTTTTGAACCGAACCGAACCAAACCGAAAATGGGTTCGAACCGACCATGTTCGGCTTGGTTTTTTTTCCCTTCCAAACCAATTTAAACTGAAATTATTTCTGGGTTTTTTCACTTATCATATTTTTTCAGGGATTCTATTTTCATTTTATTTCTAATTTCACGAGATCCGTGCTTTCGTGCTTATTTTCTAAGAAATCTTGGCTTTCTCAACAAGTATGGCTCTTTTTTAAACTGGTTGGGCATGCATGATATCCAGAAATTCAACCCCAATTTTCTTTTTGTAAGATCTTTGCTAAAAAATTAAACTTTGCAAAAAGATATACAAAACAAAGGAAAGATCAAAAGATATCTATTATTAAAATGTAAAACCATCAAAACTTTATTATTTGAACAAGAGGAAATAAAAAAAAAGGAAGGGCCAAACCCTTACACGCTAGAGAGTCAAAACCATTACATGCTAGTTTAAAAAATCCCCTTATTTTCCTCTCCAATCTTCCCTCCACTTCGTTTTGGCGCCACCACCACACACCCGAAAAGAAAAAACCCTAAACTAGCTCTCAATGGCGACCGATCCAACTCAGTCTCCTTCTCCAATCAAAGAGGAGAGATGCGAGAGAAAGGGAGGGGAGAGATGCGAGAGAGAAGGGGGCGGGGCGCTTTTTTTGTTTTTAGGGAATGCAGAGAGCAAAGTTTAAGCTTTAGGCTTAGGGTTAGAAAAAACATCCTATTTATAGTTGTTTTTTTTGTAAGTGCTGGCCTGGTTGAACCGGTTCGGTTTGTTCGGTTCAATCGGTTTAGGACTTTGGAAACCGAAACTGAACCGAACCGGAACTTTTTTGTGATTTTTTAATCGGTTAATTCGGTTTTTTTTTTAGTTCGGTGTTTTCGGTTATTGTTTTTCAGTTTTCTCGATTTATCAGTTTTTTTGCTCACCCCTAATGGAAGGCTATAAATAAAAGCCTTGACTCAGTTTTGTAATATTTTACTTCCTTCTCTTCTTCTCTTGGCAGAACACGGATTTAATATTAGGGGCTTTATTTTAATTTGTTCAAGAACTTTACTTTGTTTTCAGTTAGGATCCAAAGTTTGTTTGGATCAAGTTATGAGCTTTTCAGTTTCGGGTTTTGGGTCAGTTTTGAGTGGACCTCATATAAGTCTACATAAGGAGTCTATTAGGGTTAATTTTTCAAGAACTATACTCATGTAACCAAAATCTTAGCAGCCTTTGATGAATATTACTTCTGAATTCTTTAGTTTTAATGTGTGAGAGTGATTCTTGCATTCTTCAGTTCTTGAACGAACTGAATCTGACTTATCGAAGATTAACTAATTTCATGGCATCATTCTACTCATTCCAATAGTATTGGTGCCTTGGGGCAGGTTTCCATTGTGTCAATCCTATCAGACCTTTTTCAGCTTTCTGGGATCGGATCTCAATCTTGATTATGGGTTGCGTGACCACGAGGTTTACATCAAGAGGGATGGTGTTTTGTTTAGATCTGACATAATAGTATCTGCGAAAATTAGTTAATGGTAAAAAAATATCTTCACATCGCTCGTGTTTTGCTCAAACACTCTTTATATCCTCGCACGCTCATACCTCTCGTTTCACCTTGCGATTCTTGCAAAATTGAAACCAACACCAAACAGAACCAACTTAGTTGCGCAATCCAAATATGTATAAATGACTCAAGAAGCAATAAAAACCAAAAAACAAGCAAAATGAAACCGCGATGATAGTGTTGCAAGTAACAAGCGAACCTATCCGAAATATGAAGAAACTGAACACTCGAATAAAAATAGAAACAAAATATTCAAAACAATGAAACAACACCCAAATATGTTAGATATGTTGAAAATAAACTGCAAGAAACGAAAACAACAGAAAGAAAGTGAATTTTAAAAGTTGACGCAAAACAGACCCCTTTACGACGAGTTAAGTCCGAATCTGGAACCTAAAGTAAATGATGTCAAATTAAGTAAATGATGACCAAAATATAGTGCTATTGCAACCCCAATAGACAGAATATAAAATTTGAGCAATTTACAATAAGGTTTGATATGCTAACGCAAAAATGTTATGAATCAAACCTGATTAGACCCGAAATTGAAAACCGAAGCAAATGATATCCAATTGACTCCAAAATTAATATGTGGTATTTGAGCTCATTCCGAGTTGATTTGATTCAATTTTTCCTTGTTTAGTTTTCCGCGGCAGAAACCAATAAATATCTTTTTGAACGATTTTTTTCTTTCCTTTCTCTTTTCTCTTTTTTTTTATGCTACTGATATATTTTGGACAGTAACATAACGAAATAATTTTTTATTTTTTGATATGCCGCAAATTCAATGAGAAGAAGAAATTGGACATTAAGGATTTTTTGCGAAATTAACAAGAAATGAAAATTTCAACAGGATATATAGCCTTATTAATGGAGTTGGGCTCTAATACCAAATGATGCGAACCTCTTGAACACGCGGTCAAGCAACCCACATGCAAAGATATCAAATTCCCGGAAAAGGCAAGTAAATCAGGTTTGATAGGAGTGTGACACAAAGATAACTTGTACCCAAGCACCAACAATATTGGAAACGGAGACCCCCACCCAATGAATATTGATTCGTGAACGTGAAGTATAAGGATAACGCCATGAAGTCATTTGTTCTTCGATAAGTTGTTTTTCAGTTCTTTAGAAGGAAGTGAGATTATCCCACCAACACACAACAAATGCGGCAAAATAAGTTTATTGATTTGAAAATTGTATAACCCATACATGTCTGGTTATGCCTTTATTTATACTGACTCTAGACTGAAACAAACCCTAATTGATGCAAACCTCGTGATCACGTGGTCACGCAACCCACACGCAAAGACACCAATTCCTGGAAAGCCAAGTAAATCAGGTTTGATAGGAGTGTGACACAAAGATAACTTGTACCTAGGCACCAACACTATTGAAAACGGAAAACCCCCACCTAACGAATATTAATTCGCGAACGAGAAATATAAGGATGACACCACAAAGACAGTTGTTCTTCGATTAGTCGTTTTTCAGTTCTTTAGAGAACCATGGAAGGGAGATTATCTCACCAACACACACACAAAGTGCGGCAAACAAGAAGTTTTATTAATCTGAATTGTCTAACTTACATGTCTGGTTATGCCTTTATTTATACTAACTCTAGACTTAAATAAACCCTAATGGAACCCCCTTAGGTGGACTTATATTAAGCCTACTTACAATTGACCCAAATAAGTAATAATAACCCAAAGACTAAGAAGAAAATAATAAAAATCCAAAAATTACCATTCTAAATATGCTAGAATCAGATTTGTCACCATTAAAAAGTCCCAAATAAACTACAAAATCTGATCTGAAGGTAGAATTTATTGTGAAGTCTTCTTTCCTTTTTGTAGCTAGGATGAATAAGGAATCCTTGTAAGAAAAGAATTCTAAAATAATTATGAATCCTTGCCACACTTGGAAACTATGTTGCAACCCATTAAAAATCTTTGTAGAATTAGTAGATTTCCAAAATAAGCTGCCACATCTTTTTAGAAAAAGAATACTAGCCAAATAGGAAGTCCACAAGTCAAAAGGAAGTAAATAACAAAATTCGTATAGCCTCTGTTGACCCATATTGAGATGCCCTCCCGAACTCTGATTGACCTTAAACCAAGGTAGGACAACATGTCAGGAGACTCCACATAAAATTGCAGCTCGATCCAACGGTCGATATTGAGAATTATGACTGTTGCCGTAAAACTGGATAGGTGCACTTTTTACATCAAAATCCAAATTTGACCTTGCCTGGATCGTATCACTTGGATTCTTTTTTTAGAACACTAATCTCTTTATTTCTCTCCCTTTGATACCACCTCTCCTTTTGAATCTGCATTTTCTTTTGCCATAACACCTCATCAAAATACATGATGAAATCCTTTTGGTTTCTAGGTTGTCAAAAACCTTCCCGATAGCCTATGGTCTCATCCTTAAAACCTCCATCAGCAATATCATCAATATCCTCCTCAAAATCTTCATAATCAGCCCACTGTGGTCTTTCGGGCCCACTGTCATTGTTTGATTTCGGTTCAGCTCCAACCTTTCTCACATCTTGGGTACATGTCCCATCCATGTTTCCATTTTTCCCACCTTCTCAAGTCTGTCACACACGTTCCCCATCATGGAATTCATTAATGATGCGAACCTCGTGATCACATGGTCACGCAACCCACACGCAAAGACACCAATTCCTAGAAAGCCAAGTCAATAGGGTTTGATAGGAGTGTGACACAAAGATAACTTGTACCTAGGCACCAGCACTATTGGAAACGGAGACCCCACCCAACGAATATTGATTCGCGAATGGGAAGTATAAGGATGACGCCACGAAGACAGTTGTTCTTCGATAAGTTGTTTTCAGTCCTTTAGAGAACCAAGGAAGGGAGATTATCCCACCAACACACAATAAGTGCAAGAAAGAAGTTTATTGATCCGAAAATTGCATAACCTTACGTGTCCGGTTATGCCCTTATTTATAGTGACTCCAAACTAAAATAAACCCTAATGGACCCCTTATGTGGACTTATATGATGCCCACTTCAATTAAACCCAAATAATACACATAAACCCTAAACTAAGAAGAAAATAATAGTAACAATAATAAATCCAAATTTAATAACCTAAATATAATAGGATCAGATTTGTTGCCCTTTGGAAGTCCCATATAAGCTAGGAGAATCAAATCTGAAGGTAGAATTAATTCTAAAATCTTCTTTTCTTTTTTTGTAGCTAGGATGAATAAGGAATCCCTGTAAGAAAAGGATTCTGAAACATTTATGAATCCTTGCCACACATGGAAACTATGTTGCAGCCCATTAAAGATTTTTAAAGAATTAGAAGATTTCCAAAATAAGCTGCCACATCTTTTAAGAAAAAGAATCCTAGCCAAATAGGATGTCCACAAGTCAAAAGGAAGTAAATAACAAAATTCATACACCCTCTGTTGACCCGTATTTTGATGCCTTCTCAAATTCCGATTGATCTGAAATTTTAACTCAAGGTAGGACAACATGTCAGGAGACTCCATGTAACATTTCAGCCCGATCCAATAGTCGGATTGAGAATTATGACTATTGTTGTAAAACTAGATAGTTGCACATTTTACATCAAAAGCCAAATTTGACCTTGCCTAAATCGTATCACTTCTTGAACCCGAATTAGATGAATTAAAGGTTGTCCTTCATACTCCTTAGATGTCCAAAGCTCCTTTAGGTCCATCTTGCTCCATATGTTCTGTACAATCTCATTCAATGCTTATTTAAGCATCTTTGCCCTATCTCTTGTAATTGACCCAATTAGCACCTCCAATGGGTCGTTAGCATGATCACGGTTGGTGCTGGGTTGATCCTCATCATTTTGACTTGATTTTGGGCATGAATCGGTTGAGTAAACATAGATCACAAGTGGATTGTTTCACCAACACGATGAATATCCAAGGAATAGGTGAGGAGAGAGGAGTACTTAGAGGAGAGAGAAAAATAATCCTGAATTGTATAATTTTAGTCATGACGACCAGAATGTTGATTAGGAAAGGGTGTCATGCTTGGTTGTCTCATATGAGAGAATTGAAATGAATAGAATAGGATTGGCTAGTATTCCTATTGTAAAGGGATTTCAAGATATATTTTCAAAGGAGTTACTTGGACTACCCCCAGTTAGGAAAATTGAAGTTGCAATTGAAACCCTCACAGGAATCACTCTTATATCACAGTCTCCTTATAGGATGACACTCATAGAACTAACCGAATCGAAGATCCAACTTCGGGAATTGTGGGACAAAGGTTTTATCCAACCTAACAACTCACATTTGGGAGCCCGGTACTAATCATAAAGAAGAAGGATGGTACACTTCGGTTATGTATTGACTATCGTTAATTGACTAATGTGATAGTGAAGAATAAGTATCCACTTCCGTGAATAGATGACCCGTTTGTTCAATTAAAGGGTGCTAAAGTGTTTTTTTAGATAAATTTGAGGTCGAGGTACCACCAGTTAATCATCAAGGAGCAAGACATACAAAACACTACTTTTAGGACTCGATACGAGCATTACGAGCTCTTAGTGATGCCTTTTAGGTTGATAAATGCCCCGACAATATTTATGGATTTGATGAATCGGGTGTTTCGACCTATTTGGATAAGTACGTGGTGGTAGATATTGATGACTAGCTCTTATATGGAACATGAGTAACATTTGAGGAAAGTACTATAAATTTTAAGGTAGAATAAGTTAAATGCAAAACTGGATAAATATGACTTTTGACTAAAGGAAATAGTATTTTTTGGGACATGTTATCTCCGCATGAGGAATATTTATGGATCCAGGAATGATGGAGGCTATTTTGAAATGAGAAAGACCTTCCAATGTGATAGAAATCCGGAGTTTTTTGGGTCTTGCGGGGTATTATAGGAGATTTATTAAAGGTTTTTCTACAATAGCATCACCTATGACCAAGTTAACTTGTAAGGAAGTAAGGTTTGTTTGGTCAAAAGAATTTGGGGAGAGCTTCCAAGGATTGAAGGAAAGACTCACTTGTGCTTTTATGTTTGCTCTTCCTTCAAGGACAAAAGGATTTATTGTGTACAATGATGGTTCTAAGAGAGGTTTGGGATGTGTATTGATGCAACATGGAAAAGTAATTGCTTATGCCTTAAAACAACTAAACTATCGTCAAGTCCATGATCTAGAACTTGCAGTAGTAGTGTTTGCCCTACAAGTATAGAGACATTATCTATACAGACCATAAGAGTTTGAAGTATTTAATGTCATAAAAGCAGTTAAACATGCGGTAAAAGAGATGTGCGGAGTTGATAAAGGACTACGATTGTGTAATTAACTATCATCCTGGTAAGGCTAATGCAGTAACACATGCCTTGAGCTAAAAAGGGAAGATAGTTGCTGCGAACCGTGATCACGTGGTCATCCAACCCACACGCAAAGACATCAAATTCTCGGAAAAGCCAAGTAAATCAGGTTTGATAGGAGTGTGACACAAAGATAACTTGTACCTAGGCACCAACATTATTGGAAACGGAAACCCCCACCCAACGAATATTGATTCGCGAACGGGAAGTATAAGGATGACGCCTCGAAGTCAGTTGTTCTTTGATAAGTTGTTTTTCGGTTCTTTAGAGAACCAAGAAAAGGAGATTATCCCACAAATACACAACAAGTACGGCAAACAAGAAGTTTTATTAATCTGAATTGTGTAACTTACATGTCTGGTTATGCCTTTATTTATACTAACTCTAGACTTAAATAAACCCTAATGGACAACTTACAATTGACCCAAATAAGTAATAATAACCCAAAGACTAAGAAGAAAATAATAAAAATCCAAAAATTACTATCCTAAATATGTTAGAATCAGATTTGTCACCCTTAAAAGTCCCAAATAGACTATGAAATCTGATCTGAAGGTAGAATTAATTATGAAGTCCTCTTTCGTTGCTACAAAGCTAGGATGAATAAAGAATCCTGGTAAGGAAATGATTCTGAAACATTTATGAATCCTTGCCACACTTGGAAACTATGTTGCAACTCATTAAAGATCTTTATAGAACCAGGAGATTCCCAAAACAAGCTGCCACATCCTTGTAAGAAAAGGATCTCACAAATCCCGATTTGCAACACATCCCGAAAGTACCAAGATGTATAAAGACTTGAAAGGATACTACTAGTGGCCTAACATGAAAAGAAAAATTGCAGAATTTGTGTCAAATTATGGGATTTGTCAGCAAGTAAAGGTAGAACAGCAGAGGCCTGCATGGAAATTACAACCACTATCGTTCCCGAAATGGAAATGGGAGGACATTACCATGGATTTTGTACTAAGGGGTAAGAAGGGTAATGATGATATATGGGTGATTGTGGATCGACTAACGAAGTCTGGTTTGTTTCTACCCATGAAAATGATGGATTTAGTGGAGAAATTCGCTAATTTATACATGAATGAGATTATTAGACTTCTTGGGGTAACAATATCGATCGTGTCTGATCAGGATCAAAGGTTATTTTTGAAGGTGGCACCTTAGAAGGGCATCATTCGATTTGGAATGAAAGGAAAACTTGCCTCGGGATACATTGGCCCGTTTGAGATTATAGAAAGGATAAGGCCAATGGCTTATCGGGTGGAATTGCCCGCACATCCGGATAATATTCATAACGTGTTCCATATATCCTTGTTATGGAAAGAAAAGATGGATCTCTTGTGAGTGTTACCACCAGTTTCTATAGAAGTAAGAGGGGATTTGACTTTGGAGACAAAACCAGTCAAAATTTTGGATTGGGGTGAGAAAGTGTTAAGGAATAAAAGAGTTCCCTTGATGAGAGTATTATGGAGGAACTCTTAGATAGAAGAAGAGACGTGAAAGAGGGAATCCAAAATTAAGGAGAAATATCCACATCTATTCTCCAATGCAGGTATTCTACTTAAATTTTGAGGACAAAATTTCTATTAGAAGGGGAGAATGTAAACCCCAAAAATAAACTTTTACATAAATTTAAAATAATATAGATAAAAAAAACTTTAAATTAACCTTGTTGTCATAACCCCATTTTGGGTTATTCCGCAAATTAATCTTTTTTCTTTCTAAAATAAAAAAAAATAAAAATTGATATTTTAGCAAAAGCAAGCTGGGAGGATTTCACGTGTAGAAAAAATCAAGCTACAATTTTGGATGGAATCGGGAACCTAATTGTACCCTATTTTACCTAAAACTAAAAGACAATGCAAATTCAAAGTTAAATCAAATCATTATTGGACAAATCTGTATAAAAACTAAGCCTAAGGACATAATTAAATTTTTAATGGGCCATTTTGATTTAATCATGAGCCAAATTAAACTTTAATTATGTTTAAGAATTAATTTGGATTTAATTAGGTGCAAAGACCAAATTAAGGGTTTACTTGGTGAAAAATTAAGTTTGGAAGCCTAATTTGGGCTTAATTGAAAAAATTAAAATTTTCATAGACCAAATTTAATTTTTACCAAGTGAATTGATTGAAAATGCAAGAAAATCAAAGTTTTGAGGTCAATTAAGGGCTAAATTAAAGAAATTTATGGTCAAGGACCATTTTGAAATAGACATCGAACTTTAGGGACCTAGTTGGCTGAAATCAAGGGTGAAATTGAAGAGATTTGAAGGTTTAATGGTCAATTAGGTGTTAAATTGAAAAAATATTAAACCAAAGACCAAAATAAAAAAGGCACTGAAATCCAGGGCTGGAGTTGAAGTTTGTCGGGGGCAAAATTAAAACAAAATTGAAAGTTTGAAGCCAACCAGGGGTGTAATTAAGAGAAATCAAAAGAAGAAGCTGCTTTGGGGTTGGCCTGAGGGAGGAGAAAATCTGGTCCAAAGTTGACAAAAAATCAATCCCCCCCATTTTTGCTGCCACCGTGAACTTTCTCCCCTCCCTCTCTCTCCACCGTGGCCTTTAGCCACCAACACCATCACCACTGACTTGACCACCACCATCTTCACCACAAGCAGTCACCCAACCACCTCACGTGATAAGTGCACCACCGAGTTCTCTCTCTCTCCCTTTGCAAACTTCTTCTTCTTCCCCCTCCAAAGAACTTACCACCTATTTGACCACCGTCCTCTCCACCAACTCCACGGCCAGGCCACCAGTAGCTTCCCAAGCTAGATAAACCTCTCCCTTCTTCTTCTCCTTCGTTCCTCCCCGTCTTCTTTTTGCATGCGGGGCGTCAAGAGGGGGAATAATTCCTCCCCCAAGTTTGGGCCGAATCTAACTCGGACAAAAAAAAGACCCCGATCTATTAGGGCGACATTTGCCCAACCCCTTCGTGGGGCCGACATTTGCCCAACCCCTTCATTGGGCCGACATCGGTTGCACCCTTTTGTGCCAATTTGGCCCACTAGGCCGGGCTCAGCCCATATAACCGACCCAAACCAATATATTCAATAATAATTTAATTGTAATATAATATTATATAATTAAAAAAACAAAAATCTCAAAAATATTCAAGGGTTATTTTAAAATATTTCTGATTTTCTCTAGTGTTTTTCTATCAATTTTACATAATATTGCGTTGTATTTTTATATTGTAAGATATAGATCCGAATTATGATATTAAAATACCCGGGTTTTCTCGAAACCTTTCTTTAAAAAAATTCAAAAAAAAAACCTAAAAACTTTCAAATTAATTTCTCATTTTAAAAAATAAAAAATATTTTGTTTTCAAGCATACAAACAAATCCTAAAGGTTTTCCAAGCATGTTTTCATAAAAAAATTTGCATCTTTCTCATATTTTAAAAATGCAAAAAAAAAGATATCATAACGTTCATGATTATTTGTTAGGATTTGATAAAAATATCATAAACTTCTCACCAATCATTTTGTTCACTTTATATTAGGATATAGATGTTGATACGATCCAAAATAAGGTCAGATTCAGATTTTGTCGTAAAATTTTCTAATATCCAGTTTTATGCTTTTGAGCATAACTGAAATCCAACCATTGCATCGAGCTGAAATTTGACCTGAAAATCCCGGAGGTATTAGTCTATGTTGGGGTAAAGTTTTAGATGAATCGAACTTCAAGAAGAACTTGTGATATAGGTCGGAAACAGTCCATACGAGTTTTGTTATTTACATCCTATTTGGCAAAGATCCTTTTCCTACAGGGATGTGAGAGCTTGTTTTGGGAATTTCCTATTTGGCAAGGATCTTTAATGAGTTGCAATATAATATCCAAGTGTGGCAATGACTCATTAATGGTTCATAATCATTTTCTTATAAGGATTCGTTATTCATCCTAGCTACACAAGGAAAGAATGGCTGGTGGTATTTAATGACAGATTAGTTATTTATATTATGTTCTTTCATGTTTGGGCTTAGTTAATACTTTGTTTTTCAGTTAGGATCCAAGGCTTGTTTGGATCAGGCTATGAGCTTTTCAATTTAGGGTTTTTAGGTCAATTTTGTATGTGGGTCAGTTCAGCCCACAAAGGTAGATCCATCAAGGTTAATTTTTTAAGAACTATTTAAACTCATGTAACCAAAATTTCATCAGCCATTGATGAATATTTGAGTTAAGATACTTTGTTTGGGCTTAATTAATACTTTGTTTTCAGTTAGGATCCAAGGCTTGTTTGGATTACGTTATGGGCTTTTCGGTTTAGGGTTTTGGGTCGCTTTTGAGTGGACCTCATTTAAGTCCACATAAGAGGTCCATTAGGGTTAACTTTTTAAGAACTATTGAAACTCATGTAAGCCAAAATTTAGGCAGCTTTGATGATAATTACTTCTGAATTTTTCAGTTTTAACGTGTAAGAGATATTCTTGCATTCTTCAGTTTTTGAACGAACTGAATCTGACTTATCGAAGATTAACTGGTTTTGTGGCGTCATTCTACTCAATCCAATAGTGTTGGTGCCTTGGGGCAGTTTCCATTGTGTCACACTCCTGTTAGACCTATTTCGGCTTTCCGGGATCAGATCTCAATCTTGATTGTGGGTTGCGTGACCACGTGATCACGAGGTTCGCATCAGTTGGTATCAAAGTGTCCAAACAAGAGAATCATGATGATTAGAGATAATGGTGATATGAAATCTGAAATTGACAGATCTGATTGTGAAGGCATGCCACCATTGGAGGATAGTGATGGGGATGAGTTAGCATTACCGGTTGGGGAGTCCTTGGTTATAAGACGAACACTTCAGGTTCAGGTCAAGGAAGATGAAACAAATCAACGAAGGGAGAACATCTTCCATACGCGTTGTTATGTACAAAGCAAAGTGTGTGGTTTAATTGTAGATAGTGGAAGCTGTGTTAATGTTTGTAGTACCACCCTTGTTAGTAAACTAAATTTGTGTACTATTAAGCATGCTAAACCATATAGATTGCAATGGGTGAATGATAGTGGTGAAGTGAAAGTGACTAAACAGGTTGTGGTTCCATTTTCGATTGGGAAATATGTTGATGAAGCTACGTGCGACGTGGTACCAATGCAAGCAAGTCACATCTTGTTGGGGAGACCATGGCAATATGATAGGAAGGCAATTCATGATGGGGTTAAAAATAGGTATACCATTGTAAAAGATGGTAAAACCATCATACCTCTTACACCCAAACAGGTGTATGATGATCAAATAAAGCTAAAAAGTGAGCATGAGGCGATGGGCAGAGAAAATCAAGGTGAGGAACAAGGGGAGAGAAGACCATCGATTCAGCTAGAACCCAAACCACTACAACCCATTCGGCCACCCATCCAAACACAAACAAATATTCGGCCAACACTCCAAACAAATCAAACCATTCGACCACAACTCAAAAACACCCAAATCGACCGAGAGTGGAGGTAAGACAAGAGGAGTGAAGAAAGTCGTAAGGGTGATGAGAATTGTGTGGAAAAACTAAAGAAACAACTCAATTTTTATGCTAGAGAGGGTGAGGTCAGATCTGCATTTTTCACTAACAAGCCAATGATTTTACTTGTGTACAAAGAGGCTTATTTTAATACTAATGATCTTGATCATATTGTGCCTAGTGTTGCAATTGCTTTGTTGCAGGAGTTTGATGATGTGTTCCCCGACGATACTCCTAGCGGATTACCACCATTGAGGGGGATAGAGCATCAGATTGATTTCGTACCGGAGCTTCAATTCCTAACCGACCAGGCTATAGAAGCAATCCCGAGGAGACGAAGGAGCTTCAAAGGCAAGTTGATGAGCTGATGGAAAAGCGCTACATTCGTGAGAGTATGAGCTCGTGTGCTGTGCTTGTGCTACTTGTGCCTAAGAAGGATGGAACATGAAGGATGTGTGTTGATTGTCGAGCCATCAACAACATAACGGTAAAGTATAGACACCCCATTCCTAGGCTTGATGACATGTTAGATGAGTTGCATGGATCCTGTATTTTCTCTAAAATCAACTTGAAAAAGTGGGTACCATCAAATTAGAATGAAAGAAGGTGATGAGTGGAAAACAACATTTAAGACTAAGCATGGTTTGTATGAATGGTTAGTAATGCTGTTTGGACTTACAAATGCACCTAGTACGTTTATGCGTTTAATGAATCATGTGTTGCGTGCGTTTATAGGTAAGTTTGTGGTTGTGTATCTTGATCATTTGCGTAATGTACTTAGTGTGTTGCGTAATGAGAAATTGTACGCTAATCTTAAAAAGTGTGCCTTTTGCAAGGAGAAAATTGTGTTTCTTGGCTATGTTGTAACTGCACAGGGTATCGAGATGGATGAGGAGAAAGTTAAGGCCATCTAGGATTGGCCTACACCCAAATCGGTAAGTGAGGTAAGGAGTTTTCATGGGTTAGCTAGTTTTTATAGGCGTTTTGGGAAAGATTTCAATACAATAGCTGCACCCTTGAATGAAGTTGTTAAAAAGTCAGTTGGGTTTCAATGGGGGGAGGAACAAGAATTGGCTTTTGTTCTTTTGAAAGATAAATTATGTTCTGCACCTGTTTTGGCTTTACCTGACTTTACGAAAGCATTTGAAATAGACTGTGATGCCTCTAGAATGGGAATAGGTGCTGTTTTGATGCAGGATCGGAGACCTATTGCATATTTTAGTGAGAAGTTAAGTGGAGCGACCTTGAACTATCCCACTTACGACAAATAACTCTATGCATTGGTAAGAGCACTTGAGAATTGGCAACATTACTTGTGGCCAAAAGAGTTTGTAATCCATTCGGATCATGAGTGCTTGAAACATCTCAAAAGGACAAGGTAAGTTGAATAGGAGGCATGCAAAATGGGTTGAATTCATTGAAACTTTTCCTTACGTAATCAAGTATAAGCAAGGCAAAGAGAACATCGTAGCTGATGCACTTTCGCGCAGGTATGTTCTTTTACACACTATGAATACTAGATTGCTAGGCTTTGAATATGTGAAGGAATTGTATGATATTGATTCTGACTTTGCTGACATTCGGCTTTTGGTAAGTTTTATTTGATGGATGGTTATTTGTTCAAAGAGAATAGATTGTCTGTTCCTGCTAGTTCTTTGCGTGAATTGCTTGTTCGTGAAGCACATGGGGGTGGTTTAATGGGTTAATTTGGGGTTGCAAAAACCTTGGTTGTATTGCATGAGCATTTTTATTGGCCAAAGATGAAAAGAGATGTGCAACGAATTTGTGAACAAGCATTGCTTGTAGAAAGGAAAAATCTAGAATACAACCGCATGGACTATATACACCATTACCTGTGCCTACTGAACCTTGGGTAGATATCTCTATGGACTTTGTTTTAGGTTTACCTAGGTCAAAGAAAGGTAGAGACTCTATTTTTGTTGTGGTTGATATTTTTCTAAAATGGTGCATTTCATTGCATGCAATAAAATGGATGATGCATCTCATATCGCAGACTTGTATTTTAGGGAGACTTTACGTTTGCATGGCATTCCTAAGAGTATAAATAAGCCTTGAATCAGTTTTATAATATTTTACTTCCTTCTTTTCTTCTCATGACAGAACATGGATTTAATATTATGGGCTTTGTTTTATTTTGTTAGCTACAACTCAAGGCTTGTTTGGGCTTAATTAATACTTTATTTTCAGTTAGGATCCAAAGCTTGTTTGGAGTAAGTTATGGGCTTTTCAGTTTAGGGTTTTGGGTTAGTTTTGAGTGGACCTCATTTAAGTCCACATAAGGGGTCCATTAGGGTTAACTTTTCAAGAACTATTTAAACTCTTGTAAGCCAAAATTTCAGCAGCTTTGATGATAATTACTTCTGAATTTTTCAGTTTTAACGTGTGAGAGTGATTCTTGCATTCTTCAGTTCTTGAACGAACTGAATCTGACTTATCGAAGATTAACGGCTTTGTGGCGTCATTCTACTCAATCCAATAGTGTTGGTGCCTTGGGGCAGGTTTCCATTGTGTCACAGTCCTATCAGACCTATTTTGGCTTTCCGGGATCAGATCTTAATCTTGATTGTGGGTTGTGTGACCACGGGATCATGAGGTTCACATCAGTTGGTATCAGAGCTAGGCTCCGAAACAAGGTCATATCCTTCTGTTATTTTATTTTTTTAGTGTTCCTTTAAGTTCTTCGTGTCTGCGTCCATCTTCTTGTTCTTCGTGTCTGCGTCATCTAAGCAAAAAAAAAAGGTTGTATTTCATGTTGTTAATGTCTCTAATCATATCAATATATTAAAAAGAAAGAGAGATAGGGATTAGTTGAAATTTGAAGGATCATTCAATTTTTGCCGCAGAAACACAACTCTTGGTGAACCATAAGCAAACCACCTCGGAATTAATTGAAACTTCATATTCAGTCTATTAGGGGTGAGATCGCATTATATGTCAAATTTGGACTTATTCTGATATTGTTTGCTTGAGGTTTTAATTCGAGGTTCAATTCTCATGAGGGAAACACTACTCTTAGTGAACCATAAGCAAACCACCTTAGACTAAATTGAAACTTCATATTCTGTGCATTGGGGATGCAATTGCACCATATATTAAATTTGGGCTTATTTTGATATCGTCTTCTGGAGGTTTTAATTGGAGGTTCAATTCTACCGCAAACTGATCATACAAGGGGTTTGGGTACCCTAGACATAAAAGAACGACCTATAAATTGATTTTTGTTGTTTGTTTAGTATTATAATACTAAATATTGAATTTGAGGTGATGTCGAGATCGTTTGGTCTGGGTTTCAATTCTGTTACGTAAAAAATTGCGTAACAGGTTAGTTTTGCGTCAAGTTTCAAAACATGATCCTTACTGGTTAGTTTTGTCCAAATATTTTTGTTTCTATTATATTTGGGTTATCTAGGAGTCAAGTAACTGTTTTAGCTAATATTCGCTTCTGTTTTTTTTCGTGTCTTCGTTTCGTCCACAATTCGTACGAATTTGCATTGCTACTCGCAAAATCATAATCGTAGTTTTGTTTTGCTTTGTTTTCAGTATATTTATTGATTCTTGAGTTTGAAAATTACAATTAGAGTGCGCTGCGAAGGCTACCGACTTTGATTTGTTGATTTCAGTTCCTAAAGAACCAAAAGAAAGCAAATTGTGAGGTAAAAGGCTTAGTAAGTTTATTAGAGTGAAAAGCCTTGATTTTTTTTTGTGCGATACATGAGAGGTGTGAGGATATATTTTGTGCTACTAACCAAATTTTGCAGATTCAAAGAATTTCTAAAAACAACGAATCAATGACACAAAACGCTGATGTAGCTTTCCAATTGCGAGCCATAAGAACTTGAGCTGTTGTCTAGAACGTACAAGGATCTGAAAGATGAGGTGAATTCAATAAAGCAACAGAATAGTGGGGCTTATCGCCAAGGAAATACGGTCTGTATGGCCGTACAGAATGTCAGATCTGATTTTGAAGAGTTTGTTGACAAAAACGCAGATGCGGGTGAAGATGACTATGATTTTGCATCTGCTGGCCAAGGAATTAGGTCTGGACCGAACAGGGCTAGGAGGAATGTGAATTTTCGTGGCATGGGCACTTATGAAGATATGGATGGGGACTTGGACACCATTAAACTGAAAATTCCTAACTTTCAAGGTAAAAACGATCCCGAGGCTTATTTGGAGTGGGAGAAAAAGGTAGATTGGATTTTTGATTGCCATAGTTATTCTGAACAAAAAAAGGTGAAATTGGTGATAATTGAGTTTACGGAGTATGCATTGATTTGGTGGGATCAAATTGTAATCGGTAGGAGGAGGAATGGGGAGTGACCCATTCGGACTTGGGAGGAGATGAAAGTCTTAATGAGGAGACGATTTGTGCCAAACCACTATTACGTAGACTTATATCCGAAGCTCCAAGGTCCGAATCAAGGTTATAAGACGGTAAATGAATATCACAAAGAGATGGAGATAGCAATGATTCGGCCAATGTTGTTGAGGATAGAGAAGCCACCATGGCTAGATTTCTTAATGGGTTGAATCGGGACATTGCCAATGTGGTTGAGCTACAGCACTATGTGGACCTAGAGGACATGGTTCACATGGCTACGAAGGTGGAGAGACAACTTCGGAAGGGACATGCTCGGCCAACGTTTAATTCGGGCTCTTCATCATCTTGGAAGTCAAATCTAAAGAGAGATGGTACTGTCCGGCCGAGATCCTTTGTTCCTTCTAGAACTGAACCACCAAAGGCTAAAGTTGATGTCCCTACTGATGCCAAAGGTAAATCTGAAACTCAACCTGAACGTACCCGTGATGTTAAATATTTCAGGTGTCAGGGACATGGACATTATGCTTCAGAGTGTCCAAACAAGAGAATCATGATGATTAGAGATAATGGTGATATGGAATCTGAAAGTGACAGATCTGATTGTGAAGGCATGCCATCATTGGAGGATAGTGATGGGGATGAGTTAGAATTACCGGTGAGTATAGTGTTAGTGTTACCTTCAATGTTGTTAATCTTACGTTGTTTGACACAGATTTTGATTCGAGGTTGAATTCTTTTTAGGAGAGAGGGGATGATGTGGACCAACCCATAAACACCAGCAAGGACCCATTACATGTTCCAAATGGTCCAATGATTCGGTCCATGGGCTGCATGGAAGGTAGGGGTGAGTATTTTCGGTTTGGTCCGGTTTTGGGCCAAAATAAGTAATCAAACCAAATATATTTGTTTTCAAGTTTTTGAACCAAACCAAACCAAACCGAAAACGGGTTCGAACCGACCATGTTCGGTTTGGTTTTTTTCCCTTCCAAACCAATTTAAACTGAAATTATTTCTGGGTTTTTCACTTATCATATTTTTTTCAGGGATTTTATTTTCGTTTTATTTCTAATTTCACAGATCTGTGCTTTCTGTGCTTATTTTCTGAGAAATCTTGGCTTTCTCAACAAGTATGGCTCTTTTTTAAACTGGTTGGGCATGCATGATATCCAGAAATTCAACCCCAATTTTATTTTTGTAAGATCTTTGCTCAAAAATTAAACTTTGCAAAAAGATATACAAAACAAAGGAAAGATCAAAAGATATCTATTATTAAAATGTAAAACCATCAAAACTTTATTATTTGAACAAGAGGAAATAAATAAAAAAGGAAGGGCCAAACCCTTACACGCTAGAGAGTCAAAACCATTACATGCTAGTTTAAAAAATCCCCTTATTTTCCTCTCCAATCTTCCCTCCACTTTGTTTTGGTGCCACCACCACACACCCGAAAAGAAAAAACCCTAAACTCGCTCTCAATGGTGACCGATCCAACTCAGTCTCCTTCTCCAATCAAAGAGGAGAGATGCAGAGAGAAAGGGAGGGGAGAGATGCAGAGAGAAGGGGGGGCGGGGGCGACTGATTTTGTTTTTAGGGAATACAGGGAGCAAAGTTTAAGCTTTATGCTTAGGGGTAGAAAAAACATCCTATTTATAGTTGTTTTTTTTGTAAGTGCTGGCCTGGTTGATTCGGTTCGGTTTGTTCAGTTCAATCGGTTTCAAACTTTGGAAACCGAAACTGAACCGAACCGAAACTTTTTTGTGATTTTTTAATCGGTTAATTCGGTTTTTTTTTAGTTCGGTGTTTTCGGTTATTTTTTTTCAGTTTTCTCGGTTTATCAGTTTTTTTGCTCACCCCTAATGGAAGGCTATAAATAAGCCTTGACTCAGTTTTGTAATATTTTACTTCCTTCTCTTCTTCTCTTGGCAAAACACGGATTTAATATTAGGGGCTTTATTTTAATTTGTTCAAGAACTTTACTTTGTTTTCAGTTAGGATCCAAAGCTTGTTTGGATCAAGTTATGGGCTTTTCGGTTTCGGGTTTTGGGTCAGTTTTGAGTGGACCTCATATAAGTCTACATAAGGAGTCTATTATGGTTTTCAAGAACTATACTCATGTAACCAAAATCTCAGCAGCCTTTGATGAATATTACTTCTGAATTCTTTAGTTTTAATGTGTGAGAGTGATTCTTGCATTCTTCAGTTCTTGAACAAACTGAATCTGACTTATCAAAGATTAACTAATTTCATGGCATCATTCTACTCATTCCAATAGTATTGGTGCCTTGGGGCAGGTTTCCATTGTGTCACTCCTATCAGACCTTTTTCAGCTTTCTGGGATCAGATCTCAATCTTGATTGTGGGTTGCGTGACCACGAGGGGGTGGTGTTTTGTTTAGATCTGACATAATAGTATCTGCGAAAATTAGTTAATGGTAAAAAAAATCCTCACATCGCTCATGTTTTGCTCAAATACTCTTTATATCCTCGCACGCTCATACCTCTAGTTTCACCTTGCGATTCTTGTGAAATTGAAACCAACACCAAATAGAACCAACTTAGTTGCGCAATCCAAATATGTATAAATGACTCAAGAAGCAATAAAAACCAAAAAACAAGCAAAACAAAACCGCGATGATAGTGTTGCGAGTAACAAGCAAACCTATCCGAAATATGAAGAAACTGAAGACTCGAATAAAAATAGAAACAAAATATTCAAAACAATGAAACAACACCCAAATATGTTAGATATATTGAAAATATACTGCAAGAAACGAAAACAACATAAAGAAAGTGAATTTCAAAAATTGACGCAAAACAAACTCCTTTACGACGAGTTAAGTCCGAATCTGGAACCTAAAGTAAATGATGTCAAATTAAGTAAATGATGACCAAAATATAGTGCTATTGCAAACCCCAATAGACAGAATATAAAATTTGAGCAATTTACAATAAGGTTTGATATGCTAACGCAAAAATGTTATGAATCAGACCTGATTAGACCCGAAATTGAAAACCGAAGCAAATGATATCCAATTGACTCCAAAATTAATATGTGGTATTTGAGCTCATTCTGAGTTGATTTGATTCAATTTTTCCTTATTTAGTTTTCCGCGGCAGAAACCAATAAATATCTTTTTGAACGATTTTTTTTCTTTCCTTTCTCTTTTCTCTTTTTTTTATGCTACTGATATATTTTGGACAGTAACATAAGAAAATAATTTTTTATTTTTTGATATGCCGCAAATTCAATGAGAAGAAGAAATTGGACATTAAGGATTTTTTGTGAAATTAACAAGAAACGAAAATTTCAATAGGATATATAGCCTTATTAATGAAGTTGGGCTCTAATACCAAATGATGCGAACCTCTTGAACACGCGGTCAAGCAACCCACACGCAAAGATATCAAATTCCCGGAAAAGGCAAGTAAATCAGGTTTGATAGGAGTGTGACACAAAGATAACTTGTACCGAGGCACCAACAATATTGGAAACGGAGACCCCCACCCAATGAATATTGATTCGTGAACGTGAAGTATAAGGATAACGCCATGAAGTCATTTGTTCTTCGATAAGTTGTTTTTCAGTTCTTTAGAAGGAAGTGAGATTATCCCACCAACACACAACAAGTGCGGCAAAATAAGTTTATTGATCTGAAAATTGTATAACCCATACATGTCTGGTTATGCCTTTATTTATACTGACTCTAGACTGAAACAAACCCTAATTGATGCAAACCTCCTGATCACGTGGTCACGCAACCCACACGCAAAGACACCAATTCCCGGAAAGCCAAGTAAATCAGGTTTGATAGGAGTGTGACACAAAGATAACTTGTACCTAGGCACCAGCACTATTGAAAACGGAAAACCCCCACCTAACGAATATTGATTCGCGAACGAGAAATATAAGGATGACACCACGAAGACAGTTGTTCTTCGATTAGTCGTTTTTCAGTTCTTTAGAGAACCATGAAAGGGAGATTATCTCACCAACACACACACACACACACACAAAGTACGGCAAAACAAGAAGTTTTATTAATCTGAATTATCTAACTTACATGTCTGGTTATGCCTTTATTTATACTAACTCTAGACTTAAATAAACCCTAATGGAACCCCCTTAGGTGGACTTATATTAAGCCTACTTACAATTGACCCAAATAAGTAATAATAACCCAAAGACTAAGAAGAAAATAATAAAAATCCGAAAATTACCATCCTAAATATGCTAGAATCAGATTTGTCACCATTAAGAAGTCCCAAATAAACTACAAAATCTGATCTGAAGGTAGAATTTATTGTGAAGTCTTCTTTCCTTTTTGTAGCTAGGATGAATAAGGAATCCTTGTAAGAAAAGAATTCTAAAATAATTATGAATCCTTGCCACACTTGGAAACTATGTTGCATCCCATTAAAAATCTTTGTAGAATTAGTAGATTTCCAAAATAAGCTGCCACATCTTTTTAGAAAAAGAATACTAGCCAAATAGAAAGTCCACAAGTCAAAAGGAAGTAAATAACAAAATTCGTATAGCCTCTGTTGACCCATATTGAGATGACCTCCCGACTCTGATTGACGTGAAATTTTAAAACAAGGTAGGACAACATGTCAGGAGACTCCACATAAAATTGCAGCTCAATCCAACGGTCGGATTGAGAATTGTGACTGTTGCCGTAAAACTGGATAGGTGCACTTTTTACGTCAAAATCCGAATTTGACCTTGCCTGGATCGTATCACTTGGATTCTTTTTTTAGAACACTAATCTCTTTATTTCTCTCCCTTTGATACCACCTCTCCTTTTGAATCTGCCTTTTCTTTTGCCATAACACCTCATCAAAATACATGATGAAATCCTTTCGGTTTCTAGGTTGTCAAAAACCTTCCCGATAGCCTATGGTCTCATCCTTAAAACCTCCATCAGCAATATCATCAATGTCCTCCTCAAAATCCTTATAATCAGCCCACTGTGGTCTTTCGGGCCCACTGCCATTGTTTGATTTCGGTTCGGCTCCAACCTTTCTCACGTCTTGGGTACATGTCCCATCCATGTTTCCACTTTTCCCACCTTCTCAAGTCTGTCACACACGTTCCCCATCATGGAATTCATTAATAATGCGAACCTCGTGATCACATGGTCACGCAACCCACACGCAAAGACACCAATTCCTAGAAAGCCATGTCAATAAGGTTTGATAGAAGTGTGACACAAAGATAACTTGTATGTAGGCACCGGCACTATTGGAAATGGAGACCCCACCCAACGAATATTGATTCGCGAATGGGAAGTATAAGGATGACGCCACGAAAACAGTTATTCTTCGATAAGTTGTTTTCAGTCCTTTAGAGAACCAAGAAAGGGAGATTATCCCACCAACACACAATAAGTGCAAGAAAGAAGTTTATTGATCTGAAAATTGCATAACCTTACGTGTCTGGTTATGCCCTTATTTATAGTGACTCCAAACTAAAATAAACCCTAATGGACCCCTTATGTGGACTTATATGATGGCCACTTCAATTAAACCCAAATAATATACATAAACCCTAAACTAAGAAGAAAATAATAGTAACAATAATAAATCCAAATTTAATATCCTAAATATAATAGGATCAGATTTGTTGCCCTTTGGAAGTCCCATATAAGCTACGAGAATCAAATCTGAAGGTAGAATTAATTCTAAAATCTTCTTTTCTTTTTTTGTAGCTAGGATGAATAAGGAATCCCTGTAAGAAAATGATTCTGAAACATTTATGAATCCTTGCCACACATGGAAACTATGTTGCAGCCCATTAAAGATCTTTGAAGAATTAGAAGATTTCTAAAATAAGCTGCCACATCTTTTTAGAAAAAGAATCCTAGCCAAATAGGATGTCCACAAGTCAAAAGGAAGTAAATAACAAAATTCATACACCCTATGTTGACCCGTATTTTGATGCCTTCTCAAATTCTGATTGATCTGAAATTTTAAGTCAAGGCAGGAAAACATGTCAGGAGACTCCATGTAACATTTCAGCCCGATCCAACGGTCGGATTGAGAATTATGACTATTGTTGTAAAACTAGATAGTTGCACATTTTACATCAAAAGCCAAATTTGACCTTGCCTAAATCGTATCACTTCTTGAACCTGAATTAGATGAATTAAAGGTTGTCCTTCATACTCCTTAGATGTCCGAAGCTCCTTTAGGTCCATCTTGCTCCATATGTTCTGTACAATCTCATTCAATGCTTATTTAAGCATCTTTGCCCTATCTCTTGTAATTGACCCAATTAGCACCTCCAATGGGTCGTTAGCATGATCACGGTTGGTGCTGGGTTGATCCTCATCATTTTGACTTGATTTTGGGCATGAATCGGTTGAGTAAACATAGATCACAAGTGGATTGTTTCACCAACACAGTGAATATCCAAGGAATAGGTGAGGAGAGAGGAGTACTTAGAGGAGAGAGAAAAATAATCCTGAATTGTATAATTTTAGTCATGACGACCAGAATGTTGATTAGGAAAGGGTGTCATGCTTGGTTGTCTCATATGAGAGAATTGAAATGAAAAGAATAGGATTGGCTAGTATTCCTATTGTAAAGGGATTTCAAGATATATTTTCAAAGGAGTTACTTGGACTACCCCCAGTTAGGAAAATTGAAGTTGCAATTGAAACCCTCCCAGGAATCACTCTTATATCATAGTCTCCTTATAGGATGACACTCATAGAACTAACTGAACTGAAGATCCAACTTCAGGAATTGTGGGACAAAGGTTTTATCCAACCTAACAACTCACATTTGGGAGCCCAGGTACTAATCATAAAGAAGAAGGATGGTACACTTCGGTTATGTATTGACTATCGTTAATTGACTAATGTGATAGTGAAGAATAAGTATCCACTTCCGTGAATAGATGACCTGTTTGTTCAATTAAAGGGTGCTAAAGTGTTTTTTTAGATAAATTTGAGGTCAAGGTACCACCAGTTAATCATCAAGGAGCAAGACATACAAAACACTACTTTTAGGACTCGATACGAGCATTACGAGCTCTTAGTGATGCCTTTTAGGTTGATAAATGCCCCGACAATATTTATGGATTTGATGAATCGGGTGTTTCGGCCCTATTTGGATAAGTACGTGGTGGTAGATATTGATGACTAGCTCTTATATGGAACATGAGTAACATTTGAGGAAAGTACTATAAATTTTAAGGTAGAATAAGTTAAATGCAAAACTGGATAAATATGACTTTTGACTAAAGGAAGTAGTATTTTTTGGGACATGTTATCTCCGCATGAGGAATATTTATGGATCCAGGAATGATGGAGGCTATTTTGAAATGAGAAAGACCTTCCAATGTGATAGAAATCCGGAGTTTTTGGGTCTTGCGGGGTATTATAGGAGATTTATTAAAGGTTTTTCTACAATAGCATCACCTATGACCAAGTTAACTTGTAAGGAAGTAAGGTTTGTTTGGTCAAAAGAATTTGGGGAGAGCTTCCAAGGATTGAAGGAAAGACTCACTTGTGCTCTTATGTTTGCTCTTCCTTCAAGGACAAAAGGATTTATTGTGTACAATGATGGTTCTAAGAGAGGTTTGGGATGTGTATTGATGCAACATGGAAAAGTAATTGCTTATGCCTTAAAACAACTAAACTATCGTCGAGTCCATGATCTAGAACTTGCAGTAGTAGTGTTTGCCCTACAAGTATAGAGACATTATCTATACAGACCATAAGAGTTTGAAGTATTTAATGTCATAAAAGCAGTTAAACATGCGGTAAAAGAGATGTGCGGAGTTGATAAAGGACTACGATTGTGTAATTAACTATCATCCTGGTAAGGCTAATGCAGGAACACATGCCTTGAGCTAAAAAGGGAAGATAGTTGCTTTGCGAACCGTGATCACGTGGTCATCCAACCCACACGCAAAGACATCAAATTCTCGGAAAAGCCAAGTAAATCAGGTTTGATAGGAGTGTGACACAAAGATAACTTGTACCTAGGCACCAACATTATTGGAAACGGAAACCCCCACCCAACGAATATTGATTCGCGAACGGGAAGTATAAGGATGACGCCTCGAAGTCAGTTGTTCTTTGATAAGTTGTTTTTCGGTTCTTTAGAGAACCAAGAAAAGGAGATTATCCCACAAACACACAACAAGTACGGCAAACAAGAAGTTTTATTAATCTGAATTGTGTAACTTACATGTCTGGTTATGCCTTTATTTATACTGACTCTAGACTTAAATAAACCCTAATGGACAACTTACAATTGACCCAAATAAGTAATAATAACCCAAAGACTAAGAAGAAAATAATAAAAATCCAAAAATTACTATCCTAAATATGTTAGAATCAGATTTGTCACCCTTAAAAGTCCCAAATAGACTATGAAATTTGATCTGAAGGTAGAATTAATTATGAAGTCTTCTTTCGTTGCTGCAAAGCTAGGATGAATAAAGAATCCTGGTAAGGAAAGGATTCTGAAACATTTATGAATCCTTGCCACACTTGGAAACTATGTTGCAACTCATTAAAGATCTTTATAGAACCAGGAGATTCCCAAAACAAGCTGCCACATCCTTGTAAGAAAAGGATCCCATAAATCCCGATTTGCAACACATCCCGAAAGTACCAAGATGTATAAAGACTTGAAAGGATACTACTAGTGGCCTAACATGAAAAGAAAAATAGCAGAATTTGTGTCAAATTATGGGATTTGTCACAAGTAAAGGTAGAAATGAGAGGCCTGCATGGAAATTACAACCACTATCGTTCCCAGAATGGAAATGGGAGGACATTACCATGGATTTTGTACTAAGGGGTAAGAAGGGTAATGATGATATATGGGTGATTGTGGATCGACTAACGAAGTCTGGTTTGTTTCTACCCATGAAAATGATGAATTTAGTGGAGAAATTCGCTAATTTATACATGAATGAGATTATTAGACTTCTTGGGGTAACAATATCGATCGTGTCTGATCAGGATCAAAGGTTCACATCGAGGTTATGACTAAGACTATAACGAAGATCTTTTAAGATCATGAGTGTTGGAGTTTGGGGGAAATTAGAAAGATCTCTTGCCATTAATGGAGTTTACATATAATAATAGCTACCAAGCTTCTATTGGTATGGCTCCATACAAAGCACTATATGGGAGTTTACATCTGCTAGGATGAAGTAGGGGGCAAATGAGGCAATCAGGCAAAAGAATAAAGGAAGCTCAAGATAGACATGAACGTTATGCGGACAATCGGAGGAGACCCTTGGAATTCCAAGCGAGAGATAAAGTATTTTTGAAGGTGGCACCTTAGAAGGGCATCATTCGATTTGGAATGAAAGGAAAACTTGCCTCGGGATACATTGGCCCGTTTGAGATTATAGAAAGGATAAGGCCAATGGCTTATCGGGTGGAATTGCCCGCACATCTGGATAATATTCACAACGTGTTCCATATATCCTTGTTATGGAAAGAAAAGATGGATCTCTTGTGAGTGTTACCACCAGTTTCTATAGAAGTAAGAGGGGATTTGACTTTGGAGACAAAACCAGTCAAAATTTTGGATTGGGGTGAGAAAGTGTTAAGGAATAAAAGAGTTCCCTTGATGAGAGTATTATGGAGGAACTCTTAGATAGAAGAAGAGACGTGAAAGAGGGAATCCAAAATTAAGGAGAAATATCCACATCTATTCTCCAATGCAGGTATTCTACTTAAATTTTGAGGACAAAATTTCTATTAGAAGGGGAGAATGTAAACCCCAAAAATAAACTTACATAAATTTAAAATAATATAGATAAAAAAAACTTTAAATTAACCTTGTTGTCATAACCCCATTTTGGGTTATTCCCCAAATTAATCTTTTTTCTTTCTAAAATAAAAAAAAATAAAAATTGATATTTTAGCAAAAGCAAGCTGGGAGGATTTCACGTGTAGAAAAAATCAAGCTACAATTTTGGATGGAATCAGGAACCTAATTGTACCCTATTTTACCTAAAACTAAAAGACAATGCAAATTCAAAGTTAAATCAAATCATTATTGGACAAATCTGTATAAAAACTAAGCCTAAGGACATAATTAAATTTTTAATGGGCCATTTTGATTTAATCATGAGCCAAATTAAACTTTAATTATGTTTAAGAATTAATTTGGATTTAATTAGGTGCAAAGACCAAATTAAGGGTTTACTTGGTGAAAAATTAAGTTTGGAAGCCTAATTTGGGCTTAATTGAAAAAATTAAAATTTTCATAGACCAAATTTAATTTTTACCAAGTGAATTGATTGAAAATGCAAGAAAATCAAAGTTTTGAGGTCAATTAAGGGCTAAATTAAAGAAATTTATGGTCAAGGACCATTTTGAAATAGACATCGAACTTTAGGGACCTAGTTGGCTGAAATCAAGGGTGAAATTGAAGAGATTTGAAGGTTTAATGGTCAATTAGGTGTTAAATTGAAAAAATATTAAACCAAAGACCAAAATAAAAAAGGCACTGAAATCCGTGGCTGGAGTTGAAGTTTGTCGGGGCAAAATTAAAACAAAATTGAAAGTTTGAAGCCAACCAGGGGTGTAATTAAGAGAAATCAAAGAAGAAGCTGCTTTGGGGTTGGCCCGAGGGAGGAGAAAATCCGGTCCAAAGTTGACAAAAAATCAATCCCCCCCCATTTTTGCTGCCACCGTGAACTTTCTCCCCTCCCTCTCTCTCCACCGTGGCCTTCAGCCACCAACACCATCACCACCACAAGCAAACTTGACCACCACCGACTTGACCACCACCATCTTCACCACAAGCAGTCACCCAACCACCTCACGTGATAAGTGCACCACCGAGTTCTCTCTCTCTCCCTTTGCAAACTTCTTCTTCTTCCCCCTCCAAAGAACTTACCACCTATTTGACCACCGTCCTCTCCACCAACTCCACAGCCAGGCCACCAGTAGCTTCCCAAGCTAGATAAACCTCTCCCTTCTTCTTCTCCTTCGTTCCTCCCCGTCTTCTTTTTGCATGCAGGGCGTCAAGAGGGGGAATAATTCCTCCCCCAAGTTTGGGCCGAATCTAACTCAGACAAAAAAAAGACCAGATCTATTAGGGCGACATTTGCCCAACCCCTTCTGTGGGGCCGACATTTGCCCAACCCCTTCTGTTGGGCCGACATCGGTTGCACCCTTTTGTGCCAATTTGGCCCACTAGGCTGGGCTCAGCCCATATAACCGACCCAAACCAATATATTCAATAATAATTTAATTGTAATATAATATTATATAATTAAAAAAACAAAAATCTCAAAAATATTCAAGGGTTATTTTAAAATATTTCTGATTTTCTCTAGTGTTTTTCTATCAATTTTACATAATATTGCGTTGTATTTTTATATTGTAAGATATAGATCCGAATTATGATATTAAAATACCCGGTTTTCTCTGAAACCTTTCTTTAAAAAAATTCAAAAAAAAACCTAAAAACTTTTAAATTAATTTCTCATTTTAAAAAATAAAAAATATTTTGTTTTCAAGCATACAGTCAAATCCTAAAGGTTTTCCAAGCATGTTTTCATAAAAAAAAATTGCATCTTTCTCATATTTTAAAAATGCAAAAAAAAAGATATCATAACTAGTTCATGATTATTTGTTAGGATTTGATAAAAATATCATAAACTTCTCACCAATCATTTTTTTCACTTTATATTAGGATATTAGGATGTAGATGTTGATACGATCCAAAATAAGGTCAGATTCAGATTTTGTCGTAAAATTTTCTAATATCCAGTTTTATGCTTTTGAGCATAACTGGAAATCCAACCATTGCATCGAGCTGAAATTTGACCTGAAAATCCCGGAGGTATTAGTCTATGTTGGGGTAAAGTTTTAGATGAATCGAACTTCAAGAAGAACTTGTGATATAGGTCAGAACAGGTTGTACGAGTTTTGTTATTTACATCCTATTTGGCAAAGATCCTTTTCCTACAAGGATGTGAGAGCTTGTTTTGGGAATTTCCTATTTGGCAAGGATCTTTAATGAGTTGCAATATAATATCCAAGTGTGGCAATGACTCATTAATGGTTCATAATCATTTTCTTATAAGGATTCGTTATTCATCCTAGCTACACAAGTAAAGAATGGCTGGTGGTATTTAATGACAGATTAGTTATTTATATTATGTTCTTTCATGTTTGGGCTTAGTTAATACTTTGTTTTTCAGTTAGGATCCAAGGCTTGTTTGGATCAGGCTATGAGCTTTTCAATTTAGGGTTTTTGGGTCAATTTTGTATGTGGGTCAGTTCAGCCCACAAAGGTAGATCCATCAAGGTTAATTTTTTAAGAACTATTTAAACTCATGTAACCAAAATTTCATCAGCCATTGATGAATATTTGAAGCAAACCTCATGATCACGCAACCCACACGCAACGACACCAATTCCCGAAAAGCCAAGTAAATCAGGTTTAATAAGAGTGTGACACAAAGATAACCTGCACCTAGGCATGCACTATTGAAAACAGAGACCCCCACCCAATGAATATTGATTTACGAACGAGAAGTATAAGGATGATGCTATGAAGTTCTTTATAGAACCAATGAAAGGAGAGTATCTCACCAATACACACACAAAGTGCGGCAAACAAGAAGTTTTATTAATTTAAATTGTCTAACTTACATGTCTGGTTATGCCATTATTTATACTGACTTTAGACTTAAATAAACCCTAAGGAACCTCCTTAGGTGGACTTATACGAGACCCACTTACAATTGACCTAAATAAGTAATAACAACCCAAAGACAAAGAAGAAAATAATAAAAATCCAAATATTACTATCCTAAATATGTTAGAATCAGATTTGTCACCCTTAAAAAGTTCCAAATAGACTAAGAAATCTGATCCGAAGGTAGAATTAATTTTGAAGTCTTCTTTCCATGTTGTAGCTAGGATGAATAAGGAATCCTTATAAGAAAAGGATTCTGAAACATTTATGAATCTTTACCACACTTGAAAACTATATTGCAGCTCCTTAAAGATCCTTGTAGAACTAGGAGATTTCCAAAACAAGTTGTCACATCCTTGTAGGAAAAGAATCCTTGCCAAATAGGAAGTCCACAAGTCAAAAGGAAGTAAATAACAAAATTCGTACAGCTTGTTCTGACCTATATCACATGTTTTTCCTGAACTTCGATGCATCTAAAACTTTACCCTAACATAGACCAATACCTCTGGAATCTTCATGTCAAATTTCAGCTCGATCCAACAATTTGATTGTAAATGGGGCTCATATAAGTCCACCTAAGGGGGGTCCATTAGGGTTTATTTAAGTCTAGAGTGAGTATAAATAAAGGTATAACAAGACATGTAAGTTAGACAATTCAGATTAATAAAAGTTTTTGTTTGCCGCACTTTGTGTGTGTGTGTTGGTGAGATAATCTCCCTTCAATGGTTCTCTAATGAACTGAAAAAAAACTTATCGAAGAACAACCATCTTCATGGTGTCATCCTTATACTTCTCGTTCACGAATCAATATTCGTTGGGTGGGGGTTTCCGTTTTCACTAGTGCTGGTGCCTAGGTACAAGTTATTTTTGTGTCACACTCCTATCAAACCTGATTTACTTGGCTTTCCGAGAATTGGTGTCTTTGTGTGTGGGTTGCGTAACCACGTGATCATGAGGTTCGCATCATATTAATAAGATAAAAGCAAAAAAAAAATTGTTCAAAAAGACGTTTATTTGTTTCTACCGTAGAAAACTAAACAAGGGAAAATTAGATCAAATCAACTCGGAATTATCTCAAATTTGATACTCTGATTACTGGGGTCTTAATCGCATCATATATTAAGTGTGGGGCCAATTGGATATCGTTGGCTTTGGTTTTCAATTTTTCGGTCCAATCAGGTCTGATTCATAATGTTTTTGCGTTAGTATATCAAATCTTATTATAAATTGCTCAAACTTTATCTTCTGTCTATTTTGGTTGACATCGCACTATATCTGAAATTTTAGCTCAGGTGGACATCATTTACTTTATGTTCCAGATTCGGACTTAACTTATCGTAAACGAGTTTGTTTTGCGTCAACTTTTGAAATTCGCTTTATTCCTGTTGTTTTCATTTCTTGCAGTATATTTTCAACATATCCAACATATTTGGGTGTTGTTTCATCATTTTTGCATTTTTTTTATGTTTTTATTCGAGTCTTCAGTGTCGTTAGTATTTCGAATAGATTGGCTTGCTACTCACGAGACTATCATTGTAGTTTTTTTTTGCATGTTTTCTGGTTTTTATTGCTTCTTGAGTCATATATACATTTGGATTGCGCTGCTAAGTTTGTTCTATTTGGTGATGGTTTCAATTCCACAAGCACCGCAAGAGGGTGAGACAAGAGGTGTGAGCGTGTGACATTATTAAGAGTGTTTGAGCAAAACATGAGCAATGTGAGGATTTTGTTTTACCACTAACCAATTTTTGCAGGTACTATCATGTCAGATCAAAACAACATGCGACCCCTCGCGATGTAGAACTTAAATTCCAAATGCAAGCCATCACGAAGATGTTGAAAGAATGAATTTCGTGATGGGAAACATGTGTAAGAGACTTGAGAAGGTGAGAAAACCCAAGACGTGAGAAAGGTTGGGGCTGAACCGAGATCAAACAATGGTTGTGGGGCATGACCACATGATCACGAGGTTCGCATCAGATGTAGACTTTAATATTTGGGGGGTGTAAAACTACACAATAGAGCACACCCTTAGATGTTAAAGATACAAAGTGCGAAATAAGTTTGATGATAAAATTTGGACTAGCTCCTCCACTTGATGTGTTTGAAGATGGCTGCGAATTTTGGAAATCCACCCTGGTTGGTCATTTTGTGGGGCAGAAATTACCGTATCTCGTGGTTAATTCTATTGCCAAAAGAATATGGGGCTCCTACGGTCTATCAGAAGTTTTGTCTTCGGATAATGGTTTCTTCATCTTCACTTTTGATTCTATCGATCATGCCACTAATGTGCTGGAAAGAGCCCCATGGCACATGGCAAACAGGCCTTTGGTGCTTAAACGTTGGCAACCGAACATGCAATTTTTGAAAGATGATTTGGCCGAGTTCCGGTATGGGTTAGGTTGTATAATGTCCCTCTCGAGTATTGGACTATTAAGGGGTTGAGCTGTGTAGCGAGTGCTATTGGAGTCCCCCTTCATGCGGATCATACTACATTGTTGCGAAAAAGGCTTAGTTACGCAAGAGTTTGCGTTGAGATAGATGCTTCGAAGATGTTGGTTAAGGAATATGATCTTCGCTGTCCAAATGGGTTATTCATAACAATTTCAGCTGAGTACGAATGGATACCGTCGAAGTGCAGTAATTGCAATGTCTTTGGACACACCACGGCGCTATGTGCTACTAATAACATTGATAATCTTAAAGTGGTGGCAGAGGGTAAGAGGAATCTAGGAGCTATGAACTCTAAATCATGGGATAACAAGCGGGAATCAGTTTCAGTGGCAGGTAGTTGGTAAACGAAACAAGGGTTCTATGAGTGGGGAGAATGCTCCTTTGGCATCTAAAGTGGGTAATTGTAATGAGAATGGTTGTTCAACATCTGGTATGCATATGTCTGATTGTAATATGAATGATCATGCGGCATCAGATGTGCGCAATGTTGCTTGTCATGAAGATGAAAATCCTTCCTCTCCTCTTGTCTTGAAGAGTTTACGAGAAGACATGAAACAGGAGCAAGGGGCTGCAAGTACTTGCTTTAGATCAAGATATGGACGCACTGGGAGGTGATACGATGGGGAACGAACCGATAAGGAGTTAACGTCAACGATCCCGACAACCCCTCAAACCCCGAATTCCACCGAAAGGGAAACCGTTAATCGGTTAGCTATTAAGGCTATAGATTCTCTAGAGAAAAAGAAAAAGGGTTCAAAAGCCTCTTCAAAGAAGAATCGAAATCCGGCTCCTCTCCAGGAGGCACGTCAAGGTAATCTTTGTGTTGCTGTTTGTACTCCTCTCTATTTTCCTATGATTATTGGATGTTGGAATATTAGAGGTTTGAATGATCCTATAAAGCATTCGAATTGCGTCGGCTCATCCATCAAGAGAGGATAGCTCTTTTTGGCTTGGTTGAAACTCGAGTTAAAGACAAGAATAAAGATAATGTTTCTAAACTTCTTCTGCGTTCTTGGTCCTTCTTGTATAATTATGATTTCTCTTGTCGTGGTCGTATTTGGGTTTGTTGGAATGCTGATACGGTGAAGGTGGAAGTTGTTGGAATGTCAGATCAGGCTATTCATGTTTCTGTCACTATATTAGCTACCAATATCGTTTCAATACTTCAATTATTTATGGAGACAATAGTGCTTCCTTACGTGAGGCATTATGGTCTCGATATAGTGAGTCGTAGTGATGGATGGGAGTCAACCCCGTGGATTCTTATGGGTGACTTTAATGCTATCCGCAACCTGATCGACAGGTTAGGAGGGTCTACTACGTGGGCTGGTACTATGGACGGATTCGATACATGTATTCGAGAAGCGAAAGTAGATGATCTTCGGTATTCAGGTATGCATTATACTTGGTCGAACCAATGCCCTGAGAATATGATTATGCGGAAACTAGATAGAGTGCTTGTCAATGAGAAGTGGAATCCGAACTTTCCATTATCGGAAGCGAGATTTTTGCCTTCGGGTATGTCGACCATTCTCCTATGGTGGTAAAGGTTATTGGCAATGATCTGAACATAAAGAAACCATTCAGATTCTTCGATATGTGGATGGATCATGACGAGTTCATGCCCTTGGTGAAGAAGGTATGGGATCGAATTCGGGGGTTGTCCAATGTATCACCGTGTTGCAAACTAAGAAAGCTAAAGCGGGAATTGAAACTTTTCAACATGGCTCACTTCTCCAACATTTCGGATAGAGTTAAAGATGCAAAAAACGAAATGGATAAGGCTCAACAGGCTCGCATACAGCGCATGAGAATCCAATTTTGTGCATGCGAGAAAGGGATGCTTGTTCGTAAATACGCTTCTACCGTCGGGAGTGAAGAGAGTTTTTTCAAACGAAAGGCAAGGATACAATGGCTTAGCTTGGGGGATCGAATACTAGCTACTTTCACAAATCAGTAAATGGAAGACGGAATAGAAATAAGCTTCTATCACTTACAAGGGAGGATGGAGAGGTTGTCGAAGGACACGAGGCGCTCAAAACAGAAGTAATTGCATACTTCCATCGTGTGTTAGGAGTGGATCGGATGCCTAGGGTTCGAACGAGGAAGTGATGGAATCGGCAATTCACTTGAAACTGTCCTCAACGCAACAACAAGTACTCGCACAAGATGTAACAAGGGAGGAGATTAAGCATGCTATGTTTAGTTTGAAGAACAACAAAGCCCCTGGTCCGGATGGCTTTAACGCAGTGTTTCTTCAAACGAATGTGGCACATAGTTGGGGAAGATGTAATCAACGCTGTTAGATCCTTCTTTCAGACTCGTAGAATGCTTAAAGAAATGAATGCTACATCCATTTCCCTTATTCCTAAAGTTGCTAATCCTACAAGGTTGACAGATTTTCGTCCTATATCTTGTTTGCAATACGGTGTACAAATGCATCGCTAAGATTCTAGCTGGGAGAATCAAAGTTGTTTTGCCATCCTTAGTTGGTCCATATCAGACTGCTTTTATCTCAGGACGGAGAATCAGTGACAACATTCTTTTGTCTCAGGAACTAATGAAAGGCTATCATAAATCTACGGGACACTGCTCGTTGTGCTATGAAAGTTGATCCGATGAAGGCTTATGACTCGGTGCGGTGGGATTTCGTTGACGCTATGTTAATAAAAATGGGATTCCCTAGAACAGTAATTGATTGGATCATGGTTTGTGTTACATCATGTCAATTCTCTATCAACGTCAATGGTGAGCTTGCGGGTTACTTTCCAGGAGGAAGAGGGCTGAGACAAGGGGATCCATTGTCCCCATATTTGTTTGTCCTATGTATGGAAATCCTTTCGGGGCTCTTCTGCAAGATGAGTGCCAACCAAGAATTCAAGTTCCACTTGGAGATGCAAGAAGGAAAAAATTTCTCATCTTTGTTTTGCTTGACGACTTGATGATTTTTAGCAACGGGATGTAAACTCAATTCATATGATCGAACCGTGCTCACAAAGTTTCAAGACCTATCAGTCCGTATCCAAATCCAAACAAAAGTGACATCTTCTTGAGCGGTGTGTTAAATGCTGAGAGGGAACAAATTATTCATATTCTTGGGTTTAGAGAGGGGGAGCTCCCTATGAAATATTTGGGAGTACCTCTTCTCTCGTCCGGACTAAAGGCTGTTTATTGTAAGGGCCTCGTGGATCGAATCACCTCTAAAGTTCGACATTGGACTTGTAGAACACTCTCGTATGCGGGACGGGTACAACCGATTAATTCAGTCTTATTTTCCATACAGGTCTATTGGGCATCTCTCTTTCTCTTACCCGGGCAAGTAATTAAAAATGTGGAGCAAATTATGAAATCCTTTCTTTGGTCGGGTTCGGATATGAAAACTACGGGGCTAAAGTGGCTTGGGATCGGGTATGTCTTCCAAAAAAGGAGGGGGGCTAGGAATAAAAAGGATAACAGAATGGAACAAGATTGCTTTGTTGAAACACATTTGGAACCTGTGCAATGACTCGGATGGCTCAATATGGTCTACTTGGATCAGATCCAATCCGTTGCGAGGTAGGAATTTCTGGACAATCAAGACGCCACAATTGCTCTTGGGCTTGGGGAAAGATTCTAAAGCTCAGACCCTTAGCATGGCCGAAGATGAAGTACATCATAGGAGATGGAATGACAACCTCTCTATGGTTTGACAATTGGCATCCTCACAGCCCACTCGCGGATTCTTACGGGGAAAGATTCATCTATGATTCGGGTATGGCCAAGAACGCGAAGGTGAATGTGCTAATTCATAACTCGAATGGAAAACTCCTACCACCCAAGCTATTGGTCGGCACCCCATTATAGAAGCTATTCCTTCCAATTCTAATCCTAAGATGGGGCAAAAGGATGAGATAGTTTGGTTGGATTCGCCAAATCGAGATTCTCGATCAAAGTAGCTTGGGAACAACTAAGACGTCATCGTCGGATGGTTGAATGGCATGACATTGTGTGGTTCAAGAATGTTGTTCCAAGACATTCATTTCTTCTATGGATGGCTGTCCAACAGAAACTCACAACTCAAGATAAACTTCATCGGTTTGGTATACATGGTCCCAATAGATGCTCACTCGTCTCGCAACAATGAGGATCACAACCACTTGTTCTTTGAATGCTCCTATACTAAAGCGATCTGGTGGGATGTTTGTGACAGATGCGACATTCCAAGAATGACAAAAGGCCGGGATGAATGGATTCGATGGGCCACTTGTCTCTTGGCATGGCAAGAGTTTCGTCAATTTTTCTCGTAAATGAGTTTCGCGGCTACGATGTATCATGTATGGCAAGAACGGAATGCAAGGATCTTTGCTTGGAATGTCCGAACTTCGAATTTGGTCTTTAATCAAATCGAATGTATCATTCGTGATAAGCTTGATTTGATGAGGAATGTCGTACCAACAAATGAAAACAAAAGGATCCAACGAGCTTGGAGGGTGAATACCATAGATTCTTAATTTGTTAGTTAGCTGGTTGTATTGGTTTCCCTAACGAATCTAGTGAGGTTTCAGTTTTATGGTCAGTGGCTAGCCTGTAGCCATCTGTTGTTTTATGTTTCTGTTATCATTGTAAATCTGGGGTATGCCCCTTATAATGTTTGTATCTTCTTCTTTTAATACATACGTCAACTTACCAAAAAAAAAATAAAATTTGGACTGTAGAACGATTAAGACTTCACCCAATAAGGTTGAGATTTCCTTACAAAGTGCGAACCTCTTGATCATGTGGTCAAGCAACCCCCAACAAAGATGATACTTGCCCAAGAAAGCCGAGAATCAGGTTTGAGAAGTGTGACACAATGAAAACCTGTCTGAAGGCATCAACATTATTGGAATTGAAATGAATGATGCCACAAGGTGAATTATACCTTGATAAGTCAAATTTGATCTTTGTCCCAGTAAAGATAATGTGTTGTATCATGCAAAACACAAGTTTATTTCATAAATTCATCATTTTTCTGCTTTTCAGCATACAAAAAACTTATATTATGTTTCAAATAACCCTAATGGATCCCATATATGGGCTGATTTGAGTTCACTTACAAAATTGACTCAAATAAGTAACAATAAACTAAAGACTAAGAAGAAAATAATAAAAAATCAAAATTATTATCCTAGATATGCTAGAATCAGATTTGCCACCCATAAGAAGTCCCAAATAGACTAGGAAATCTAATCTGAATGTGGAATTGATTCTGAAGTCTTTTTGCCTTGTTGTGCTTCGTTTCCTTGTTTTATATGGACAATTAATGAAGAAAATATCCCTCTTTTATACTTGTCAATTTAGTTTCCTTCCTAAACTAGGAGAATCATTAATTAATCTTTTCTAGTTTAGGAAATCAGAACTAGCAGCCCCCCTAGCATCCTTTGTTGACTAGGAAACTTCCTCCTTTGTTGATAAATATTCTCCTAAATAATAGGTAAAATACTTAACGAAATTTCCTTAAATTTTAGTAGAATATTTTGCTGATTTAAGTTCTTGTAGAATTAGGAAATCAATCGCAAAGAAATTTGATCTGATTCTAATATCTTAATTAACTCAAGCCAACTTTGAACCCTTTGTGGCCCAAACCCATATTCATTAATAGGGACCAAACCAGACCCAAAATACACTCCAAATAAACTTTCTTTGCTGCCTAAAAAATATCATGCATAGCTTGTCCTGATCTGGTCGAATTACCCACCAAAAGAATTAGGTCGAAACAGAATTCTCGGTCAAAGTAGCTTGGGAACAACTAAGACGTCATCGTCAGATGGTTGAATGGCATGACATTGTGTGGTTCAAGAATGCTGTTCCAAGACATTCATTTCTTCTATGGATGGCTATCCAACAAAACTCACAACTCAAGATAAACTTCATCGGTTTGGTATACATGGTCCCAATAGATGCTCACTCTGTCTCCGCAACAATGAGGATCACAACCACTTGTTCTTTGAATGCTCCTATACTAAAGCAATCTGGTGGGATGTTTGTGACAGATGCGACATTCCAAGAATGACAAAAGGCTGGGATGAGTGGATTAGATGAGCCACTTGTCTCTTGGCATGGCAAGAGTTTCATCAATTTTTCTCGTAAACGAGTTTCGCGCTACTACAGTGTACCATGTATGGCAAGAACGGAATGCAAGGATCTTTGCTGGAATGTCTAGAACTTCGACTTTGGTCTTTAATCAAATCGAATGTATCATTCGTGATAAGCTTGATTTGATGAGGAATGTCGTACCAACAAATGAAAACAAAAGGATCCAACGAGCTTGGAGGGTGAATAACATAGATTCTTAATTTGTTAGTTAGCTGGTTGTATTGGTTTCCCTAACGAATCTAGTGAGGTTTCGGTTTATGGTCGGTGGCTAGCATGTAGCCATCTGTTGTTTTATGTTTATGTTATCATTGTAAATCTGGGGTATGCCCCTTATAATGTTTGTATCTTCTTCTTTTAATACATACGTCAACTTACCAAAAAAAAGAATTAGGTCGAAACAGTCATCCATAAGAACCTCAATTTGACCGAATGTATCCCTAGGTAAAGACCCATCATGAAAAACCCAAGGTTGAACCATATACTGAACTGTATTAACAACCAATCTCAAACACATAACTGAATGCTTACTATAAAGAATCCAAGGTTGAACCTGGACCATATCATTCCTTCTCTCTTCAAGAAGATTCGCCCTTGAATCTTGAATAAGATTAGTAACAACTTCATTAGCCTCTTGTTTAAGCCTTCAAAATTCCCTTATTGCTAACACCTTTCTCCAACAACACTGTAGGGAAGTAGTGACTAATAAGAATTTCAAATAAGCACGCCATACTAACAACTTGCATATATACTTTGGAATGATAACCACAAAGGCCCACCTTTGTCTTTCACTCTTTTGGCATTGTACCTCCTTTTCCCATGAAGCTTGAAAATCATAGAATAATCTTCTACACTTATCAAACTGCTCGTTCTAAAATGCCCAAACCAACACTTAGTTGTTCGCATCCTTGAGCTAGAATCCTTCTTTGTTCCCTCTCCCTTGCTGAATACATGACACAAATAGAAAAAATAAACAACAAGAAGAAGACGAACACACAATAAGAATAGAGTTTATGATAGGAAGAACACTAATTTAGACTCGAAATTGCAAATTTGACTTTTATTAGAGCAAAATTTATCGAAAACAAACAGATGCATAAGTGATGAAAATAACTTAGACAACAGCCAAATATCCCAAATATGATGAAAATGCTAGTAGGCAAAAATGAAATCAACAGAAACAAAACAAGTTTTGAAAGCAAACGCAAAATAGACTCGTTACGACAAGATAAAACCCAATTTTAGAACCAAAGAAAACTATATCTAAATAAATTCAAATTTAATATAATTTTTTATTAGGTCCCCAGTAAACAGAATATAAATTTTGAGCTGATTCCAAGTTGATTTGATATATGAACGTGAAACAGCCCCTTTAAAACCTAAATTTAGAACTTAGGCCCAAACAAGTTTTGAAAACTAATGCAAAATATACTCGTTACAGTAAGACAAAACCCGATTTTAGAACCAAAGAAAACTATATCTAAATAAATTCAAATTTAATATAATTTTTTATTAGTTCCCTAGTAAACAGAATATAAATTTTGAGCTGATTCCAAGTTGATTTGATACATGAACGTGAAACAGCCCCTTTAAAACCTAAATTTAGAACTTAGGCCCAACGATGTCCAAATGACTTGGGACTTGATATTCAGTGCAATTGCACACTAAATAACCAGAATATCAATTTTGAGTTAATTACGATAAGTTTTGATATGCTTCTGCGAAATAGATGTGTTAGAGACCTGTCTTAACCCAAATAACATTTTCTGATTGCTTCCTCTCTCTGTTTTTTTTTGTACTCTAATTAGACCATAGAATAACAAGAATAAACACAAGTAAAAAAACAAATACTGACCCAAAACAAAAAGAAGACAGATGAAGAGAAACTGACACGAAACAAATAGATAACAAAAACAAGAAGGATATAACCTAATCTTGGAGCGAAGCTCTGGTATGCGAACCTCTTGATCACGTGGTCAGGCAACCCCCAACGAAGATGATACTTTCCCAAGAAACCTATCCCAAGGCACCAGAACTATTGGAATTGAAACGAATGATGCCACAAGGTCAGTTATACCTTGATAAGTCAGATTTGATCTTTGTCCCAACAAAGATAACGTATTGCATCATGCAAAACACAAGTTTATTTCATAAATCCATCCATAAGAACCTCAATATGACCGAATGCATCCAGGTAAAGACCCATCATGAAAAACTCAAGACTGAACCATATACTGAACCGTATCAACAACCAATCTTAAACACATAACCGAATGCTTACTACAAGGAATCCAAGGCTGAACCTAAATCGTATCACAAAGAGAGATCTCCCTTAGACCTTAGAAAAAGACCAACAAATAGAAATTGGTCTTAGAAAAGCAATCAAACAACGATGCAACTTACCTTAGGTAGGGTATACTAGGGTGATGCGTCTTCCATTTGAACAACCAGTCTCTTACTCAGACTCTCACAGACCATAGGTTTCCTAGTAACCTTAATACTATGTGGCAACTCCTGAACCTTTATTATAATATTATGATTAAACTCATAATCTCTTTCCTTTCCCAACACCACCTTTTAGGAGGCACATTAAAGCGTGTCATTTCAATGTCGCCCCTGCGATAGGATGGCGACTCTATTGGGGGAACACTGTATGTGGTTAAACTAAGCTTTTCTTATTTGATTGTTTGCCTAGTTGTTTTGGTCTGTTTAATTTTAGCTCACATTTTTACTGCATCCTTGTTGGAAAAGAATCCTAACCAAATAGAAAGTCCACAAGTAAAAAGGAAGTAAATAAAAAAATTCGGACAGCCTTTGTTGATCAGTATTGCAATGCTTTCCCAAACTTCGATTGACTTGCAATTTTAACCTAAGGTAGGCAATCATGTCAGGAGACTCCACAAAACCTTTCAGCCCCATCCAACAGTCGGATTGGGAATTATAACTATTATTGTGAAACTGGATAGTTGTGCATTTTACGTCAGAATCCGAATCTGATTCTTTTTTCGTTGCCCGGATCGTATCATTCCCTTTCTCTTCAAGATGAATCATCCTCAAATCATTAACAGGGATAAGGGACAAAGTTTTAACCTCTTTATGAAGCCTATGGAGTTCTTTTCTTTCTAACAATCGTCGCCAACAACTATGGATGAAGGTTGCAGCCCTTCTCTTTCGTCTATCATCATTGTGGTGTTTTTACTACTCTCTTTCTGAAGCTTGCTAGGCATCAACTAATGTCATTAACACATTAAGTTCTTGTTGCATCTCCCCTAGAATACAGGATAGAGGTTTCTTTTTTAGAACACTAATCTCTTTATTTATCTTCCTTTGATAACCCTCCCTATGATTCCTCCTTTTCTTTTGCCATAATACTTCATCAGAATACATGAAATCCTGATTGTAATACTCTCTTTGCATTTTTTTTTTCTTATATCAGAAACTAAAATGAAAGCTAATGACAGTAAAGAAAGTAAGAAGACACTGAAGACTGAAAACTGACCTAAAACTACATAGACTTTCAATTGACGAACGTTACAAACCCCTTTAGACCCAAATGGTCTGAAATTTGATATGCAGAGCGCCTTCATGCCAAAAAAACAAGAATATCAAGTTTGATTTAATTTTGAATTGATTTGATATATGGACGCGAAACTGATGCGAATCAGCCTCTTTAAAACTTGAATTTTGAACTAAACCAAATGATGTACAAATGAGTTGAAAATTGATATATTTTGTGATTTCACCCTCAATAACCAGAGTATCAATTTTGACACAATTACAATATGGTTTGATAAGTGGACACAAAACAGAAGCGAAACAAACCTCTGTCCTAAATAAAGTTTTCTGATTTTTTTATTACTCTAAAAAGAAATTTTGGTAAGAAAGAACAATATGACACCCTTTGTCCTAAATAATCTCGTGATCACATGGTCACGCAACCCATACGCAAAGACACCAAATTCCCAGAAAGCCAAGTAAATCAAGTCCGATAGGAGTGTGACCAGTAATAGTGGAAATGGAAGCCCCCACCCAATGAATATTAATTCATGAACAAAAGGTATAAGGATGACGCCACAAAGTCAATTGTTCTTCGATAAGTCGTTTAAGTTCTTTAGAGAACCAAGGAAGGTAGAATATCTTACCACTCACACAACAAAGTTGCAGCAAAAGATGTTTGATTATGGCTTTACAATTGACCCGAATAAGTAATAATAAACCAAAGACAGAAAAAAAATAATAAAAATCCAAAATTAATATCCTATATATGCTAGAATCAGATTTGTCACCCCTAAGAAGTCCCAAATTGACTAGGAAATCTGATATGAATATGGAATTAATTTTGAAGTCCTCTTGCCTTGTTGTGCTTAGTTTCTTATTTTACATGGACAATTAATGAAGAAAATCTCTCTTTTATACCTGGCAATTTAGTTTCCTTCCTAGAAACTAAAATATCATTAAATACCACCAGTCATTCTTTCCTCGTGTAGCTAGGATGAATAAGGAATACTTGTAAGAAAAGGATCTTGAAACATTAATGAATCGTTGCCACACTTGGAAACTTTCTTGTAGCCCATTAAAGATCCTTGTAGAATTAGGAGATTCCTAAAACAACATGTCACATTCTTGTAGCAAAAGGTCCTTGCGAAATAGGAAGTCCATAAGTAAAAAAAAAGTAATAACAAAATTCGTACAGCTTGTTTTGACCTATATCGCAAGTCCTTCACAAACTTTGTTTCACCTGAAAGTTTTTCTCAACATAGAGATTTACCTTTGAAATTATCTGGTAAAGTTTTAACTCGATCCAACTGTTGAATTTGGAGTTATGCTCAATAGTGTAAAACCGGACAATAATAAATTTTACGCAAAAATCCGAATCTAATTTACCATCCTAAATATGCTAGAATCAGATTTGTCACCATTAAGAAGTCCTAAATAGACTAGGAAATTTGATCTGAAGGTAGAATTTATTCTGAAATCTTCTTTCCTTTTCGTAGCTAGGATGAATAAGAAATCCTTGTAAGAAAAGGATTTTGAAACATTTATGAATCCTTGCCACACTTGGAAACTATGTTGCACCCCATTAAAGATCTTTGTAGACTTAGAAGATTCCCAAAATAAGCTGTCACGTCCTTTTAGGTAAGGAATCCTAGCCAAATAGGAAGTCCACAAGTCAAAAGGAAGCAAATAACAAAATTTGTACAGCCTCTATTGACCCGTATTTCAATGCCTTTCCGAACTCTGATTGACCTGAAATTTTAAACCAAGATAGGAAAATATGTCAGGAGACTCCACGTAACATTTCATCCCGATCCAACGGTTGGATTAAGAATTATGACTATTGCTGTAAAACTGGATAGTTGCATATTTTACATCAAAATCCGAATTTGACCTTACCTAGATCGTATCATTCCCTCTCTCTTCAAGATGATTTGTCCTTGAATCACCAACAAGTTGAATGGACAATTCCTTAGCCTCTTCTTGAAGCCTTTGGAGTTCTTTTCTTGCCAACAATCATCGCCAACAACTTTGGATGAAAGTTGCAGCCGTTCTATTTCGTATATCATCATTGCAGCGTATTTTCTCCTCTCTTTCTGAAACTTGCTGGGCATTGATTGATGCCTTAACACATCAAGTTCTTGCTTCATCTCCCCTAGAAGACGGGATAGACTCTTGGATTCTTTTTTTAGAACACCAATGCCTTTTCTTTTGCCATAACACCTCATCAAAATACATGAAATCCCTTCAGTTTCTAGGCTGCCGAAAACCTTCCCGGTGGCCTATGGTCTCATCCTTAAAACCACCATCACCAATATCATTAACGTCCTCCTCATAATCAGCCCACCCTGGCTTTTTGGCCCCACTGTCATTGTTTGATTTCGGGTCAACCCCAACCTTTCCCACATCTTAGGTACAAGTTCCAGCCACGTTACCATGTTTTCCCACCTTCTGAAGTCTAGATCACACACGTTCCCCATCATGAAATTCATTCTTTCCATCATCTTCGTCATGGCATGCATTTGGAATTTAAGTTCTACATCGGGAGGGGGTGGTGTGTTGTTTTGATCTGATATGATAGCACCTGTATAAATTGCTTAGTGGAAAAAAAAAGCCTCACATCGCTCGTGTTTCGCTCAAACACTCTTAATATCCTCAAACGCTCAAACCTCTCATCTCACCATCTTGCTGTTTGATGCGGATCAGCCCAACACGAAGCGTAATCATGCCAATGACCCATTGGAGGTGCCAATTGAGCCAATCACAAGAGCTAGGGCAAAGAAGCTTAAAGAAGCATTGAATGGGCTTGTTCAAAACTTATGGAGCAAGATGGACAGCCTTTAATTCATCTAGTTCAGGTCCAAGAAGAGCCCAATTCGTGTGGAACAAGGGGTTGATATGTCCGGCCCAATATCAGCCTTGTTAGGCTTGTTTTTTTTCTAATGCTATAAGAATAAAAAGTCAGCAATTTATTCTCCTAATTAAGTAAGAAAGTTGGCCATATCTTATTCCTAAAGAGGGGAGGACTATTTAATGCTTTTCCTAACATAGAAAATCAGCAACAAAGGAGGAAATTTGTTTTCTTATTTGTCCAAGTTAAACAAGGAAATCCAAGCTAATCAAGGACATCAAAGGAAAGGGGGCAGCAACATAAATTTTTCAAATCAGATTTTTCCTAGTTTATGTAGGACTTCTTAAGGGTCACAAATCTAATTCTAGCATATTTAGGATGATAATTTTCAGATTTTTATTATTTTCTTCTTAGTTTTTGGGTTATTATTACTTATTTGGATCAATTGTAAGTGGGCTTCATATAAGTCCACCTAAGGGGGGTCCATTAGGGTTTCTTTAATTCTAGAGTCAGTATAAATAAAGGCATAACCAAACATGTAAGGTTACGTAATTTTCAGATCAATAAACTTCTTTGCTGCACTTGTTGTGTGTTGGTGGGATAATCTCCTTCCCTTGGTTCTCTAAAGAACTGAAAACAACTTATCGAAGAACAACCGGCTTCGTGGCGTCATCCTTATACTTCTCATTCGCGAATCAATATTCGTTGGGTGGGGGTCTCTGTTTCCAATAGTGCTGGTGCCCAGGTACAAGTTATCTTTGTGTCACACTCCTATCAAACCTGATTTACTTGGCTTTCCGGGAATTGGTATCTTTGCGTGTGGGTTGTGTGACCACGTGATCACGAGGTTCGCATCACTGTTCTTGCAAAACTAAAACCAATACCAAATAGAACAAACTTGGCAGCGCAATCCAAATATGTATATATGACTCAAGAAGCAATAAAAACTAGAAAACAAGTAAAACAAAACTGCGATGATAGTCTCGCGAGTAGCAAGTGAATCTATCCGAAATATGAAGGAAACTGAAGACTCGAATAAAAAACAGATATAAAATTTGCAAAAACGATGAAACAACACTCAAATATGTTGGATATGTTGAACATATACTGGAAGAAATGAAAAAAACAGAAAGGAAGCGAAATTCAAAACTTGACGCAAAACAGACTCGTTTACGATGAGTTCAGTCCGAATTTGGAACCTAAAGTGATGTGGACCAGCCCAGAAACACCAGCAAGGACCCATTACATGTTCCAAATGGTCCAATGACTCGGTCCAAGACAAAGGCATTAAAGGAAACAAAAGAATCCTACTACAACTTGGAAACAACATGGGTGGCTACCTTTTCCTTTTGTTTCTAGGATTAAGGGGCTGCATGGAAGGCTATAAATAAGCCTTGAATCAGTTATGTAATATTTTACTCCCTTCTCTTCTTCTCATGACAGAACATGGATTTAATATTAGGAGCTTTATTTTATTTTGTTAGTCATGTGCAGCCCAAGGCTTGTTTGGGCTTAATTAATACTTTGTTTTCAGTTAGGATCCAAGGCTTATGATACGATCCAGGCAAGCTCAAATTCGGATTTTGACGTAAAAAGTGCACCTATCCAGTTTTACGGCAATAGTCATAATTCTCAATCCGACCGTTGGATCGAGCTGAAAATTTAGTGGGGGTCTCTGTTTCCAATAGTGCTGGTGCCTAGGTACAAGTTATCTTTGTGTCACACTCCTATCAAACCTGATTTACTTGGCTTTCCGGGAATTGGTGTCTTTGCGTGACCATGTGATCACGAGGTCCGCATAAATGGAAACGTGATCACATGGTCACGCAACCCACACACAAAGACACCAATTCCCATAAACCCAAGTAAATCAGGTTTGATAGGAGTTTGACAAAAAGATAACTTGTACCTAGGCACCAGCATTATTGAAACGAAAAACCCCCACCCAACGAATATTGATTCGCGAACGAGAAGTATAAAGATGATACCACGAAGACAGTTGTTCTTTGATAAGTCGTTTTTCAGTTCTTTAGAGAACCATGGAAGGGAGATTATCTCACCAACACACACACACACAAAGTGCGGCAAAACAAGAAGTTTTATTAATCTGAATTGTCTGACTAACATGTCTGGTTATGCCTTTATTTATACTGACTCTAGACTTACAATTGACCCAAATAAGTAACAATAACCCAAAGACTAAGAAGAAAATAATAAAATTCCAAAAATTACTATCCTAAATATGTTAGAATCAGATTTGTCACCGTTAAAAGTCCCAAATAGACTATGAAATCTGATCTGATTGTAGAATTAATTCTGAAATCTTCTTTCCTTACTGTAGCTAGGATGAATAAAGAATCCTTGTAAGAAAAGGATTCTGAAACATTTATGAATCCTTGCCACACTTGGAAACTATGTTGCAGCTCATTAAAGATCTTTGTAGAACTAGGAGATTCCCAAAACAAGCTGCCACATCCTTGTAAGAAAAGGATCCTTGCCAAATAGGAAGTCCACAAGTCAAAAGGAAGTAGATAACAAAATTCGTACAACTTGTTCTGACCTATATCACATGTTTTTCCCGAACTTTGATGCATCTGAAACTTTACCCTAACATACACTAATACCTCTGGAATCTTCATGTCAAATTTCAGCTCGATCTAACAATTGGATTTGGAGTTATGCTCAATAGCGTAAAACTAGACAATAGGAAATTTTACGCCAAAATCTGAATCTTACCTTACTTGGATCGTATCAATAGTGGTATGTGATACGGAGGTTAAAGAACAAAGAGTTTACAAGAATTGAAGAAGATGGGTCTATAGCTAAGTGTGGGATGAGGGGTTATTGTTAGCCCAGATAAAAATCCGATCTGTACTTCGAGACAAGGTCAGGAGGCTCAGCAGACAGATGAGGAAATAAAATAGGTTAAGGAAAAGATGAATCAGCATGAAAACAACTTTTCAAATCTTATCAGAGGGGTTAGTGGCAATGGGCAGACAAATCTATTTGCCTAAGAATAAGGCATTGAGAGATGAGGTGTTGAAAGAAGCCCACAAATCCCGATTTGCAACACATCCTGGAAGTACCAAGATGTATAGAGACTTGAAAGGATACTACTAGTGGCTTAACTTGAAAAGAAAAATAGTAGAATTTGTGTCAAATTATGGGATTTGTCAGCAAGTAAAGGTAGAACAGTAGAGGCCTGCATGGAAATTACAACCACTATCGTTCCCAGAATGGAAATGGGAGGACATTACCATGGATTTTGTACTAAGGGGTAAGAAGGGTAATGATGATATATGGGTGATTGTGGATCTACTAACGAAGTCTGCTTTGTTTCTACCCATGAAAATGATGGATTTAGTGGAGAAATTCGCTAATTTATACATGAATGAGATTATTACACTTCTTAGGGTAACAATATCGATCGTGTCTGATCAGGATCAAAGGTTCACATCGATGTTATGACTAAGCCTATAACGAAGATCTTTTAAGATCATGAGTGTTGGAGTTTGGGGGAAATTAGAAAGATCTCTTGCCATCAGGATCAAAGGTTCATCCTTTTTATAGCTAGGATGAATAAGGAATCCTTGTAAGAAAAGGATTCTAACATTTATGAATCCTTGCCACACATGGAAACTATGTTGCAGCCCATTAAAGATCTTTGGAGAATTAGGAGATTCCCAAAATAAGCTGCCACATCCTTTTAGGCAAAAGAATCCTAGCCAAATAGGAAGTCCATAAGTCAAAAGGAAGTAAATAACAAAATTCATACAGCCTCTGTTGACCCGTATTTCGATGCCTTCCCGAATTCCGATTGACCTGAAAGTTAAAACCAAGGTAGGAAAACATGTCAGGAGACTCTACGTAAACTTTCAGCTCGATCAAACGGTCGGATTGAGAATTATGACTGTTGCCGTAAAACTGGATAGGTGCACTTTTACGTCAAAATCCGAATTTGACCTTGCCTGGATCATATCAGCTTCTTTGGATTAAGTTATGGGCTTTTCAGTTTAGGGTTTGGGCCAGTTTTGAGTGGACTTCATATAAGTCCACATAAGGGGTCCATTAGGATTAATTTTTCAAGAACTATTTAAACTCATGTAAGCCAAAATTTCAGAAGCTTTGATGATAATTACTTCTCAATTTTTCAATTTTAACGTGTGAGAGTGATTCTTGCATTCTTCAGTTCTTGAACGAACTGAATCTGACTTATTGAAGATTAACTGGCTTCGTGGCGTCATTCTACCCATTCTAATAGTTACAAAAAAAGATGAAATATAACATTTTTTATTGCTTAGATGACGCAGACACAAAGAACAAGAAGATGAAAGATGTAAACACTGAAAAACTTAAAGGAACACAACAAAAAAGAAAATAATAGAAGGACCCATTACAACCTGTTATGATAATGATCAGCTCAACTGATGTGGACCAACCCAGAAACACCAGTTAGGACCCATTACATGTTCCAAATGGTCTGATGACTCAGCCAAGACAAAGGCATTGAAAGAGGCATTGAAAGAGGCATTGAATGCATTGGTTTTGAATATTTCAAATAAGTCAGAATTGAAAGGTCCATTAGAGTATCAAGAGGAGACCTAGTATATCTTATCCATGTGCAAGAGGGGTCCAACACAACCTTATTTGGGCCATGAGGTGAGAACAAGACAAAAGGAAACAAAAGAATCCTTCTACAACTTGAAAACAACATGGGTGGCTACCTTTTCCTTTTGTTTCTAGGATTAAGGGGCTGCATGGAAGGCTATAAATAAGCCTTGAATCAGTTCTATAATATTTTACTTCCTTCTCTTCTTCTCATGACAGAACATGGATTTGTTTTATAATATTATGGGCTTTGTTTTATTTTGTTAGCTATAGCCCAAGGTTTGTTTGGGCTTAATTAATACTTTGTTTTCAGTTAGGATCCAAGGCTTGTTTGGATTAAGTTATGGGCTTTTTAGTTTAGGGTTTTGGGTCAGTTTTGAGTGGACCTCATTTAAGTCCACATAAGGGGTCCATTAGGGTTAACTTTTCAAGAACTATTGAAACTCATGTAAGCCAAAATTTAGGTAGCTTTGATGATAATTACTTCTGAATTTTTCAGTTTTAACGTGTAAGAGATTCTTGCATTCTTCAGGTTCTTGAACGAACTGAATCCGACTTATCGAAGATTAACGGCTTTGTGGCGTCATTCTACTCAATCCAATAGTGTTGGTGCCTTGGGGCGGTTTCCATTGTGTCACACTCTGTCGACCTATTTCAGCTTTCCAGGATCGGATCTCAATTTTGATTGTGGGTTGCGTGACCACGTGATCACGAGGTTCGCATCAGTTGGTATCAGAGTGTCCAAACAAGAGAATCATGATGATTAGAGATAATGGTGATATGGAATCTGAAAGTGACAGATCGATTGTGAAGGCAAGCCACCATTGGAGGATAGTGATGGGGATGAGTTAGCATTACCGGTTGGGGAGTCCTTGGTTATAAGACGAACACTTCAGGTTCAGGTCAAGGAAGATGAAACTAATCAACAAAGGGAGAACATCTTCCATACGCGTTGTTATGTACAAAGCAAGGTGTGTGGTTTAATTATAGATAGTGGAAGCTGTGTTAATGTTTGTAGTACCACCCTTGTTAGTAAACTAAATTTGTGTACTGTTAAGCATGCTAAACCATATAGATTGCAATGGTTGAATGATAGTGGTGAAGTGAAAGTGACTAAATAGGTTGTGGTTCCATTTTCGATTGGGAAATATGTTGATGAAGCTCTGTGCGACGTGGTACCAATGCAAGCAAGTCACATCTTGTTGGGGAGACCATGGCAATATGATAGGAAGGCAATTCATGATGGGGTTAAAAATAGGTATACTATTGTAAAAGATGTTAAAACCATCATACATCTTACACCCAAACAGGTGTATGATGATCAAATAAACCTAAAAAGTGAGCATGAGGCGATGGGCAGAGAAAATCAAGGTGAGGAACAAGGGGAGAGAAGACCATCAGATTCAGCTAGAACCCAAACCACTACAACCCATTCGGGCAGCTAGAACACAAACAAATATTTGTGAACAAGGTCATATCCTTCTGTTATTTTATTTTTTTAGTGTTCCTTTAAGTTCTTCGTATCTGCGTCCATCTTCTTGTTCTTCGTGTCTGCGTCATCTAAGCAAAAAAAAAAGGTTGTATTTCATGTTGTTAATGTCTCTAATCATATCACTATATTAAAAAGAAAAAGAGAGAGAGAGAGAGAGAGGGATTAGTTGAAATTTGAAGGATCATTCAATTTTTGCCGCAGAAACACAACTCTTGGTGAACCATAAGCAAACCACCTCGGAATCAATTGAAACTTCATATTCAGTCTATTGGGGGTGAGATCGCATTATATGTCAAATTTGGGCTTATTCTGATATTGTTTGCTTGAGGTTTTAATTCGAGGTTCAATTCTGCCGCAGAAACACTACTCTTAGTGAACCATAAGCAAAACACCTTAGACTAAATTGAAACTTCATATTCTGTGCATTGGGGATGCGATCGAACTATATATTAAATTTGGTCTTATTTTGATGTCGTCTTCTGGAGGTTTTAATTGGAGGTTCAATTCTACCGCAAACTGATCATACAAGGAGTTTGGGTACCTAGACATAAAAGAACGACCTATAAATTGATTTTTGTTGTTTGTTTAGTTTTATAATACTAAATATTGAATTTGAGGTGATGTCGAGATCGTTTGGTCTGGGTTTCAATTCTGTTACGTAAAAAATTGCGTAACAGGTTAGATTTGCATCAAGTTTCAAAACATGATCCTTACTTGTTAGTTTTGTCCAAATCTTTTTGTTTCTATTATATTTGGGTTATCTAGGAGTCAAGTAACTGTTTTAGCTAATATTCGCTTCTGTTTTTTTCTCGTGTCTTCGTTTCGTCCACAATTCGTACGAATTTGCATTGCTACTCGCAAAATCATAATCGTAGTTTTGTTTTGCTTTGTTTTCAGTATATTTATTGATTCTTGAGTCTGAAAATTACAATTAGAGTGCGCTGCGAAGGCTACTGACTTTGATTTGTTGATTTCAGTTCCTAAAGAACCAAAAGAAAGCAAATTGTGAGGTAAAAGGCTTAGTAAGTTTATTAGAGTGAAAAGCCTTGATTTTTTTTGTGCGATACACGAGAGGTGTGAGGATATATTTTGTGCTACTAACCAAATTTTGCAGATTCAAAGAATGTCTAAAAACAACGAATCACTGACACAAAACGCTGATGTAGCTTTCCAATTGCGAGCCATAGGAACTTGAGCTGTTGTCTAGAACGTACAAGGATCTGAAAGATGAGGTGAATTCAATAAAGCAACAGAATAGTGGGGCTTATCGCCAAGGAAATACGGTTCGTATGGCCGTACAGAATGTCAGATCTGATTTTGAAGAGTTTGTTGACAAAAACGCAGATGCGGGTGAAGATGACTATGATTTTGCATCTGCTGGCCAAGGAATTAGGTCTGGACCGAACAGGGTTAGGAGGAATGTGAATTTCCGTGGCATGGGCACTTATGAAGATATGGATGGGGACTTGGACACCATTAAACTTAAATTCCTAACTTTCAAGGTAAAAACGATCCCGAGGCTTATTTGGAGTGGGAGAAAAAGGTAGATTGGATTTTTGATTGCCATAGTTATTCTGAACAAAAAAAGGTGAAATTGGTGATAATTGAGTTTACGGAGTATGCATTGATTTGGTGGGATCAAATTATAATCAGTAGGAGGAGGAATGGGGAGTGACCCATTCAGACTTGGGGGAGATGAAAGTCTTAATGAGGAGACGATTTGTGCCAAACCACTATTACGTAGACTTATATCCGAAGCTCCAAGGTCTGAATCAAGGTTATAAGACAGTATATGAATATCACAAAGAGATGGAGATAGCAATGATTCTGGCCAATGTTGTTGAGGATAGAGAAGCCACCATGGCTAGATTTCTTAATGGGTTGAATCGGGACATTGCCAATGTGGTTGAGCTACAACACTATGTGGACCTAGAGGACATGGTTCACATGGCTACGAAGGTGGAGAGACAACTTCGGAAGGGACATGCTCGCCCAACGTTTAATTCGGGCTCTTCATCATCTTGGAAGTCAAATCTAAAGAGAGATGGTACTGTCCAACCGAGATCCTTTGTTCCTTCTAGAACTGAACCACCAAAGGCTAAAAGTTTATGTCCCTACGATGCCAAAGGTAAATCTGAAACTCAACCTAAACGTACCCGTGATGTTAAATATTTCAGGTGTCAGGGACATGGACATTATGCTTGAGTGTCCAAACAAGAGAATCATGATAATTAGAGATAATGGTGATATGGAATCCGAAAGTGACAGATCTGATTGTGAAGGCATGCCATCATTGGAGGATAGTGATGGGGATGAGTTAGCATTACCGGTGAGTATAGTGTTAGTGTTACCTTCAATGTTGTTAATCTTACGTTGTTTGACACAGATTTTGATTCGAGGTTGAATTCTTTTTAGGAGAGAGGGGATGATGTGGACCAACCCATAAACACCAGCAAGGACCCATTACATGTTCCAAATGGTCCAATGATTCGGTCCAAGACAAAAGCATTGAATGCATTGGTTTTGATGGTTTCAACCAAGTTAGAATTGAAAGGTCCATTATAGTATCAAGAGGAGGCCTTAGTACATCTTATCCATGTGCAAGAGGGGTCCAATACAACCTTATTTGGCCCATGAGGTAAGGACAATAAAGAAAATAAAAGAATCCTACTACAACTTGGAAACAACATGGGTGACTACCTTTTCCTTTTGTTTCTAGGATTAATGGGCTGCATGGAAGGTAGGGGTGAGTATTTTTGGTTCGGTCCGGTTTTGGGCCAAAATAAGTAATCAAACCTAATATATTTGTTTTCAAGGTTTTGAACTGAACCGAATCAAACCGAAAACGGGTTCGAACCGACCATGTTCGATTTGGTTTTTTTCCCTTCCAAACCAATTTAAACTGAAATTATTTCTGGGTTTTTTCACTTATCATATTTTTTCAGGGATTCTATTTTCGTTTTATTTCTAATTTCACAGATCTGTACTTTCTGTGCTTATTTTCTGAGAAATCTTGGCTTTCTCAACAAGTATGGCTCTTTTTTAAACTGGGTTGGGCATGCATGATATCCAGAAATTCAACCCTAATTTTATTTTTGTAAGATCTTTGCTCAAAAATTAAACTTTGCGAAAAGATATACAAAACAAAGGAAAGATCAAAAGATATCTATTATTAAAATGTAAAACCATCAAAACTTTATTATTTGAACAAGAGGAAATAAATAAAAAAGGAAGGGCCAAACCCGTACTAGAGAGTCAAAACCATTACATGCTAGTTTAAAAAATCCCCTTATTTTCCTCTCCAATCTTCCCTCCACTTCGTTTTGGTGCCACCACCACACACCCGAAAAAGAAAAAACCCTAAACTCGCTCTCAATGGTGACCGATCCAACTCAGTCTCCTTTTCCAATCAAAGAGGAGAGATGCAGAGAGAAAGGGAGGGGAGAGATGCAGAGAGAAGGGGGGGCGGGGGCGGCTGATTTTGTTTTTAGGGAATGTAGGGATCAAAGTTTAAGCTTTAGGCTTAGGGTTAGAAAAAACATTCTTTTTATAGTTGTTTTTTTTTGCAAGTGCTGGCCTGGTTGATCCGGTTCGGTTTGTTCGTTTCAATCGGTTTCAGACTTTGGAAACCGAAACTGAACCGAACCGAAACTTTTTTGTGATTTTTTAATCGGTTAATTCAGTTTTTTTTTAGTTTGGTGTTTTCGGTTATTTTTTTTCAGTTTTCTCGGTTTATCAGTTTTTTTGCTCACCCCCTAATGGAAGGCTATAAATAAGCCTTGACTCAGTTTTGTAATATTTTACTTCCTTCTCTTCTTCTCTTGGCAGAACACGGATTTAATATTATGGGCTTTATTTTAATTTGTTCAAGAACTTTACTTTGTTTTCAGTTAGGATCCAAAGCTTGTTTAGATCAAGTTATGGGCTTTTCAGTTTCGGGTTTTGGGTCAGTTTTGAGTGGACCTCATATAAGTCTATATAAGGAGTCTATTAGGGTTAATGTTTCAAGAACTATACTCATGTAACCAAAATCTCAGCAGCCTTTGATGAATATTACTTCTGAATTCTTTAGTTTTAATGTGTGAGAGTGATTGCATTCTTTAGTTCTTGAACGAACTGAATCTGACTTATCAAAGATTAACTAATTTCATGGCATCATTCTACTCATTCCAATAGTATTGGTGCCTTGGGGCAGGTTTCCATTGTGTCACTCCTATCAGACCTTTTTCGGCTTTCTAGGATCAGATTTCAATCTTGATTGTGGGTTGCGTGACCACGAGGTTTACATCAAGAGGGGTGGTGTTCTTAATGATGCGAACCTCGTGATCAATGTTGTCACGATCACCTTCTCAAGTCTGTCACACACGTTCCCCATCACGGAATTCATTAATGATGCGAACCTCGTGATCACATTGTCACGCAACCCACACGCAAAGACACCAATTCCTAGAAAGCCAAGTCAATAAGGTTTGATAGGAGTGTGACACAAAGATAACTTGTACGTAGGCACCAAAGACTATTGGAAACGGAGACCCCACCCAACGAATATTGATTCGCGAATGGGAAGTATAAGGATGATGCCACGAAGACAGTTGTTCTTCGATAAGTTGTTTTCAGTCCTTTAGAGAACCAAGAAAGGGAGATTATCCTACCAACACACAATAAGTGCAGTAAAGAAGTTTATTGATCTGAAAATTGCATAACCTTACGTGTCTGGTTATGCCCTTATTTATAGTGACTCCAAACTAAAATAAACCCTAATGGACCCCTTATGTGGACTTATATGATGGCCACTTCAATTAAACCCAAATAATATACATAAACCCTAAACTAAGAAGAAAATAATAGTAACAATAATAAATCCAAATTTAATATCCTAAATATAATAGGATCAGATTTGTTGCCCCTTGGAAGTCCCATATAAGCTACGAGAATCAAATCTGAAGGTAGAATTAATTCGAAAATCTTCTTTTCTTTTTTTGTAGCTAGGATGAATAAGGAATCCCTGTAAGAAAATGATTCTGAAACATTTATGAATCCTTGCCACACATGGAAACTATGTTGCAGCCCATTCTTTGAAGAATTAGAAGATTTCCAAAATAAGCTGCCACATCTTTTTAGAAAAAGAATCCTAGCCAAATAGGATGTCCACAAGTCAAAAGGAAGTAAATAACAAAATTCATACACCCTATGTTGACCCGTATTTTGATGCCTTCTCAAATTCCGATTGATCCGAAATTTTAAGTCAAGGCAGGAAAACATGTCGGAGACTCCATGTAACATTTCAGCCCGATCCAACGGTCGGATTGAGAATTATGACTATTGTTGTAAAACTAGATAGTTGCACATTTTACATCAAAAGCCAAATTTGACCTTGCCTAAATCGTATCACTTCTTGAACCTGAATTAGATGAATTAACTGAACTGAAGATCCAACTTCAGGAATTGTGGGACAAAGGTTTTATCCAACCTAACAACTCACATTGGGGAGCCCAGGTACTAATCATAAAGAAGAAGGATGGTACACTTCGGTTATGTATTGACTATCGTTAATTGATTAATGTGATAGTGAAGAATAAGTATCCACTTCCGTGAATAGATGACCTGTTTGTTCAATTAAAGGGTGCTAAAGTGTTTTTTTAGATAAATTTGAGGCTGGGGTACCACCAGTTAATCATCAAGGAGCAAGACATACAAAAAACTACTTTTAGGACTCAATACGAGCATTACGAGCTCTTAGTGATGCCTTTTAGGTTGATAAATGCCCCGACAATATTTATGGATTTGATGAATCGGGTGTTTCGGTCCTATTTGGATAAGTACGTGGTGGTAGTTATTGATGACTAGCTCTTATATGGAACATGAGTAACATTTGAGGAAAGTACTATAAATTTTAAGATAGAATAAGTTAAATGCAAAACTAGATAAATGTGACTTTTGACTAAAGGAAGTAGTATTTTTGGGGACATGTTATCTCCGCATGAGGAATATTTATGGATCCAGGAATGATGGAGGCTATTTTGAAATGAGAAAGACCTACCAATGTGATAGAAATCCGGAGTTTTTTGGGTCTTGCGGGGTATTATAGGAGATTTATTAAAGGTTTTTCTACAATAGCATCACCTATGACCAAGTTAACTTGTAAGGAAGTAAGGTTTGTTTGGTCAAAAGAATTTGGGGAGAGCTTCCAAGGATTGAAGGAAAGACTCACTTGTGCTCTTGTGTTTGCTCTTCCTTCAAGGACAAAAGGATTTATTGTGTACAATGATGGTTCTAAGAGAGGTTTGGGATGTGTATTGATGCAAGATGGAAAAGTAATTGCTTATGCCTTAAAACAACTAAACTATCGTCGAGTCCATGATCTAGAACTTGCAGTAGTAGTGTTTGCCCTACAAGTATAGAGACATTATCTATACGAGACCATAAGAGTTTGAAGTATTTAATGTCATAAAAGCAGTTAAACATGCGGTAAAAGAGATGTGGGGAGTTGATAAAGGACTACGATTGTGTAATTAACTATCATCCTGGTAAGGCTAATGCAGTAACACATGCCTTGAGCTGAAAGGGAAGATAGTTGCTGCGAACCGTGATCATGTGGTCATCCAACCCACACGCAAAGACATCAAATTCCCGGAAAAGCCAAGTAAATCGGGTTTGATAGGAGTGTGACACAAAGATAACTTGTACCTAGGCACCAACATTATTGGAAACGGAAACCCCCACCCAACGAATATTGATTCGTGAACGGGAAGTATAAGGATGACGCCTCGAAGTCAGTTGTTCTTCGATAAGTTGTTTTTCAGTTCTTTAGAGAACCAAGAAAAGGAGATTATCCCACCAACACACAACAAGTACGGCAAACAAGAAGTTTTATTAATCTGAATTGTGTAACTTACATGTCTGGTTATGCTTTTATTTATACTGACTCTAGACTTAAATAAACCCTAATGGACAACTTACAATTGATCCAAATAAATAATAATAGCCCAAAGACTAAGAAGAAAATAATAAAAATCCAAAAATTACTATCCTAAATATGTTAGAATCAGATTTGTCACCATTAAAAGTCCCAAATAGACTATGAAATCTGATCTGAAGGTAGAATTAATTATGAAGTATTCTTTCCTTGCTGTAGCTAGGATGAATAAAGAATCCTTGTAAGGAAAGGATTCTGAAACATTTATGAATCCTTGCCACTTGGAAACTATGTTGCAACTCATTAAAAATCTTTATAGAACTAGGAGATTCCCAAAACAAGCTGCTACATCCTTGTAAGAAAAGGATCCTTGCCAAATAGGAAGTCCACAAGTCAAAACGAAGTAAATAACAAAATTCGTACAATTTGTTCTCGACCTACATTGCATGTTTTTCCCGAACTTCGATGCATCCGAAACTTTACCCTAACATAGACCAATACCTCTGGAATCTTCATGTCAAATTTCAGCTCGATCCAACAATTAGATTTGGAGTTAGCTCAATAACGTAAAACTGGACAATAGAAAATTTTACGCCAAAATCTGAATCCGACCTTACTTGGATCGTATTAATAGTGGTAGGTGATACTGATGTGATCCAACCATCAAAGGATCCATTGGAGGTTCCAGTTGGTCCAGTTACTAGGCTTAGGGCTAAGAAGTTCAAAGAAGCTTAATGGACTTCTTCAAGATACATGGGTTAAGGTGGACTTCAAGAGGATTTGTAATAATAAAGAGCAAGTCTTGATTAATCTGATTCATGTTCAAGAGGGGCTTGTTGGTGGAACCAAGACCATTACACAAGTATTGGGAGAAGAAGACTAGATTCGGACAATTTGACCTTTCGTTACTCTTTTAGTCATAACTGGAGTTACAGATCGAAATTTGATGTGATTCTATTTGGTCTGGAAACTAGACTTCCATACCTTTCCAACGGTATATGGCATGCCTTCTAATTCATTAAGACGAGAGAGAACCATCCGTTTTAAGTTGGGCCTTGCTGCTGCCAGACGAGAATGCGGAAACAACGAACTTGTCTTATTTAATTAGTTGGGCTATCAAACTTTAATTATTTTGAGAGGAGACAATTTGTTTGGGTTTTAGACTTGTTTATTTTGTTTATTTTAATTAGTTTGGGCTAGTTTTAGCTTGGGTTGATTATTAGTTAAATTGGGTTTATGTGAGACCCATTAGGGAAACTAGGGTTTTGGCTTGGAGTATAAATACTCTTTAGGAATAATTTTAGGGGAGACTTTTGATAATATTTTCAGCATTGTAGCCGACTTTTGGTTGCTCAATCTTGATTCTTGATTGAACTTTCAACTCTTCACAGAATTGACCATTCTTTGTTGTGAATTTATACTTCTTTTGCTCGTCTCCAGGTGTAGGCGTTGTGATCGAGTTGGTTTATAGTCTTGTTACCTTGGAGTAAGTCTTCCATTGTGATAAGTTCATTCAAATCTCAACAAACTTGGGTTAGATTGATCTTGGGGTCACGAATACCATTAAATTCCGCTAGGGTTCGCATCAGTTGGTATCAGAGCTGATCTAATCACAGGTTATATCCTTCAATTTGAGTTATTATTGTTTCTTGTTTGATTCTTGATAGATTTGGCCACCTATATATAAAAAAATAGGGATCTTACTTTTTATTGCTTTGTTGAACACTTAATCATAAATTAGTGTTCTTTTTTTTTATGCTTCCTTAATCAAAATCGGCACACACACCTAAGTTCTTGATTTTGTTTTATTCTTGCCGAAATATATATATATATATATATATATATATATATATATATATATATATATATATAAAAGGAGGCTTGATCGTGAAATCTTGATTGTTGCCGCACAAAAAAAATCACTTTTTTTGTTTTGGCCGAATCTTTTAGTAGTCTTGTTTGTGTTTCTTGAAAATTTGGGTAGTTTAATTGATTTTCTTGAGTTTCGGAATTTTTTTGAATTAAATCCTTAGTTCTTGATAATTCGTAATTGTTTAGCTCTTTTCTGATTTTTTTTCGTGTCTTCAAATTGTCATATCATTCGTACAAATTTGCATTGCTATTCGTGAATTTTTCATCGAGTTTCGTTTTGTTAGTTTCGTAATTTCTTGCTTTTAAAGTCTATATCAAATTTATAAATTCACTGCATAGTTGGTTGTTTTTTTTTTTCCGAATTGTTGCTAAGTGATTTCAAGAACTAAAGAAAGACAATTTGAGTGGAAAAAGGTATATGGAGCATATTCGAGTGAAAAACCTATAAAATTTGAGTGAAACACACTAGTGTGAGGTGTTATTTTTATTGCTAACGATTTTTGTGCAGGTTTTTTAAAAAATAATGTCTTTTAATAGTGTGCCACAGAAGAACGGTGAAATCCAAAAGGATGGGCTTTCGAGAATACAACAACAAATGAAATTTATGTTTGGTGAGCTGATGACTAGGATTGAAAAATTAGAGACTAGGTCTAATGGAGGGCGTAGTAAAAGGAGTAGAGAAGCTAGGAAGGAGGAGAGTGTTGCTGGAAACTCTGCAGATAAAGTCGAGGATGATCTTAACCGTGGTCGTGGGTTCCGTACACATAGGGGATAGAGGTATGAGAATTGGTCAAGGAGGACATATTCGACCACATAGGGATTTTGAGCATAGAGGGGATTTTGATGATTTGGGAGATATAGACCGAAATTTGGGTAGTATTAAGTTAAAAATCCCACCTTTAAGGGAAAAACTGATCCAGGAAGCTTATTTAGATTGGGAAAAAAAGTGGAGATGATTTTTGACATCCATAGGTACTCTGAAGAAAGGAAGGTTAAGTTAGTTGTAATGGAGTTTACTGACTATGCCATGGTTTGGTGGGAGAGATTGGTGGTAGAAAGAAGAATGAATAGAGAAAGACTAGTTAGCACATGGGAGGAGTTGAAGACAATAATAAAGAAGAGGTATGTTCCTAAACATTATTATCGGGAGTTGTTTAATCATTTACAAATGATTACACAAGGTAATAAGAGTGTGGAGGAGTATCAGAAAGAATTAGAGGTGGCTACGATTAGAGCTAATGTTAATGAAGATGAGGAAGTTACGATGTCTAGGTTTTTAAATGGCTTGAATAGAGACATAGCTAATGTTGTGGAGTTGCAATCATATGTTGATTTGGAGGAGTTAGTACACTTAGCCATTAAGGTTGAAGGACAGGTTGAAAAGGAAGGGTAATACACGATCTGGAGCTTATACGGGGTCTTCTTCGGGTTGGAAGATGAATTATAGGAGAGAGGGTAGTGCGTCATCGAAGCCTTTGGTGACTTCTAAAGTTGCCGAACCTAACTCCATGAAGAAGCAGGTTTCGACCAATGATCAAAAACTTAAGGGAGAAGTTCAACCGAAGCGTAATCGTGATATAAAGTGTTTTAAGTGTCAAGGATTGGGACACTATGCATCAGAATGTGCAAATCGTCGAGTTATGATTCTAAGGGATGATGGAGAGATTGTGTCCACTAGTGAGGAGTCTGATTGTGATGACATGCCCCCACTTGAGGATGCTAGTGATTTAGAGTATGCTGTTGGTGATAAAGTTTTGGTGATTAGAAGGTCATTCAGACTAAGGAGGATGATGTGGAGCAACAAAAGGAGAACATCTTCCATACTATATGCCTAATCAAGGATAAGATATGTAGTATGATCATTGATAGTGGTAGTTGTACTAATGTTGCTAGTGTTACTTTGGTTAGAAAGTTGGGATTGAATACCATAAAGCATGAGAGGCCTTATCAACTTCAATAGTTGAATGAATGTGGTGTTGTTAGGGTGAATAGACAGGTGATGATTTCTTTTTCAGTAGGCAAATATAAGGATGAAGTGTTATGTGAAGTTGTGCCTATACATACTACTCATCTGTTACTAGGGAGGTCATGGCAATTTGATAGAAAAGCCAAGCACGATGGGTTTAAGAACAGGTATTCATTAGAAAAGGATGGAAGGATTTATACACTTGCCCTACTCTCACCAAAGCAAGTGTATGAAGATCAAATTCAATTGAAGAAGGGTTATGAGGAAGAGCAACATGTTTCGGCCAAAGTGGAGGAACAAAAAGATTTGGCTAAAATGGAAAAAGAAGTTGAACAACATGGTGAGGATGTGAGGAAGAGAGAAAAGAAAGTGAGCCATGAGTTGAAAACAAAAAGGAACAAAGTTTTGGCCCTTAGGACATTAGGGGAGGGTCATGGCCAAAAACAAAACGATGAAAAGAAGGCCGAGAGTGGAGAGAAGAAAGAAAGGGTGAGAAAAGAAGAGTGTGTAGAAAAAGTGGGGAAACACCTTAATTTTTTTGGAAAATCTAATGATCTTAAACATGCTTATCTTTCTGACTTGCCTATGATTTTACTTGTGTATAAGGAGGCATTCTTTAACTCAGATGATTTAGATTCTTGTGTTCCTAGTGTTGTTAAAGTTTTTTTTGCAGGAATTTAAGGATGTCTTTCCGGATGACATTCCTAGTGGTTTGCCGCCAATTAGAGGTATTGAGCATCAAATTGACTTTGTTCTAGGAGCATCTATACCAAATAGGCCGGCTTATAGGAGCAATCCTGAAGAGACTAAGGCAAGTGGGGGAGTTGATGTCGAAAGGATACATTCGAGAGAGCATGAGTCCTTGTGCAGTTCCCGTGCTTCTTGTTCCAAAAAAGGACAAAACTTGGCGAATGTGTGTGGATTGTTGAGCTATCAATAACATCACCGTAAAGTATCGACATCCCATTCCTAGATTAGATGATATGTTGGATGAATTACATGGTTCTAAATTGTTTTCGAAAATTGATTTGAAAAGTGGTTATCATCAAATTAGGATGAAAGAAGGGGATGAATGGAAAACTGCTTTTAAAACTAAATATGATTTGTATGAGTGGTTGGTTATGCCTTTTGGACTTACTAATGCACCCGGTACTTTTATGAGATTAATGAATCATGTGTTGCGTGCTTTTATTGGTAAGTTTGTAGTCGTTTACTTTGATGATATCTTGATTTATAGTAAGGAGATTGATGAGCATATAAGTCATTTGAGACAAGTTCTTGATGTGCTTAGAAAAGAGCCCTTATATGCTAATTTGGAAAAGTGTGACTTTTGCATGGATAGGATTGTTTTTCTTGGATATGTGGTTAGTGCAAAAGGTATAAAAATGGATGAGGCTAAGGTTAAGGCTATTCAAGAATGGCCTACACCAAAATCCATAATAGACGTTAGGAGTTTTCATGGTTTGGCTAGTTTTTATAGGAGATTTGTTAAAGAATTTAGTACGATAGCCTCTCCATTGACTGAAATTGTTAAGAAAGCCGTGGGTTTCAAGTGGGGAGAAGAACAAGAAAATGCTTTTTAGCTTGTTAAAATCAAAGTTGATTTCGGCACCTTTACTATCTTTACCTAATTTTAATAAAGCTTTGGAGATTGAATGTGATGCTTCAGGAATAGATATTGGAGCCGTTTTAATGCAAGAAAAACGGCCCATCGCTTATTTTAGTGAGAAACTCAATGGTGCAACTCTTAACTATCCCACTTATGATAAAGAGTTGTATGCAGTCGTGAAAATTATCTGTGGCCCCGAGAGTTTGTCATACATACTGATCACCAATCGTTGAAACATTTGAAGGGTCAAGGTAAGTTAAGTAGGAGACATGCTAAGTGGGTTGAATTTATTGAAACTTTTCCATATGTGATTAAATACAAGCAAGGTCAGGAAAATGTGGTCGTTGATGCCTTGTCGTGAAGGTATGTTCTTCTTAATACTCTTAATACTAAATTGCTAGGATTTGAGTATATTAAGGAATTGTATCTTGATGATCATGATTTCGGTACTATATATGACACATGCAAGGTTTTGGCCATGGATAAATATTTTAGGCATGATGGATTTTTGTTTAAGGAAAATAAGTTATGTGTGCCTAATTGTTCTTTACGTGAATTACTTGTGAGGGAAGCACATGGGGGAGGTTTAATAGGGCATTTTTGGAATTACTTAAACTTTGGAGGTTCTGCATGAGCACTTTTATTGGCCTAATATGAAAAGAGATGTGCAAAGAATGTGTGATAGGTGCATAACATGTAGACAAGATAAGTCTAGGGTAAAGCCTCATGGACTATACACACCTTTGTCTGTTCCTAAGGAAACTTGGGTTGATATTTCTATGGATTTCATTTTGGGTCTACCTAGGTTTAGGAAAGGGAGAGATTCTATATTTGTTGTTGTGGATAGATTTTTTAAGATGGCACATTTCATTGCTTGCCATAAAACTGATGATGCAATAAATATAGCTAACCTATTCTTTAGAGAGGTCATTCGGCTACATGGTCTTCCTAGGAGCATTGTATCCGATCGAGACATTAAGTTTTTGAGTTATTTTTGGAAGGTTTTGTGGGGTAAGTTAGGAACTAAACTTTTATATTCTACTACTTGTCATTCACAAACAGATGGCCAAACTAAAGTTGTTAACCAGACTTTGATTCAATTGTTAAGGGCTATCATTCAAAAGAATCTTAAAAATTGGGAAGATTGTTTGCCATTCATTGAATTTGCATATAATCGTAGTGTGCATTCTACTACTGATTACTCCCCATTTGAGATTGTTTATGGTTTTAACCCTTTGACACCATTAGATTTGATTCCTTTGCCTGTTGATGAAAGGGTTAGTCTTGATGGTAATAAAAAAGCACAGGTGGTGAAAGATCTCCATGCAAAAATTTGGCAACAAATAGAAAAGAAGAATGAACAATATGCAAATAAAGCCAATAGGGGACGAAAATTAGTGAGATTTGAACTAAGTGATTGGGTTTGGGTGCATATGAGGAAGGAAAGGTTTCCTGAACAAAGAAGATCAAAGTTGATGCCTCGAGGAGATGGTCCTTATCAGATCATAGAAAGGATTAATGATAATGCCTACAAAGTAGATCTATCAGGCGAGTATGGTGTTAGTGCTACATTCAATGTTTCTGATCTTTCTTTGTTTCATGTAGGTGATGATTCGAGGTTGAATTCTTTTGAGGAGCGAGGGGATGATGCGATCCAACCATCAAAGGATCCATTGGAGGTTCCAGTTGGTCCAGTTACTAGGCTTAGGGCTAAGAAGTTCAAAGAAGTTTAATGGACTTCTTCAAGATACATGGGCTAAGGTGGACTTCAAGAGGATTTGTAATAATAAAGAGCAAGCCTTGATTAATCTGATTCATGTTCAAGAGGGGCTTGTTGGTGGAACCAAGACCATTACACAAGGATTGGGAGAAGAAGACTAGATTCGGACAGTTTGACCTTTCGTTACTCTTTTAGTCATAACTGGAGTTACAGATAGAACTTTGATGTGATTCTAGTTGAGATGGAAACTAGACTTCCATACCTTTCCAACGGTATATGACACGCCTTTTAATTCATTAAGACGAGAGAGAACCATCCATTTTAAGTTGGGCCTTGCTGCTGCCAGACAGAATGCGGAAACAACGAACTTGTCTTATTTAATTAGTTGGGCTATCAAACTTTAATTATTTTGAGAGGAGACAATTTTTTTGGGTTTTAGACTTGTTTATTTTATTTATTTTAATTAGTTTGGGCTAGTTTTAGCTTGGGTTGATTATTATTTAAATTGGGTTTATGTGAGACCCATTAGGGAAACTAGGGTTTTGGCTTGGAGTATAAATACTCTTTAGAAATAATTTTAGGGGAGACTTTTGATAATATTTTCAACATTGTAGCCGACTTTTGGTTGCTCAATCTTGGTTCTTGATTGAACTTTCAACTCTTCAAAGAATTGACCATTCTTTGTTGTGAATTTATACTTCTTTTGCTCGTCTCCGTGTGTAGACGTTGTGATCGAGTTGGTTTATAGTCTTGTTGCCTTGGAGCAAGTCTTCCATTGTGATAAGCTCATTCAAATCTCAACAAACTTAGGTTAGATTAATCTTGGGATCGCGAATACCATTAAATTCCGCTAGGGTTCACATCAGATACGGAGGTTAAAGAACAAAGAGTTTACAAGAATTGAAGAAGATGGGTCTATAGCTAAGTGTGGGGTCGAGGGGTTATTGTTAGCCTAGATAAAAATCCGATCTGTACTTTAAGACAAGGTCAAGTGGCTCAGCAGACAGATGAGGAAATAAAAAAGGTTAAGGAAAAGATGAATCAGCATGAAAACAACTTTTCAAATCTTATCAGAGGGGTTAGTGGCAAAGGGCAGACAAATCTATTTGCCTAAGAATAAGGCATTGAGAGATGAGATGTTGAAAAAAGCCCACAAATCCCGATTTGCAACACATCCCAGAAGTACCAAGATGTATAGAGACTTGAAAGGATACTACTGGTGGCTTAACATGAAAAGAAAAATAGTAGAATTTATGTCAAATTATGGGATTTGTCAGCAAGTAAAGGTAGAACAAAGTAGAGGCCTGCATGGAAATTACAACCACTATTGTTCCCAGAATGGAAATGGGAGGACATTACCATGGATTTTGTACTAAGGGGTAAGAAGGGTAATGATGATATATGGGTGATTGTGGATCGACTAACGAAGTCTGCTTTGTTTCTACCTATGAAAATGATGGATTTAGTGGAGAAATTCGCTAATTTATACATGAATGAGATTATTAGACTTCTTGGGGTAACAATATCGATTGTGTCTGATCAGGATCAAAGGTTCACATCGAGGTTATGACTAAGCCTATAATGAAGATCTTTTAAGATCATGAGTGTTGGAGTGTGGGGGAAATTAGAAAGATCTCTTGCCATCAGGATCAAAGGTTCATCCTTTTTATAGCTAGGATGAATAAGGAATCCTTGTAAGAAAAGGATTCTGAACATTTATGAATCCTTGCCACACATGGAAACTATGTTGCAGCCCATTAAAGATCTTTGGAGAATTAGAAAATTCCCAAAATAAGTTGCCACATCCTTTTAGGCAAAAGAATCCTAACCAAATAGGAAGTCCACAAGTCAAAAGGAAGTAAATAACAAAATTCGTACAGCCTTTGTTGACCCGTATTTCGATGCCTTCCCGAACTCCGATTGACCTGAAAGTTAAAACCAAGGTAGGAAAACATGTTAGGAGACTCTATGTAAAATTGCAACTTGATCAAACGGTCGGATTAAGAATTATGACTGTTGCCGTAAAACTGGATAGGTGCACTTTTACGTCAAAATCCAAATTTGACCTTGCCTGGATCGTATCAGCTTCTTTGAATTAAGTTATGGGCTTTTCATTTTAGGGTTTGGGCCAGTTTTAGTGGACCTCATATAAGTCCACATAAGGGGTCCATTAGGGTTAATTTTTCAAGAACTATTTAAACTTATGTAAGCCAAAATTTCGGAAGCTTTGATGATAATTACTTCTCAATTTTTTAGTTTTAACGTGTGAGAGTGATTCTTGCATTCTTCAGTTCTTGAACGAACTGAATCTGACTTATCGAAGATTAACTGGCTTTGTGGCGTCATTCTACTCAATCCAATAATGTTGGTGCCTTGGGGCAGGTTTGCATTGTGTCACACTACTATCAGACCTATTTCGTCTTTACGGGATCAGATCTCAATCTTGATTGTGGGTTGCGTGACCACGTGATCACGAGGTTCGCATCATAAAGTAAATGATGTCCAATTGAGTTCAAATTTCAGATATAGTGTGATTCCAACCCAAATAGACAGATTATAAAGTTTGAGCAATTTACGATAAGGTTTGATATCCTAAATATGCTAGAATCAGATTTGTCACCATTAAGAAGTCCCAAATAGACTAGGAAATCTGATCTAAAGGTAGAATCAGCTTATTTTGAAGTCTTTTTTTCTATTTGTAGCTAGGATGAATAAGGAATCCTTGTAAGAAAAGGATTCTGAAACATTTATAAATCCTTGCCACACTTGTAAACTATGTTGCACCCCACTAAAGATCTTTGTAGAATTAGGAGATTCTCAAAATAAGCTGCCACATGCTTTTAGGAAAAGAATCATATTCAAATAGGAAGTCCACAAGTCAAAAGGAAGTAAATAACAAAATTTGTATAGCCTCTGTTGACCCCTATTGCAAAGTCTTTCCAAACTCCGATTGACTTGAAAGTGTAACCCAAGGTAGGACAAGATGTCAGGAGACTTCATATAAAATTTCAGCTTGATCCAACGGTCGGATTGAGAATTATAACTGTTGCCGTAAAACTGGATAGTTGCATATTTTACATTAAATTCCGAATTTGACCTTTCCTGGATCGTATCCTTTATTGTCTCAAAAAATAAATACCTTTATCTAATCATGCTTGCAAAGTTATTTTAATTCTGTCATGTTTCAAACTATTTTAGTTTTGTCAGCATCTTGGCTCGTAATGTCACTAGACTTTTTTTTTTTCAAATGAGCCATTATTTAATAAGATTATGTGTTTTCTTGTGTTTATGATGTGCCTTTATTTTTGTTATTGTTTCATGCAAATAACACACCCACACGAGCACACCCTTTACTCACAAAACTATTGCTCCAAGAATTATTTGATGTGTTTCCCTTTTCCTCAAAAAACTATGCATGATCTCATGTTTTCACAAGGATTTTTAAGAAAACAAAGTTTTAGTACAAAGCATAAATTAAATTGGTGTCTGTTCTAATAGACGAGTTCTGAAAATTTAAGTGATTAATTAAAAAAAGGAAAAAACCTGAAGAACAACCCAAACATCATGAGTTGACTTCAAAGATGAGTTTTAACTGAATGAATAATGAGAAACCACTTTGCATATTCACATGGGAGAAAGCAAGGCTTACTGATCCTAAGTGCATGCGTTTGAAATGAGGAAAGACCATATTTGATAATCCTTTCACTATTCAAAAAATTCTCAAACCTCGTGATTCCATGGTCATGCAACCCACAATCAAGATTGAGATCTGATCCTGGAAAGCCAGAATAGGTTTGATAAGAGTGTGACACAATGAAAACTTTCCCCTAGGCACCAACACCATTGAAATGAGTAGAATGATGCCACAAAGCCAATTAATCTTTGATAAGTCAGATTCAGTTTGTTCAAGAACTGCAGAATACAAGAATCACACACACATTAAAACTGAAAAATTCAGAAGTAATAGTCATCCAAGACTTCTAAAATTTTGGTTACATGAGTTTAAATAGTTCTTGAAAAATTAATCCTAATGGACCTCTTATGTGGACTTATATGAGGTCTACTTAAAACTGACCCAAAAACCTTAAACTGAAAAGCCCATTACCTGATCCAAACAAGTTTTGGATCCTACCTGAAAACAAAGTATATTAAGCCCAAACATGAAAGAAAATAACAAAAATAACTAATCTATCATTAAATAGCACCAGCCCTTCTTTCCTTGTGTAGCTAGGATGATGAATAAGGAATCCTTTTAAGAAAAGGATTTTGGAACATTAATGAATCGTTGCCACCCTTGAAAATTATATTTCAGCTCATTAAAGATTCTTGTAGAACTAGAAAATTCACAAAACAAGCTGCCACATCCTTTTAGAAAAAGGATCCTTGCCAAATAGGAAGTCCACGGGTCAAAAGGAAATAAATAACAAAATCCATACAGCCTGTTCTGACCAATATTGCAAGTCCTGTTCTGACCTATATTGCAAGTCCTTTCCGAACACCGATTCACCTGAAAATTTACCCCAACATAGACACATACCTCTGGAATCTTCTATTAAAGTTTTGGCTTGATGCAACGGTTAGATTTAGAGTTATGCTCGATAGCGTAAAACTAGACAGTAGAAAATTTTACGGCAAAATCTGAATATGACCTACTTGGGTTGTATCACAAGGCTGAACTGTATCATTCCCTTCTTCTTCAAGAAGATTCACCCTCGAATCTTGAATAGGATTAGTAGTGACTTCATTAGCCTCTTTTTTAAGCTTTCGGAATTCCTTTATTGCTAACACCTTTTTCCAACAACACTGTATGGAAGTAGTGATTGACAAGAATTTTAGATAAGCACGTCGTACTAACCACTTGCGTACATACTTTTGAATGATAACAACATCATCTCTCCTTCGTCTTTTATTTTTTTGGTGTTGTACCTCATTTTCCCTTTAAGCTTGAAGATCATAGAATAATCTTCTACACTTATCAACTTCATATTCTAAAACCCCCAACCCATAGCTTAGTTTTTCGTATCCTTGAGCTAGAATCCTCCTACGTTCCCTCTCCTTTGCTGAATACATGACACAAATAGGAAAAATAAAAGAAGATGAAGACATAACAAGAATAGAGTTTACGATAGGAAGAATAATGATTTAGACTTGAAATTACAAATATGACTTTTGTTTGGACTAGAACTAATCGAAAACAAACAAATATGAAAGTGATGAAAATGACTACAACAGCCAAATATCCCAAATATGATGATAATATACTGGCAGGAACAAAATCAACAGAAACAAAACAAGTTTTGAAAGATAACGCAAAAGCAGACCATTACGACAAGACAAAACTCGATTGTAAAACCTAAAGAAAACTGATGTGGACTAGTCCATAAACACCGGCAAGGACCCATTACATTTTCCAAATGGTCCAATGACTCGGTCTAAGATAAAGGCATTGAATGCATTGGTTTTGAAGGTTTCAACCATGTTAGAATTGAAAGATCCATTGAAGTATCAAGAGGAGGCCCTAGTGCATCTTATCCATATGCGAGAGGGGCCAAATACAACCTTATTTGGGCCATGAGGTGAGGACAACAAAGAAAACAAAAGAATCCTACTATAACTTGGAAACAACATGGGTTCCTTTTCCTTTTGTTTTTAGGATTAATTGGCTGCATGGAAGGCTATAAATAAGCCTTGAATCAGTTCTGTAATATTTTACTTCATTCTCATCTTTTCATGGCAGAACATGGATTTAATATTAAGGTCTTTATTTTATTTTGTTAGCTATAGCCCAAGGCTTGTTTGAACTTAATTAATACTTTGTTTTCAGCTAGGATCCAAGGCTTGTTTGGATCAAGTTATGGGCTTTTTTATTTTTGGGGTTTTGGGTCAGTTTTAAGTGGATTTCATATAAGTCCACATAAGAGGTCTATTAGGGTTAATTTTTCAAGAACTATTTAAACTCATGTAATCAAAATTTCGGCAGCCATAACTGAATATTTTTAACGTGTGAGAGTGATTCTTACATTCTTCAGTTCTTGAACGAACTGAATCTGACTTATTGAAGATTAACTGGCTTCGTGGCGTCATTCTACCCATTCTAATGGTGTTGGTGCCTTGGGATAGGTTTTCATTGTGTCACACTCCTATCAGACCTATTTCGGCTTTCCGGGATCAGATCTCAATCTTGATTGTGGGTTGGGTGACCACGTGATCACGAGGTTCGCATAAAAAACACTATCCAAATGACCTCGAATTTAATATACCAAGAAAACAATAAATTTCAGTTTATAGGTCGTTCTATTATGTCTAGGTACTCAAACCCCTTGTATGATCAGTTTGCGGCAGAATTGAACCTCCAATTAAAACCTCAAGAACACGATTTCCAAATAAGCCTAAATTTAATATATGGTGTGATTTCACCCCATACACAGAATTTGAAGTTTCAATTGATTCTAAGGTTATTTACTTATGGTTCACTAAGAATAGTTTTTCTACGGTAGAATTGAACCTCAAATTAAAACCTCAACCAAAAGATATCATAATAAGCCCAACATTTATATATGTTGCTATCTCACCCCCAATATACAGAATATGAAGTTGCAATTGATGCTGAGGTGATTTGCTTATAGCACAAAGAGTTGTGTTTCTACTGCAGAATTAAATCTCAAATTAAAACCTAAAGCAAACCAATGAGAATAAGCCCAAATTTGATATGTGATTCGATCTCACCCCTAATAGACAGAATATGAAGTTTCAATTGATTCTCAAGTGGTTTACTTATGGTTCACTAAGAGTTGTGTTTTCACGGCAAAATTGAATCATCCTTCAAATTTCATCTACTCTCTCTCTCTCTCTTTATATATATATATATATATGCTACTGATATGATTAGAGACAGCAAAAAGATGAAATATAACATTTTTTATTGCTTAGATGACGCAGACACAAAGAACAAGAAGATGAAAGATGTAAACACTGAAAAACTTAAAGGAACACAACAAAAAACGAAAATAATAGAAGGACCCATTACAGCCTGTTATGATAATGATCAGCTCAACTGATGTGGACCAGCCCAGAAACACCAGTTAGGACCCATTACATGTTCCAAATGGTCCAATGACTAGGTCCAAGACAAAGGCATTGAAAGAGGCATTGAATGCATTGGTTTTGAATGTTTCAACTAAGTCAGAATTGAAAGGTCCATTAGAGTATCAAGAGGAGACCCTAATATATCTTATCCATGTGCAAGAGGGGTCCAACACAACCTTATTTGGGCCATGAGGTGAGAACAGCAAAGGAAACAAAAGAATCCTTCTACAACTTGAAAACAACATGGGTGGCTACCTTTTCCTTTTGTTTCTAGGATTAAGGGGCTGCATGGAAGGCTATAAATAAGCATTGAATCAGTTCTATAATATTTTACTTCCTTCTCTTCTTCTCATGACAGAACATGGATTTGTTTTATAATATTATGGGCTTTGTTTTATTTTGTTAGCTACAGCCCAAGGCTTGTTTGGGCTTAATTAATACTTTGTTTTCAGTTAGGATCCAAGGCTTGTTTGGATTAAGTTATGGGCTTTTCAGTTTATGGTTTTGGGTCAGTTTTGAGTGGACCTCATTTAAGTCCACATAAGGGGTCCATTAGGGTTAACTTTTCAAGAACTATTGAAACTCATGTAAGCCAAAATTTAGGCAGCTTTGATGATAATTACTTCTGAATTTTTCAGTTTTAACGTGTAAGAGTGATTCTTGCATTCTTCAGTTTTTGAACGAACTGAATCTGACTTATCGAAGATTAACTGGCTTTGTGGCGTCATTCTACTCAATCCAATAGTGTTGGTGCCTTGGGGCAGGTTTCCATTGTGTCACACTCCTGTTAGACCTATTTCGGCTTTCCGGGATCAGATCTCAATCTTGATTGTGGGTTCCGTGACCATGTGATCACGAGGTTCGCATCGGTTGGTATCGAGTGTCCAAACAAGAGAATCATGATGATTAGAGATAATGGTGATATGGAATCCGAAAGTGACAGATCTGATTGTGAAGGCATGCCACCATTGGAGGATAGTGATGGGGATGAGTTAGCATTACCGGTTGGGGAGTCCTTGGTTATAAGACGAACACTTCGGGTTCGGGTCAAGGAAGATGAAACTAATCAACAAAGGGAGAACATCTTCCATACGCGTTGTTATGTACAAAGCAAGGTGTGTGGTTTAATTATAGATAGTGGAAGCTGTGTTAATGTTTATAGTACCACCCTTGTTAGTAAACTAAATTTGTGTCCTGTTAAGCATGCTAAACCATATAGATTGCAATGGTTGAATGATAGTGGTGAAGTGAAAGTGACTAAACAGGTTGTGGTTCCATTTTCGATTGGGAAATATGTTGATGAAGCTCGGTGTGACGTGGTACCAATGCAAGCAAGTCACATCTTGTTGGGGAGACCATGGCAATATGATAGGAAGGCAATTCATGATGGGGTTAAAAATAGATATACCATTGTAAAAGATGGTAAAACCATCACTCTTGTACCTCTTACACCCAAACATGTGTATGATGATCAAATAAAGCTAAAAAGTGAGCATGAGGTGATGGGCAGAGAAAATCAAGGTGAGGAACAAGGGGAGAGAAGACCATCGATTCGGCTAGAACCCAAACCACTACAACCCATTCGGCCACCCATCCAAACACAAACAAATATTCGGCCAACACTCCAAACAAATCAAACCATTCGACCACAACTCAAAAACACCCAAATCTGGCCGAGAGTGGAGGTAAGACAAGAGGAGTGAAGAAAGCCAGAAAGGGTGATGAGAATTGTGTGGAAAAGCTAAGGAAACAACCCAATTTTTATGCTAGAGAGGGTGAGGTCAGATCTGCATTTTTCACTAACAAGCTAATGATTTTATTTGTAAAGAGGCTTACTTTAATACTAATGATCTTGATCATATTGTGCCTAGTGTTGCTATTTCTTTGTTGCAAGAGTTTGATGATGTGTTCCCCGACGATACTCCTAGCGGATTAACACCATTGAGGGGGATAGAGCATCAGATTGATTTCGTACCCGGAGCTTCAATTCCTAACCGACCAGCCTATAGAAGCAATCCCGAGGAGACGAAGGAGCTTCAAAGGCAAGTTGATGAGCTGATGGAAAAGGGCTACATTCGTGAGAGTATGAGCCCGTGTGCTGTATCCGTGCTACTTGTGCCTAAGAAGGATGGAACATGGAGGATGTGTGTTGATTGCCGAGCCATCAATAACATAACGGTAAAGTATAGACACCATCAAATTAGGATGAAAGAAGGTGATGAGTGGAAAACAACATTTAAGACTAAGCATGGTTTGTATGAATGGTTAGTAATGCCGTTTGGACTTACAAATGCACCTAGTATGTTTATGCGTTTAATGAATCATGTGTTGCGTCCATTCATAGGTAAGTTTGTGGTTTTGTATTTTGATGACATTCTGATCTATAGCAAGAACTTAATTGAGCATCTTGATCATTTGCGTAATGTACTTAGTGTGTTGCGTAATGAGAAATTGTATGCTAATCTTAAAACGTGTACCTTTTGCATGGAGAAAATTGTGTTTCTTGGCTATGTTGTAACTGCATAGGGTATCGAGATGGATGAGGAGAAAGTTAAGGCCATCCGGGATTAGCCTACACCCCAATCGGTAAGTGAGGTAAGGAGTTTTCATGGGTTAAGTAGTTTTTACAGGTGTTTTGTGAAAGATTTCAGTACAATAGTTGCACCCTTGAATGAAGTTGTTAAAAAGTCAGTTGGGTTTGAATAGGGGGGAGGAACGCTTTTTTAGGTTTCTTTAGGTTCCTGAATTGGGTCTTGTTTTGTCGTAACGAGTCTGTTTGGTGTTATCTTTCGAAACTTGTTTTTGTTTCTGTTGATTTTATTCCTGCCATTATACTATCATCATATTTTGATATTTGAGAGAGAGTGTGTGGTGCTGTCGGAGCTACATCTACTCCGTCCACCGTTGGATCGTTCTCATTTATGACTATGTTGTTCCTTCCAACCTTCTCTCAACATTGACCGAACGGATCTGTTATCCAATCAACGAGGTAAGAGATATTGATCTCACAATATTTCTACTATTCTCGCATATTCGGTTCCGGAACTATGGAGAAGTGGTGAAGTTGCAGCATAGCGATTGGATTTTCTTTATGATTTCTCTTATGGCTGTCATAGACATGAAGGCCTTTGCCATACGTGAAGATTAAATCACAGCTCTTTGGAAAGTTTCATTTTTTCTTGCTAGTTTGAGAGTGGTGTTGTCATAGCTTGATCTCCTTTGTTCACCGTTGGATCGTTACCATTTTTGAGTATGTTGTTCCTCGGAACCTACTCTACATCTTGACCGAATGGATCATTGTTACAGTTAGTGTGCTGGGATATATTAGCCTCGTAATTCTATAATTCCTTTCTTCCTTCATCAACTAATCTGAATCTTGTTGTTTATGAGATTAGGTTGCTGTTATTTATGAGCTTAGGTTGCTTCTTGGACTCAGTTTATCTTCTTAAAATTTTGTTCTCTCTAGTATTTGTATGCTGCCATAATAATGTCTGTATGTTCTTCTGTGGAAAATGTTCCAATGGTTAGCTCTAACATTGAACAACACAATCAAGTTAAGTCTGGACATATATTAAGATTAGAACTGCAAGATATGTCGAATAGCCATAGGATGAGGATTTCTCGGTTTCAAGCCGATTCCGATGTTACCATAGAGAAACACTCTACTGTCCAAGCTTCTAATGTTGTTCCAGAAATGAACCATGTGTTGGGTTCTAAAGTTGATGAGATGAAGGTAGGGTCTCATCAACAAGAACAACCTAAAACTTAGACCCAAATTGAATTTTTTAAATGCTTTGAAGGGTTCCGATGTTGATGACAATGAGGGTGGCAAGACCCTTGGCATTAGTTCAGTCCGTAATCTGCACTTTGCTCCCCCGCTATGACTGATGGTCGTGTGACAAGAGATCCTCCACTTGATGTGTTTGAAGATGGCTGCGAACTTTGGAAATCCACCCTAGTTGGTCATTTTGTGGGGCAGAAACTACCATATCCGTGGTTAATTCTATTGCCAAAAGAATATGGGGCCCCTACGGTCTATCAGAAGTTTTGTCTTCGGATAATGGTTTCTTCCTTTTCACCTTTGATTCTGTCGATCATGCCATTAATGTGCTGGAAAGAGCCCCATGGCATATGGCAAAACAGGCCTTTGGTCCTTAAACATTGGCAACCAAACATGCAATTTTTGAAAGATGCTTTGGCTAGAGTTCCGGTATGGGTTAGGCTGTATAATGTCCCTCTCGAGTATTGGACTATTAGGGGTTGAGCTGTGTAGCGAGTGCTATTGGAGTCCCCCTTCATGCGGATCATACTACATTGTTGCGTAAAAGGCTTAGTTACGCAAGAGTTTGCGTTGAGATAGATGCTTCGAAGACGTTGGTTAAGGAATATGACCTTCGTTGTCCAAATGGGTTATTCATAGCAATTTCAGGCGAGTACGAATGGATACCGTCGAAGTGCAAAGTAATTGCAATGTCTTTGGACACACCACAACGCTATGTGCTCCTAATAACATTGATAATCTTAAAGTGGTGGCGGAGGGTAAGAGGAATATAGGAGCTATAAACTCTAAATCTGCAGATAACAAGCAGAATCAGTTTCAGTGGCAGGTAGTTGGTAAATGAAACAAGGGTTCTGTGAGTGGGGAGAATGATCCCTTGGCATCTAAAGTGGGTAATTGTAATGAGAATGGTTGTTCAACATCTGGTATACATATGTCTGATTGTAATATGAATGATCATGCGGCATCAGATATGTGCAATGCTGATTATTATGAAGATGAAAATCCTTCCTCTCCTCTTGTCTTGAAGAGTTTACGAGAAGACATGAAACAGGAACAAGGGGCTGCCAGTACTGCTTTAGATCAAGATATGGATGCAATGGGAGGTGTTACAGATGGGGAACAAACCGATAAGGAGTTGACGTCAATGATCCTGACAACCCCTCAATCCCTGAATTCCACCGGAAAGGAAACTGTTAATCAGTTAGCTATTAAGGCTAGAGACTCTCTAGAGAAAAAGAAAAAGGGTTCAAAAGCCTCTTCAAAGAAGAATAAGAAATCTGGCTCCTCTCCGGGAGGCACGTCAAGGTAATCTTTGTGTTGCTGTTTGTACTCCTCTCTATTTTCCTATGTTTATTGGATGTTGGAATATTAGAGGTCTGAATGATCCTATAAAGCATTCAGAATTGCGTCGGCTCATCCATCAAGAGAGGATAGCTCTTTTTGGTTTGGTTGAAACTCGAGTTAAAGACAAGAATAAAGATAATGTTTCTCAACTTCTTCTGCGTTCTTGGTCCTTCTTGTATAATTATGATTTCTCTTGTCGTGGTCGTATTTGGGTTTGTTGGAATGCTGATACGGTGAAGGTGGATGTTTTCGGAATGTCAGACCAGGCTATTCATGTTTCTGTCACTATATTAGCTACCAATATCGGTTTCAATACTTCAATTATTTATGGAGACAATAATGCTTCCTTACGTGAGGCATTATGGTCTGATATAGTGAGTCGTAGTGATGGATGAGAGTTAACCCCGTGGATTCTTATGGGTGACTTTAATGCTATCCGCAACCAGTCGGAAAGGTTAGGAGGGTCTACTACGTGGGCTGGTACTATGGACGGATTGGATACATGTATCCGAGAAGTGAAAGTAGATGATCTTCGGTATTCGGTATGCATTATACTTGGTCGAACCAATGTCCCGAGAATCGATTATGCGGAAACTAGATAGAGTGCTTGTAAATGAGAAGTGGAATCTGAACTTCCCATTGTCGGAAGCGAGATTTTTGCCTTCGGGTATGTCAGACCATTCTCCAATGGTGGTAAAGGTTATTGGCAATGATCAGAACATAAAGAAACCATTTAGATTCTTCGATATGTGGATGGACCATGACAAGTTCATGCCCTTGGTGAAGAAGGTATAGGATCAGAATTCAGGGGGTTGTCCAATGTATCAACCGTGTTGCAAACTAAGAAAGCTAAAGCAGGAATTGAAACTTTTCAATATGACTCACTTCTCCAACATTTCGGATAGAGTTAAAGATGCAAAAAACGAAATGGATAAGGCTCAACAGAGCTCGCATACAGCGCATGAGAATCTAATGTTGTGCATGCGAGAAAGGGATGCTGTTCGTAAATACGCTTCTACCATCAGGGCTAAAGAGAGTTTTTTCAAACAGAAGGCAAGGATACAATGGCTTAGCTTGGGGGATCAGAATACTAGCTACTTTCACAAATCAGTAAATGGAAGACAAAATAGAAATAAGCTTCTATCACTTACAAGGGAGGATGGAGAGGTTGTTGAAGGACACGAGGCAGTCAAATCAGAAGTAATTGCGTACTTCCATCGTGTGTTAGGAGTGGATCAGATACCTAGGGTTCTGAACGAGGAAGTGGTGGAATCGGCAATTAACTTGAAATTGTCTTCAACGCAACAGCATGTACTCGAACAAGATGTAACAAGGGAGGAGATTAAGCATGCTATGTTTAGTTTGAAGAACAACAAAGCCCTTGGTCCGGATGGCTTTAATGCAGGTTTCTTCAAAAAAATGTGGCATATAGTTGGAGAAGATGTAATCAACGCTGTTAGCTCCTTCTTTCAGACTCGTAGAATGCTTAAAGAAATGAATGCTACATCCATTTCCTTATTCCTAAAGTTGCTAATCCTACGAGGTTGACAGATTTTCATCCTATATCTTGCTGCAATACAGTGTACAAATGCATCGCAAAGATTCTAGCTGGGAGAATCAAAGTTGTTTTGCCATCCTTAGTAGGTCCATATCAAACTGCTTTTATCTCAGGACGGAGAATCAGCGACAACATCCTTTTGTCTCAGGAACTAATGAAAGGCTATCATAAATCTATGGGACCTGCTCGTTGTGCTATGAAAGTCGATCTGATGAAGGCTTATGACTTGGTGCGGTGGGATTTCGTTGACGCTATGTTAATAAAAATGGGATTCCCTAGAACAGTCATTGATTGGATCATGGTTTGTGTTACATCATGTCAATTCTCTATCAACGTCAATGGTGAGCTTGCACGTTACTTTCAAGGGGGAAGAGGGCTGAGACAAGGGGATCCATTGTCCCCATATTTGTTTGTCCTATGTATGGAAATCCTTTCGGGGTTATTCCCGCAAGATGAGTGCCAACCAAGAATTCAAGTTCCACTGGAGATGCAAGAAGGACAAAATTTCTCATCTTTGTTTTGTCAAGACTTGATGATTTTTAGCAAAGGGGATGTAAACTCAATTCGTATGATCGAACTGTGCTCATAAAGTTTCAAGATCTATCAGTCCGTATCCAAATCCAAACAAAAGTGACATCTTCTTGAGCGGTGTGTTAAATGATGAGAGGGAACAAATTATTCATATTCTTGGGTTTAGAAAGGGGGAGCTCCCTGTGAAATATTTGGGAGTACCTCTTCTCTCATCCAGACTAAAGGCTGTTTATTATAAGGGCCTCGTGGATCGAATCACCTCTAAAGTTCGACATTGGACTTGTAGAACACTCTCGTATGCAGGACGGGTACAACTAATTAATTCAGTCTTATTTTCCATTCAGGTCTATTGGGAATCTCTCTTTCTCTTACCTGGGCAAGTAATTAAAAATATGGAGCAAATTATGAAATCCTTTCTTTGGTCGGGTTCAGATATGAGAACTACTGGGGCTAAAGTGGCTTGGGATCGGGTATGTCTTCCAAAAAAGGAGGGGGGCTAGGAATAAAAAGGATAACGAGAATGGAACAAGATTGCTTTGGTTGAAACACATTTGGAACCCGTGCAATGACTCGATGGCTCAATCTGGTCTACTTGGATTAGATCCAATGCTGTTGCGAGGTAGGAATTTCTGGACAATCAAGACGCCACGGAATTGCTCTTGGGCTTGGGGAAAGATTTTAAAGCTCGGATCCTTAGCATGGACGAAGATGAAGTACATCATAGGAGATGGAATGACAACCTCTCTATGGTTTGACAATTGGCATCCTCACACAGCCCACTCGCGGATTCTTACGGGGAAAGATTCATCTATGATTCAGGTATGGCCAAGAACGCGAAGGTGAATGTGCTAATTCATAACTTAGAATGGAAAACTCCTATCACCCAAGCTATTGGCTGGCACCCCATTTTAGAAGCTATTCCTTCCAATTCTAATCCTAAGATGGGGCAAAAGGATGAGATAGTTTGGTTGGATTCGCCAAATCACAGATTCTCGGTCAAAATAGCTTGGGAACAACTAAGACGTCATCGTCAGATGGTTGAATGGCATGACATTGTATGGTTCAAGAATGCTTTGTTCCAAGACATTCATTTCTTCTATGGATGGCTGTCCAACAGAAACTCACAACTCAAGATAAACTTCATCGGTTTGGTATACATGGTCCCAATAGATGCTCACTCTTGTCTCTGCAACAATGAGGATCACAACCACTTGTTCTTTGAATGCTCCTATACTAAAGCGATCTGGTGGGATGTTTGTGACAGATGCGACATTCCAAGAATGACAAAAGGCTGGGATGAATGGATTCGATGGGCCACTGTCTCTTGGCATGGCAAGATTTTTGTCAATTTTTCTCGTAAACTGAGTTTCGCAGCTACTGTGTATCATGTATGGCAAGAACGAAATGCAAGGATCTTTGCTGGAATGTCTAGAACTTCGAATTTGGTTTTTAATCAAATCGAATGTATCATTCGTGATAAGCTTGATTTGATGAGGAATGTCGTACCAACAAATGAAAACAAAAGGATCCAATGAGCTTGGAGGGTGAATAACATAGATTCTTAATTTGATAGTTAGCTGGTTGTATTAGTTTCTCTATCGAATCTAGTGAGGTTTCAGTTTTATGGTCGGTGGCTAGCCTATAGCCACCTGTTGTTTTTATGTTTCTGTTATCATTGTAAATCTAGGGTATGCCCCATATAATATTTGTATCTTCTTCTTTTAATACATACGTCAACTTACAAAAAAAAAACAAGAATTGGCTTTTGTTCTTTTGAAAGAGAAATTATGTTGTGCACCTGTTTTGGCTTTACCTGACTTTACGAAAGCATTTGAAATAGAATGTGATGCATCTGGAATGGGAATAAGTGTTGTTTTGATGCAGGAATAGAGACCTATTACATATTTTAGTAAGAAGTTAAGTGGAGCGCCCTTGAATTATCCCACTTACGACAAAGAACTCTATGCATTGGTAAGAGCACTTGAGACATGGCAACATTACTTGTGGCCAAAAGAGTTTGTAATCCATTCGGATCATGAGTCCTTGAAACATCTGAAAGGACAACGTAAGTTGAATAGGAGGCATGCAAAATGGGTTGAACTCATCGAAACTTTTTCTTATGTAATCAAGTTTAAGCAAGGCAAAGAGAACATCGTAGCTGATGCACTTTCGCGCAGGTATGTTCTTTTACACCATGAATACTAGATTGTTAGGCTTTGAATATGTGAAGGAATTGTATGATAATAATTCTGACTTTGCCGAGATTTATAATGCATGTGGACATTTGGTGTTTGGTAAGTTTTAATTTAATGGATGGTTATTTGTTCAAAGAGAATAGATTGTGTGTTCCTGCTAGTTCTTTGCGTGAATTGCTTGTTCGTGAAGCACATGGGGGTGGTTTAATGAGTCACTTTGGGGTTGCGAAAACCTTGGATGTATTGCATGAGCATTTCTATTGGCCATAGATGAAAAGAGATGTGCAACGAATTTGTGAACATTGCATTGCTTGTAGAAAGGCAAAATCTAGAGTACAACCGCATGGACTATATACACCATTACCTGTGCCTACTGAACCATGGGCAGATATCTCTATGGACTTTGTTTTAGGTTTACCTAGGTCAAAGAAAGGTAGAGACTCTATTTTTGTTGTGGTTGATATGTTTTCTAAAATGGCGCATTTCATTGCATGCAATTAAACGGATTATGCATCTCATGTCGCAGACTTGTTTTTTAGGGAGACTGTACCTTTGCATGGCATTCCTAAGAGTATAGTGTTAGATCGTGATGTTAAGTTCCTTAGCTACTTTTGGAAGACCTTATGGGGAAAGTTGGGAACTAAACTCTTATTTTCGACAACATGTCATCCTTGAACAGATAGACAAACTGAGGTAGTGAATAGAACATTATCCCAACTTTTGCGTGCTATAATTCAAAAGAATTTAAAAAGTTGGGAAGAATGTTTGCTTTTTGTTGAGTTTGCTTATAATAGAACTGTGCATTCAACCACTGGTTTTTCTCCTTTTGAAATTGTTTATGGTTTTAATCCACTGACTCCTATGGACTGAATTCCTTTGCCTTTTGAAGAAAATGTAAGTTTAGATGGTGAAAAGAAGGCAAAGATGGTGAGACAACTCCATGAGGGAGTTCGACTGCAAATAGAGAAAAAGAACAGACTGCAAATAGAGAAAAAGAACAGACTTTACGCTTCTAAAGCAAATAAGGGACGTAAACTGGTTGTTTTCCAACTTGGTGATTGGGTTTGGGTGCACATGCATAAGGAACGATTCCCTAACCAAATGAAATCAAAATTACAGCCTCGCGGTGATGGTCCATTTCAGGTTTTAGAGAGAATCAATGACAACGCATACAAAATTGACCTTCCGGTGAGTATGGTGTTAGTGCTACCTTTAAAGTTGCTGATCTTACATTGTTTGACACAGATTTTGATTCGAGGTCGAATCCTTTCGAGGAGAGAGGGGATGATGTGGACCACCTAGAAACACCAAGCAAGGACCCATTACATGTTCCAAATGGTCCAATGACTCGGTCCAAGACAAAGGCATTAAAAGAGGCATTGAATGCATTGGTTTTGAATGTTTCAACCAAGTCAGAATTGAAAGGTCCATTAGAGTATCAAGAGGAGACCCTAGTACATCTTATCCATGTGCAAGAGGGGTCCAATACAACCTTATTTGAGCCATGAGGTGAGGACAGCAAAGGAAACAAAAGAATCCTACTACAACTTGGAAACAACATGGGTGGCTACCTTTTCCTTTTGTTTCTAGGATTAAGGGGCTGCATGGAAGGCTATAAATAAGCCTTGAATCAGTTATGTAATATTTTACTCCCTTCTCTTCTTCTCATGACAGAACATGGATTTAATATTAAGGGCTTTATTTTATTTTGTTAGCTGCAGCCCAAGGCTTGTTTGGGCTTAATTAATACTTTGTTTTCAGTTAGGATCCAAGGCTTGTTTGGATTAAGTTATGGGCTTTTCAATTTAGGATTTTTGATACGATCCAGGAAAGGTCAAATTCAGATTTTGACGTAAAATGTGCAACTATCCAGTTTTATGGAAACAGTCATAATTCTAAATCCGACCGTTGGATCGAGTTGACATTTTACTTGGAGTCTCCTGACATGTTGGCCTACCTTGGGTTAACATTTCAAGTCAATCAGAGTTTGGAAAGGTATCAAAACACGGGTCAACAGAGGCTGTATGAATTTTGTTATTTACTTCCTTTTGACTTGTGGACTTCCTATTTGGCTAGAATTATTTTTCTAAAAGGATGTGGCAGCTTATTTTAGAAATCTACTAATTCTACAAAGATATTTAATGGGCTGCAACATAGTTTTCAAGTGTGGCAAGGATTCATAATTATTTCAGAATCCTAGCTACAAGAAGGAAAGAAGACTTCAGAATAAATTCTACCTTCAGATAAGATTTTCTAGTCTATTTGGGACTTCTTAATGGTGACAAATCTGATTCTAGCATATTTAGGATGATAATTTTTGGATTTTTATTATTTTTATTATTTTCTTCTTAGTCTTTGGGTTATTATTACTTATTTGGGTCAATTGTAAGTGGGCTTAATATAAGTCCACCTAAGGGGGGTCCATTAGGGTTTATTTAAGTCTAGAGTTAGTATAAATAAAGGCATAACCAGACATGTAAGTTAGACAATTCAGATTAATAAAACTTCTTGTTTGCCGCACTTTTTGTGTGTGTGTGTGTTGGTGAGATAATATCCCTTCCATGGTTCTCTAAAGAACTGAAAAACGACTTATCAAAGAACAACTGTCTTCGTGGCGTCATCCTTATACTTCTCGTTCGCGAATCAATATTCGTTGGGTGGGGGTCTCTGTTTCCAATAATGCTGGTGGCTGGGTACAAGTTATCTTTGTGTCACACTCCTATCAAACCTGATTTACTTGGCTTTCCAGGAATTCGTGTCTTTGCGTGTGGGATGTGTGACCATGTGATCATGAGGTTCGCATCATTTGGTATCAGAGCTTGGCTCCATTAATCAGGTTATATCCTTTTGAATTTTTTGTTCTTGTTGTTTCCGCAAAAATTCCTTAGTGTCTAATTTCTTCTTCTCCTTGATTTTGCAGCATATAAAAAAAAAATAGTTATTTTGTTTGGTTACACTATCCAAAATATATCAGTAGTATAAAAAAATGAAAAAGCAAAAACAAAACAAAAATCATTCAAAGAGACGTTTATTGGTTTCTGCCACAGAAAACTAAACAAGGGAAAATTGGACCAAATCAACTCGGAATTAGCTAAACATTGATACTATTATTACTGGGGTCCTAATCACTTCGCATATTAATTTTGGGGTCAATTGCATATCGTTGGCTTTGGGTTTCAATTTCGGGTTTAATCAGGTCTGATTCATAATGTTTTTGCGTCAGTATATCAAACCTTATCATAAATTGCTCAAACTTTATATTCTGTCTATTTGGGTTGATATCACACTATATCTGAAATTTTAGCTCAATTGGACATTATTTACTTTAGGTTCCAGATGAGTCTATTTTGCGTCAACTTTTGAAATTCGCTTTCTTTCTGTTGTTTTCATTTCTTGCAGTTTATTTTCATCATATCCAACATATTTGGATGTTGTTTCATCATTTTGCATATTTTTGTTTCTGGTTTTATTCGAGTCTTCAGTTTCGTTGATATTTCAGATAGACTCGCTCGCTACTCGCAGGACTATCATCGCAGTTTCATTTTGCTTTTTTCTGGTTTTTATTGCTTCTTGAGTCATATATATTTATATTTGGATTATGCTGCCAAGTTGGTTTTATTTGGTGTTGGTTGCAGTTGTTGCAAGAACCGCAAGAAGGTGGACGAGAGGTGTGAGCGTGTGAGGATATTAAGAGTGTTTGAGGGAAACACGAGCGATGTGAGGATTTGTTTTACCACTAACCAATTCTTGCAGGCACTATCATGTCAGATCAAAATAACACACCACCCCCTCCCGATGTAGAACTTAAATTCCAAATGCAAGCCATGACGAAGATGATGGAAAGAATGAATTCCGTGATGGGAAACGTGTGTGACAGACTTGAGAAGGTGGGAAAACAGGGTAATGTGGCCGGAACATGTACCCAAGACGTGAGAAAGGTTGGAGCTGAACCGAAATCAAACAATGACAGTGGGGCCGAAAGGCCAAGGTGGGCTGATTATGAGGATTTTGAGGTAGACGTTGATGATATTGTTGATGGTGGTTTTAAGGATGAGACCATAGGTCAGCGGGAAGGTTTTCGGCAGCCTAGAAACCGAAGGGATTTCATGTATTTTGATGAGGTGTTATGGCAAAACAAAAGGAGGATTCAAAAGGAGAGGTGGTATCAAATGGAGAGAAATAAAGAGATTAGTGTTCTAAAAAAAGAATCCAAGAGTCTATCCTGTATTCTAGGGGAGATGAAGCAAGAACTTGATGTGTTAACGGCAACTGTCAATGCCCACCAAGCTTCAGAAAGAGAGGAGAAAATACGCTGCAATGATGATATACGAAATAGAACGGCTGCTACTTTTTTCATTCAAAGTTGTTGGCGACGATTGTTGGCAACAAAAGAACTCCAAAGGCTTCAAAAAGAGGCTAAGGAATTGTCCATTCAACTTGTTGGTGATTCGAGGATGAATCATCATGAAGATAAAGGGAATGATAAGATCCAGGAAAGGTCAAATTCAGATTTTGACGTAAAATGTGCAACTATCCAGTTTTACGGTAACAGTCATAATTCTCAAGCTGACCGTTGGATTGAGCTGAAAATTTATGTGGAGTCTCCTGACATGTTGTCCTATCTTGGTTTGAAATTTCAGGTCAATTTGTGTTTAGGAAGGTATCGAAACACGAGTCAACAGAGGTTGTATGAATTTTGTTATTTACTTCCTTTTGACTTGTGGACTTCCCTATTTGGCTAGGATTCTTTTCCAAAAAGGATGTGGCAGCTTATTTTGAAAATCTACTAATTCTACAAAGATCTTTAATGGGCCGCAACATAGTTTTCAAGTGTGGCAAGGATTCATAATTATTTTAGAATCCTTTTCTTACAAGTATTCCTTATTCATCCTAGCTTCAAAAAGAAAAGAAGACTTCAGAATAAATTCTACCTTCAGATCAGATTTCCTAGTCTATTTGAGACTTTTTAATGGTGACAAATCTGATTCTAGCATATTTAGGATGGTAATTTTTGGATTTTTATTATTTTCTTCTTAGTCTTTAGGTTATTATTACTTATTTGGGTCAATAAGTCCACCTAATGATGCGAACCTCGTGATCACATGGTCACGCAACCCCACGCAAAGACACCAATTCCCGGAAAGCCAAGTAAATCAGGTTTGATAGGAGTGTGACACAAAGATAACTTGTACCTAGGTACCAGCACTATTGGAAACGGAAAACCCCCACCCAACGAATATTAATTCGCGAACGAGAAGTATAAAGATGACGCCACGAAGACAGTTGTTCTTCGATAAGTCGTTTTTCAATTCTTTAGAGAACTATGGAAGGGAGATTATCTCACCAACACACACACACAAAGTGTGGCAAAATAAGAAGTTTTATTAATCTGAATTGTCCAACTTACATGTCTGGTTATGCCTTTATTTACTTCCTGATTCTAGCATATTTAGGATGATAATTTTTTGGATTTTTATTATTTTCTTCTTAGTCTTTGAGTTATTATTACTTATTTGGGTCAATTGTAAGTGGGTTTCATATAAGTCCACCTAAGGGGGGTCCATTAGGGTTTATTTAAGTCTAGAGTTAGTATAAATAAAGGCATAACCAGACATGTAAGTTAGACAATTCAAATTAATAAAACTTCTTGTTTGCCGCACTTTGTGTGTGTGTGTGTGTGTTGGTGAGATAATCTCTCTTCCATGGTTCTCTAAAGAACTGAAAAATGACTTATCAAAGAACAACTGTCTTCATGGCGTCATCCTTATACTTCTCGTTCGCGAATCAATATTTGTTGGGTGCGGGTCTCCGTTTCCAATAATGCTGGTGCCTGGGTACAAGTTATCTTTGTGTCAAACTCCTATCAAACCTGATTTATTGGATTTCTAGGAATTGGTGTCTTTGCATGTGGATTGCATGACCATGTGATCACAAGGTTCGCATCAGTTTTGGGTCAGTTTTGAGTGGACCTCATATAAGTCCACATAAGGGGTCCATTAGGGTTAATTTTTCAAGAACTATTTAAACTCATGTAAGCCAAAATTTCGGCAGTTTTGATGATAATTACTTCTAAATTTTTCAGTTTTAACGTGTGAGAGTGATTGTTGCATTCTTCAGTTCTTGAACGAACTGAATCTGACTTATCAAAGATTAACTTACTTTATGGCGTCATTCTACTCAATCCAATAGTGTTAGTGCCTTGGGGCAGGTTTCCATTGTGTCACACTCCTATCAGACCTATTTCGGCTTTCCGAGATCAGATCTCAATCTTGATTGTGAGTTGCGTGACCACGTGATCACGAGGTTCGCATCATAAAGTAAATGATGTCCAATTGAGTTCAAATTTCAGATATAGTGCGATTTCAACCCAAATAGACAAAATATAAAGTTTGAGCAATTTACGATAAGGTTTTTGATATCCTAAATATGCTAGAATCAGATTTGTCACCATTAAGAATTCCCAAATAGACTAGGAAATCTGATCTAAAGGTAGAATTTATTTTGAAGTCTTTTTTTCTTTTTGTAGCTAGGATGAATAAGGAATCATTGTAAGAAAAGGATTCTAAAACATTTATAAATCCTTGCCACACTTGTAAACTATGTTGCACCCCATTAATGATCTTGGTAGAATTAGGAGATTCCCAAAATAAGCTGCCACATCCTTTTAGGAAAAGAATCCTATCCAAATAGGAAGTCCACAAGTCAATAGGAAGTAAATAACAAAATTCGTACAACCTCTGTTGACCTCTATTGCAAAGTCTTTTCGAACTCCGATTGACTTGAAAGTTTAACCCAAGGTAGGACAAGATGTCAGGAGACTCCACATAAAATTGCAGCTTGATCCAACGGTCGGATTGAGAATTATAACTATTGCTATAAAACTGGATAGTTGCACATTTTACATCAAATTCTGAATTTGACCTTTCCTAGATCATATCACTTATTGTGTCAAAAAATAAATACCTTTTATCTAATCATGCTTGCAAAGTTATTTTAATTCTGTCATGTTTCAAACTATTTTAGTTTCGTCAGCAACTTGGCTCGTAATGTCACTAGATTTGTTTTTGTCAAATGAGCCATTATTTAATAAGATTATGTGTGTTCTTGTGTTTATAATGTGCCTTTATTTTTGTTATTGTTTCATGCAATTAACACACCCACACGAGCACACCCTTTACTCACAAAACCACTGCTCCAAGAATTATTTGATGTGTTTCCCTTTTTCTCAAAAAACTATGAAAGATCTCATGTTTTCACAAGGATTTTTAAGAAAACAAAGTTTTAGTACAAAGCATAAATTAAATTGGTGTCTGTTCTAATAGACGAGTTCTGAAAATTTAAGTGATTAATTAAAAAAGAAAAAAACCTGAAGAACAACCCAAACATCATGAGTTGACTTCAAAGATGAGTTTTAACTGAATGAATAATGAGAAACCACTTTGCATATTCACATGGGAGAAAGCAAGGCTTACTAATCCTAAGTGCATGTGTTTGAAATGAGGAAAGACCATATTTGATAATCCTTTCACAATACAAAAAATTCTCATGTGTCCCCCTTTGAGTCTGATATGTTTTTCTTGAGACAAATAACCCTAACTAAGATCACACCCACACCAGGAGGGACAAGTGCGAGAAATATACAAAAAATCCTCAATGATTAAAAGTGTCAAAACAAAGCTGGGGGCATGAAAGAATTCAAAGGGTCCAAAAAGTTTAAGCATGCCATAAAAAATAACAAATATGATGATGGTCAAAACCAAGTAAAGAAAAAAAAAAGAGAAAAATCCCAAGCCTAACACTAGGAGGCACGATGAACTATTATGCAAATCAATTCAAAGGATAAAAAGGTTAGGGATGAACTATTATGCAAATCAATTCAAAGGATAAAAAGGTTAGGGATGAACTATTATGCAAATCAATTCAAAGGATAAAAAGGTTAGGAAACAAGCATTAGTAATCTTTAGTATTTAAATCCTTTAAACACCTTTTGAGCCTACAAAAATCCTTTTTCTTTATAACCAATAGCCAAAGCTTATGTTATGCAATGCAAACCTCGTGATCACGTGGTCATGCAGCCCACAATCAAGATTGAGATCTGATCCTGGAAAGCCAGAATAGGTCTGATAAGAGTGTGACACAATGAAAACTTGCCCCGAGGCACCAACACCATTGGAATGAGTAGAATGATGCCACAAAGCCAATTAATCTTTGATAAGTCAGGTTCAGTTCGTTCAAGAACTGAAGAATGCAAGAATCACACACACGTTAAAACTGAAAAATTCAGAATTAATAGTCATTCAAGACTTCTGAAATTTTGGTTACATGAGTTTAAATAGTTCTTGAAAAATTAACCCTAATGGACCTCTTATGTGGACTTATATGAGGTATACTTAAAACTAACCCAAAAACCCTAAACTGAAAAGCCCATTACCTGATCCAAGCAAGCTTTGGATCCTACCTGAAAACAAAGTATATTATGCCCAAACATGAAAAAAAAATAACTAATCTATCATTAAATAGCACCAGCCCTTCTTTCCTTGTGTAGCTAGGATGATGAATAAGGAATCCTTTTAAGAAAAGGATTTTGGAACATTAATGAATCGTTGCCATCCTTGGAAATTATGTTTCAGCTCATTAAAGATTCTTGTGGAACTAGAAAATTCACAAAACAAGCTGCCACATCCTTTTAGAAAAAGGATCCTTGCCAAATAGGAAGTCCATGGGTCAAAAGGAAATAAATAACAAAATTCATACGACTGTTCGACCAATATTGCAAGTCCTGTTCGACCTATATTGCAAGTCCTTTCCGAACACCGATTCACCCGAAAATTTACCCCAACATAGACACATACCTCTGGAATCTTCTATTAAAGTTTTGGCTTGATGCAACGGTTAGATTTAGAGTTATGCTCGATAGCATAAAACTAGACGGTAGAAAATTTTACGGCAAAATCCGAATATGACCTACTCGGGTTGTATCACAAGGCTGAAGCTTGTATCATTCCCTTCTTCTTCAAGAAAATTCGCCCTCGAATCTTGAATAGGATTAGTAGTGACTTGATTAGCCTTTTTTTTAAGCTTTCGGAATTCCCTTATTGCTAACACCTTTTTCCAACAACACTGTATGGAAGTAGTGATTGACAAGAATTTCAGATAAGCACGTCGTACTAACCACTTGCGTACATACTTTTGAATGATAACAACATCATCTCTTCTTCGTCTTTTATTTTTTTGGTGTTGTACCTCATTTTCCCTTTAAGCTTGAAGATTATAGAATAATCTTCTACACTTATCAACTTCTTGTTCTAAAACCCCCAAACCATAGCTTAGTTTTTCGCATCCTTGAGCTAGAATCCTCCTACATTCCCTCTCCTTTGCTGAATACATGACACAAATAGGAAAAATAAAAGAAGACGAAGACACAACAAGAATAGAGTTTACGATAGGAAGAACAATGATTTAGACTTGAAATTACAAATATGACTTTTGTTTGGACTAGAACTAATCGAAAACAAACAAATATGAAAGTGATGAAAATGACTACAATAGCCAAATATCCCAAATATGATGATAATATACTAGCAGGAACAAAATCAACAGAAACAAAACAAGTTTTGAAAGATAACGCAAAACAGACCACTTACAACAAGACAAAACTCGATTGTAAAACCTAAAGAAAACTGATGTGGACTAGTCCATAAACACCGGCAAGGACCCATTACATGTTCCAAATGGTCCAATGACTCGGTCTAAGATAAAGGCATTGAAAGAGGCATTGAATGCATTGGTTTTGAAGGTTTCAACCATGTTAGAATTGAAAGATCCATTGGAGTATCAAGAGGAGGCCCTAGTGCATCTTATCCATATGCGAGAGGGGCCCAATACAATCTTATTTGAGCCATGAGGTGAGGACAACAAAGGAAACAAAAGAATCCTACTATAACTTGGAAACAACATGGGTACCTTTTCCTTTTGTTTTTAGGATTAATTGGCTGCATGGAAAGCAATAAATAAGCCTTGAATCAGTTCTGTAATATTTTACTTCCTTCTCTTCTTTTCATGGCAGAACATGGATTTAATATTAAGGTCTTTATTTTATTTTGTTAGCTATAGCTTAAGGCTTGTTTAAGCTTAATTAATACTTTGTTTTCAGCTAGGATGGAAGGCTTGTTTGGATCAAGTTATGGGCTTTTCATTTTTAGGGTTTTGGGTTAGTTTTAAGTGGATCTCATATAAGTCCACATAAGAGGTCTATTAGGGTTAATTTTCAAGAACTATTTAAACTCATGTAATCAAAATTTCAGCAGCCATAACTGAATATTTTTAACGTGTGAGAGTGATTCTTACATTCTTCAGTTCTTGAACGAACTGAATCTGACTTATTGAAGATTAACTGGCTTTGTGGCGTCATTCTACCCATTCTAATAGTGTTGGTGCCTTGGTATAGGTTTCCATTGTGTCACACTCCTATCAGACCTATTTCGGTTTTCCGGGATCAAATCTCAATCTTGATTGTGGGTTGGGTGACCACGTGATCACGAGGTTCGCATAAAAAACACTATCCAAATGACCTCTAATTTAATATACCAAGAAAACAATAAATTTCAGTTTATAGGTCGTTCTATTATGTCTAGGTACCCAAACCCCTTGTATGATCAGTTTGCGGTAGAATTGAACCTCCAATTAAAACCTCAAGAACACGATTTCCAAATAAGCCTAAATTTAATATATGGTGTGATTTCACCCCATACACAGAATTTGAAGTTTCAATTGATTCTAAGGTGATTTACTTATGGTTCACTAAGAGTAGTTTTTCTACGGTAGAATTGAATCTCAAATTAAAACCTCAACCAAAAGATATCATAATAAGCACAAAATTTATATATGTTGCTATCTCACCCCAATAGACAGAATATGAAGTTGCAATTGATGCTTTGAGGTGATTTGCTTATAGCACAAAGAGTTGTGTTTCTACTTGCAGAATTAAATCTCAAATTAAAACCTAAAGTAAACCATATCAGAATAAGCCCATATTTGATATATGATTCGATCTCACCCCCAATAGACATAATATGAAGTTTCAACTGATTCTCAGGTGGTTTACTTATGGTTCACTAAGAGTTGTGTTTCCGCGGCAAAATTGAATCATCCTTCAAATTTCATCTAATCTCTCTCTCTCTCTCTCTCTCTCTCTCTCTCTCTCTATATATATATATATATATATATATATATATATATATAATATAACATTTTTTATTGCTTAGATGACGCGAGACACAAAGAACAAGAAGATGAAAGATGTAAACACTGAAAAACTTAAAGGAACACAACAAAAAATGAAAATAATAAAAGGATATGAACTTGTTTTGGAGCCTAGATTTGATGCCAACTGATGCGAACCTCGTGATTACGTGGTCACGCAATCCACAATCAAGATTGAGATCTAATTCTGAAAAGTCGAAATAAGTCTGATAGGAGTGTGACAATAGAAACCTGCCCCAATGCACCAATATTATTGGAATGATGTCATGAAGCTAGTTAATCTTCGATAAGTCAGATTCAGTTCGTTTAAGAATTGAAGAATGCAAGAATCACTCGCACATTAAAACTGAAAAATTCAGAAGTAATAGTCATCAATGGCTGCTGAAATTTTGGTTACATGAGTTTAAGTAGTTCTTGAAAAATTAACCCTAATGGACCTCTTATGTGGACTTATATGAGATCCACTTAAAACTGACCCCAAAAACCCAAAAATGAAAAGCCCATAACTTGATCCAAACAAGCCTTGGATCTTAGCTGAAAACAAAGTATTAATTAAGCCCAAACATGAAAGAAAATAATAAAAATAACTAATCTGTCACTAAATAGCACCAACCCTTCTTTCCTTGTGTAGTTAGTATAAATAAGGAATCCTTATAAGAAAAGGATTATAGAACATTAATGAATCGTTTTCACCCTTGAAAATTATGTTTCAGCTCATTAAAGATTCTTGTGGAACTAGAAAATTCACAAAAACAAGCTGCCACATCCTTTTAGAAAAAGGATCCTTTCCAAATAGGAAGTCCACAGGTCAAAAAGAAGTAAATAACAAAATTCACACAGCCTGTAATGATAATGATCAGCCAAACACCAAGCGTAATCATGCCAACGACCCATTGGAGGTGCCAATCGGGCCAATTACCAGAGCTAGTGCAAAGAAGCTTAAAGAAGCATTGAATAGGCTTGTTCAGAACATATGAAGCAAAATGGACCTAGAGGGGCTTGAGACATTTAAAGAGCATGAAAGACAGCCTTTAATTCATCTAATTGAGGTCCAAGAAGAGCTCAATTCATGTGGAATAAGGGGTTGATGTGTCCGGCCCATTACCAGCTTTGTTAGGCTTGTTTTTTTCCTAATGCTACAAGGATAGAAAGTCAGCAATTTATTCTCCTAATGAAGTAAGGAAGTTGGCCAGATCTTATTCCTAAAGAGAGGAGGATTATTTAATGATTTTCCTAACTTAGGAATAAAAGTAATTAAATCAGCAACATAGAAAGAAATTTGTTTTCTTATTTGTCCAAGTTAAACAAGGAAATCCAAGCTAAACAATGACATCAAAGGGCGCAGCAATACAAATTTTCCAAATCAGATTTCTCCTAGTTTATTTGGGACTTCTTAAGGTGACAAATCTGATTCTAGCATATTTAGGATGGTAATTTTTGGATTTTTATTATTTTCTTCTTAGTATTTGAGTTATTATTACTTATTTCGGTCAATTGTAAGTGGGCTTCATATAAGTCCACATAAGGGGGGGTCCATTAGGGTTTCTTTAAGTCTAGAGTCAATATAAATAAAGGCATAACCAAACATGTAAGGTTACGCAATATTCAGATTAATAAAAAATCTTTACATTTTCACCAGGGCATGTCACTCATTACAATAAGACCACTTTGAAAAATCATTTGTATTTTTCACCACTTTGAAAACTTTTTGCATTTTCCACCGCCCAAAAAAATCTTTTCCTTTTTCACATGGGCAAGTCGTCCATTACAATAAGACATCTTTTAAAAATCTTCGTATTTTTTACCACTTTAGAAAATCTTTTTTCACCTGGGCAAGTCATCCATTATATTAAGAAAACTTTGAAAAATCTTTGTATTTTTCACCACTTTGAAAATCTTTCATTTTTCATCTAGGCAGGTCGCCCATTACAGTAAGACCACTTTGAAAAATCTTCGTATTTTTCACTACCCAAATTTTTTTTTGTATTTTTCCACCTAGGTAGGTGACCTATTATAATAAGACAACTTTAGAAAAAACCTTTGCATTTTTCACCTATGTATGTGATGTGGACCAGCCCAGAAACACCAGCAAGGACCCATTACATGTTCCAAATGGTCCAATGACTCGGTCCAAGACAAAAGCATTAAAAGAGGCATTGAATGCATTGGTTTTGAATGTTTCAACCAAGTCAGAGTTGAAAGGTCCATTGGAGTATCAAGAGGAGACCCTAGTACATGTTATCCATTTGCAAGAGGGGTCCAATACAACCTTATTTGAGCCATGAGGTGAGGACAGGAAAGGAAACAAAAGAATCCTACTACAACTTGGAAACAACATGGGTGGCTACCTTTTGCTTTTGTTTCTAGGATTAAGGGGCTGCATGGAAGGCTATAAATAAGCTTTGAATCAGTTCTGTAATATTTTATTTCCTTCTCTTCTTCTCATGACAGAACATGGATATTAGGGGCTTTATGTTATTTTGTTAGCTACAGCCCAAGGCTTGTTTGGGCTTAATTAATACTTTGTTTTTAGTTAGGATCCAAGGCTTGTTTGGATTAAGTTATGGGCTTTTCAGTTTAGGGTTTTGGGTCAGTTTTGAGTGGACCTCATATAAGTCCACATAAGGGGTCCATTAGGGTTAATTTTTCAAGAACTATTTAAACTCATGTAAGCCAAAATTTCAGCAGCTTTTGATGATAATTACTTCTGAATTTTTCAGTTTTAACATGTGAGAGTGATTCTTGCATTCTGCAGTTCTTGAACGAACTGAATTTGACTTATCGAAGATTAACTGGCTTCGTGGCGTCATTCTACTCAATTCAATAGTGTTGGTGCCTTGGGGCAGGTTTCCATTGTGTCACACTCCTATCGAGACCTATTTCGACTTTTCGGGATCGATCTCAATCTTGATTGTGGGTTGCGTGACCACGTGATCATGAGGTTCGCATCAGTTGGTATCAGAGCTAGGCTCCAAAACAAGGTCATATCCTTATGTTATTTTCTTTTTTTTTAGTGTTCCTTTAAGTTTTTCAGTGTTTACATCCATCTTCTTGTTCTTCGTGTCTGCGTCATCTAAGCAAAAAAAAAGGGTTGTATTTCATCTTGTTACTATCTCTAATCATATTAGTATATTAAAAATAAAGAGAGAGAGAGAGAGAGGGATTAGTTGAAATTTGAAGGATCAATTTGCCGCAGAAACACAACTCTTGGTGAGCCATAAGCAAACCACCTCGGAATCAATTGAAACTTCATATTCAGTCTATTGGGGGTGAGATCGCATCATATGTAAAATTTGGGCTTATTCTGATATTGTTTGCTTGAGGTTTTAATTCGAGGTTCAATTCTGCCGTAGAAACACTACTCTTAGTGAACCATAAGCAAACCACCTTAGACTAAATTGAAACTTCATATTCTGTGTATTGGGGATGATAGCGCACCATATATTAAATTTGGGCTTATTTTGATATCGGCTTCTGGAGGTTTTAATTGGAGGTTCAATTCTGCCGCAAATTAATCATATAAGGGGTTTGAGGTAAGGCATTTTATATATAAAACATGGACAAAACATTAGGTAGATATGGGTGAAACTATCGAATAATATGGTTACATCAAATACCCCCACACTTAGCTCTTGCTCGTCCTCGAGAAAGGATAAATAAAATCAAATTGAAAATAACTATGATCAATCTCTTAATCTCCCATCAATGTCCAAGAATATATGCATTATAAACAAGAATACAATCAAGAATGATAAATAGTATATTTCTCATGAATTCATTTACATGCAAACTTCAAAACTCAATTAATCATCGGGATTTAAATGAAATCTATGCCATGCCAAAGTGATAGGTCCTCTCATTGATATACACTCCAACACTCATGTGTTTAGGGTTTATGTGTTTAAATCTCTCAAATTCAATCAAAGAGTATGTTCTACCATAAGCTTGCTCTTCAATCTCATCTCCATTACTAACATATTACAAACAATGCATGAATCAAAAGGTCTTATTTTCTGGTTGTAATGGGGCTAAGGTTAATGGTGAGGTAAAAGAGAGTAAAAGAAAAGGTTCAAACCAAAGAAAGTAGAGCATTCTAAAAAATGATATTTCAAACAAGATATTTCATCAAAGCACATAAATTTTCCTTCTTTAATCACCAATGCTTAGCTTCTTTTGATTTCAAGCTTTTTCAACATAAAATCTCAAGAACATAAAGGAACACTTTTTCTTTTTCTTTGTTTTTTTTTTCTTTTTTAACCTTTGGCAACTTTGCCCATCTTTTCATCAAGCATCACTTCTTCTTTCTTTTCACATAATTTCCAACCATAATTCCATGAGATATCATAAGTATATGCTCTACTAATCCTTGGCCAAGGGAAAAGGAAAACATATAAAAAGTTAAGGCTTATACATGGATAAAGCAAAGAAAAGATAAACAAGCTCAAAAGGGGCTCACTAAGGATAATATGCTTTAGGTTGACTTTTTGGTTCAAGTGATTAAAATTCCTAATGCCTTTATCATCTTCATGTATATTTGTAATGGAATATAATCTCAATAAGATATGAAGCAAGTTCTAGAGATACATATCATTGAAAGAATGCACACTCAAAGAATATAATGTTGAAGGCTCAAAAGCTTGCATTGGTATAACACTATAAAGTCAACATGGCATATTCTCAAAGTCAATCCCTAAACCAATTAAACCTTAAAATTTGCATGCATACTTCTTCATTTGATTTATATCTTCATCTATCTCAATTAATTCTCATACATAATACTCATATTCTCAAAAACCAATGGGAGTTAAAAAGATTAAACACAAATTTTTTTTTTTAGAACAACAAAGAAAACTAAATTCTCCCAATACCCCCACACTTAAAACACAACATTGTCCTCAATGTTGAAATAAAAGCAAAGGAACATAAGAGAATGACAAAAAATAAATTAAAATGCGAAAAAAAAAATAAAAGATAAGGAAAAAGAAAGCAAATCTGATTTTTTTTATCTTTGGGTTGCCTCCCGGTAAGCGCTTTTGTTTTATGTCATTGGCTTGACATGTGGCATGCTCATTCTTCATAGATTGGTTCAGCTAACTCTACGGAGCGGTGAGTTCGCCGTCCAACCTTCATAGAAAGGTTTTAAACGATGCCCATTAACCTTGAGTACTTTGTTGGTTTCTAAACTTGTAATTTCAACTGCACCATAAGGAAAAATATTAGAAACAACAAAGGGTCCAATCCAACGAGAGCGCAATTTTCCGGGAAAAAGTTTCAAACGAGATGATAAAGAAGGACTTTGTCTCCAACATGAAACTCCTTTCTTGTAAGCATTCGGTCATGAAGATTCTTAGTCTTTTCTTTGTAAATCCTTGCATTCTCGTAAGCATCATTTCGAATTTCTTCCAACTCTTGCGGTTGTAGTTTTCTTGCAATCCCAGGCAGCATCATAATCCATGTTACATTGTTTAATGGCCCAAAAAGCTTTGTGTTCAAGCTCCACCGGTAGATGACATGCTTTCCCATAAATCATTCTATAAGGTGACATTCCTATAGGTGATTTATAAGCGATCCGATAAGCCCAAAGTGCATCTCCAAGATGTAGACTCCAATCTCGCCGGTTAGGTTGCCTTTGTTTTCTCCAAAATGGACTTGATTTCTCGATTTGAAATTTCAGCTTGGCCATTCGTTTGAGGATGATATCTTTGTGGAAGTTCGATGAGTCACATGATATTTGCGTAGCAATGCTTCCATGGAACGATTACGAAATGAGTGCCACGATCACTAATGATAGCTTTAGGGATTCCAAACTGTCAAATATATGAGTCCCGACAAAATCTAAAACAACCTTAGCATCGTTAGTTCGTGTGGCTTTCGCCTCAATCCATTTGGACACATAATCAACAGCAAGAAGAATATAAAGATTGCCAAATGAAGAAGGAAATGGACCCATAAAGTCAATACCCCAAACATCAAAAATTTCACTTACAAGAATATTCGTTAAAGGCATTTGATTCTTATGAGTGATATTACCTGTTCTTTGGCATTTTTCACATGATTTGCGAAGTGATATGCATCTCTAAAAATAGAAGGCCAATAGAAACCACTTTCAAGTACCTTGTGGGCTGTTCTTTTTGCTCCCAAATGCCCACCACAAGAATGAGAATGACAAAAAGTGAGAATGGAATGAAATTCATCTTGTGGTACACACCTCTTAACTACTTGATCCGCACAAAATTTCCAAAGGTAAGGATCGTCCCAAAAATAATATTTAGCATCGGCTCGTAACTTATCTTTTTGGGGTTTAGACAAACCTGGAGGGAATTCTTTGGTGACTAAATAGTTTACCAAATCAGCATACCATGGTCTTGTAGAGGAATGCAACATATACAACTGCTCATCGGGAATGTCTCTCTTATTGTTTCGATCTGTATATCCTCGGTCCTCGGTCGGCTCAAGTGATCAGCCACATGGTTTTCAGCACCTTTTTTATCTTTGATCTCAAGATCGAATTCTTGTAAAAGCAAGATCCACCTAATCGGTCTTGGTTTGGACTCCTTCTTCTTCAAAAGATACCTAGAGAGCTGCATGGTCGGTAAAAACAATGACTTTTGTACCAAGTAGATATGACCTGAATTTTTCAAGAGCAAACACCACTTGCAAAAGTTCCTTTTCGGTTGTATGGTAATTGCATTGTGCTCCATCCAACATGCGAGAAGCATAGGCGATAACATGCAAATTCTTCCCAATTCTTTGCCCAAGCACGGCTCCTACCGCATAATCACTCGCATCACACATTATCTCAAAAGGTTCATCCCAATTTGGTGGTTGGATGATAGGGGCGGATGTGACACGTCTCTTAAGCTCATCATGGGCATCTTTACATGCTTGATCAAACACAAAATCCACTTCTTTGGCTAATAGTTTGCACAAGGGTCTTTGTAATCTTCAAGAAATCTTTGATAAAGCGTCGATAGAAACCTGCATGGCCTAGAAAAGAACGAACTTCCCTCACGCATGAGGGGTAAGGCAATGATGAAATAACATCTATCTTAGCTTTATCAACCTCTAATCCACGTGAAGACACAACATGCCCAAGAACTATTCCTTGTTCTACCATAAAATAACACTTTTCATAGTTCAAGACAAGGTTAGTTTCAATGCACCTTTTCAAGATTAAAGATAAATTTTCTAGACATTTATCAAAAGAATCACCATACACCGTGAAATCATCCATAAAAACCTCAATTATTCTTTCAACATAGTCGGAAAAAATACTCATCATGCATCTTTGAAAAGTTGCGGGAGCATTACGAGAGACCAAAAGGCATTCTTCTATACGCATATGTACCAAATGGACATGTAAATGTAGTTTTTTCTTGATCCTCGGGATTAATAACAATCTGATTGTATCCACTATATCCATCAAGAAAGCAATAAAAAGACTTACCTGCTAGGCGTTCAAGCATTTGATCCATGAATGGTAATGGGAAATGATCTTTGCGTGTAGAAAGATTGAGCTTTCTATAATCAACACACATTCTCCATCCACTCGAGATGCGAGTAGGAATGAGCTCATCATTTTTGTTTTTCACCAATGTGATTCGGTCTTTTTGGGCACCACATGGATTGGTGCGACCCATTTACTTGTCGGTGATGGGGTAAATGACTCCTGCATCTAACAATTTCAAAATTTCAGCTTTCACTACCTCCATCATAGGCGGGTTCAACCTCCTTTGCATTTCCCTTGTTGGTTTTGCGTTGTCCTCCAATAGTATGTGATGCATACACATTGAGGGACTAATACCCTTGATGTCGGCTAAAGTCCATCCAATGGCCGTCTTGTGATCACACAACAACTTCACAAGTTTTTCCTCTTGCATACTTGTCAAACCTTTTGCTATGATAACGGGAAGTGTATTGTTGTCGCCAATGAATACGTACTTCAAATTATCGGGCAAAGGTTTTAATTCTAACTCGGGGGCTGTAAAATAGATGGCAAAAGCTTTTTATGTGAGAGTACTAAATCAACAAAGACATTACCATGGGGAACGGTTTGCAAAGCTTGTAAGGCCAATACTGATTCGTGCATGTTTTGGGGAACACACACGTGCCTCTCCATCTCTTCTATCTTGGTGAAATCATAGCCATAGCTCAAAGCTATGCTTAATCCATCTTCGCAATCAAAATCACAAACTTGCTGCACACACTTATCAATTTGGTCATAACATGTGATAGAATAAACATTGCTATAAGGATATTTCATTGCATCATGAAAATTGAATTCAATTTTTTCATCTCCTACTTCCATAGACAAGGTATCCTTACCACAATCAATCTTTGCGTTGGCGGTTTTCAAGAATGGTCTCCCAAACAATATAGGAGTGCTGGTTGATGAATCACAAGAATCATGTTCCATATCAAGAATATAAAAATCACATGGAATAACCAAACTATCAATCTTGACTAGGACATCTTCTATCACACCAAGTGGGTAAACAAAACTACGATCCGCAAGTTGTATTACAATGCTAGTTTTATTCAAAGGCTCAAGACTAAGAGAATCATAAACATGTTTGGGCATAACACTAATGGATGCACCTAAATCGCATAAAGCTCTTTTAAAACTAGCATTACCAATAACACATGGGATAGTAAACGCACCTGGGTCTTTTTGTTTCAAAGGCAGATTCTTTTGAACAACGGCAGATACAACTTCACCCATACTTACCGTTTCATGACCTTTCGGTTTGAAAGCTCTCTTGGTAGTACACAACTCCTTCAAGAATTTTGCATACTTGGGAATTTGCTTGATAGCATCAAGCAAAGGAATGTTGAGTTCCACTTTCTTGAAAACCTCTAAAATCTCTTTTTCTTTGTCTTCTTTCTTTGACCTAGAAGAACTCACAGGAAAGGGTGGAATTGTTTTAAAACTAGAATTCATTGAGTGAGGAGTTACCTTTGGAGTGTTGGTCTTTATTTCGGTTTGTGGAGGAGGAGGAGGATGTTTGTTCTTTGTACTCAATTCAGTTTCTATCTCTTCTTCTTCCTCCATCTCAATTTGTTTCGACCTTTTCTCTTCAATTTCTTTCCCACTTCGCAACATGATCGCACTAACATTCTCTTTTGGATTCAATGCTTGGGAGGGCAACTTTCCATTCATTTGTGCTTCCAATTTCCCTACACTTGAAGCTACTTGCCCCATTTGCTTTTCCAAGTTGTGAATACTTGACCTTGTTTCTGTTGAAAAGACATGACATTTTGTTGCAAGGTAACAGTATTAGAAGCCAAAGTTTTCATCATCTCACGAAGATCATCATTGGATGATGACCCCATAACATTGGAGTTTGTAAATGGAGGGGGTTGTCTTGCTTGATAATTTTGTTGGGGCTGAAATCCATGGGGATGGAACTGTCGGCCTTGATTGCCTTGTTGGGATGGGTTGCCATAGCGTAAGTTGGGATGATCTCTCCATCCGGGATTGTACGTGTTGGAAAAGGGATCATATTTACGCTGGGGCTGTCCGTTGAATGTTCCATCAATTGCATGAGCTTGTTCAATGTAATCTTCTTGCATTGTTGGGCACATATCCGAAGCATGTCCTTGTAAGGAGCATATGCTACAAACTTTCACCTGCTGCACATTTCCACAAGCCAAAGAACGCACAAGAGAAGTAAGATCATTAACTTTATTTTCAAGGTTAGAAATACTTACCTCATTTACTCGTTTGTTGGAGAAGTCTCCACGAGTGCCAAATTGTTTTGAGTTGGCTGCCATGTTTGAGATCAATTGGCGTGCGGCCTCGGGTGTCTTATCCACCAATGCGCCTCCACTTGCAGCATCAATGATATTACGGTCGGTAGGCATCAATCCTTCATAGAAATATTGAATGAGCAGCGTGATCGGGTATTTGATGATGAGGACATTGAATGCGAGTTGCTCAAATCTTTCCCAATATTCGAGAGTGTCTCTCCATGAGATTGCCGAATCCCACATATTTCTTTCCTTATGTTGGCAACTCGAGATCTTTGGGAAATACTTCTCAAGGAAAATCTTCTTCATGGCATTCCAAGTTCCAATAGATCCTGGAAGAATAGAGAAAAGCCATGCCTTTGTGCCCCCTTCAAAGAGAAAGGGAAAGCTTTCAACTTAACTTGTTCTTCATCAACTCCATTCGGTTTCATGCCAACACAAACCATATGGAACTCCTTGAGATGAGTATGAGGATCTTCTCCTGCAAGACCATTAAATGTTGGTAACAAATGTATAAAACCAGATTTGAGCTCAAAGTTTACATTATTGTCAATGTTTATGCACAATGGTTGATTTTCCACATTAGGAGCAAGCAAGCTCCTTGAGTGTTTGTTGCCGTGCAACCGCCATGGTGTTGAGGCGAGCTACCTTTCTTAACTGCGTAAAGTGCTTTCTATTTCAAGATCAACCTGCACTTGAATTTGATTAGTAGAACGGGTCACGAGGCATAAATTGCTAAGGAAACTCAAAAGAAGGTAACCACACAAGAGATCGAAAACAATGCAAATTGTACGAAAATCCTACGGTAGAAAACTAAAACTGTCTAAAAACACTAGAAAACAGCGGAATTTAGCCACAATAGGGTGGGGCTAGTGATTTATCACTAGTCCTGTTCAGAACGTCGTTGCCCTTCAGGAAACAAAAGGCCAATACCTAATTCCACCAAAAACTCTGTTTTGAACAGTACCGCCGCCGCAAGTGAACAGTACCGTCGCAAGCAAAACTTCTGTTTCTCTCTTCTTTTTTTTTTGAATCACAGCAAATAAAAATAACAGTACAAGCACAAGAATCAACTAAAATTACTTCCCCGGCAACGGCGCCAAAATTTGTTGCGATGTCGCGGTCGCACAAATTAATTACCCTAGCTTCAAACACAACACACAAGATAGTATAGAGCAAGCAAGAGGTCGATCCCACAAGGAAGTTTCAAGTCAGATTTTTATGTTGTACATTATGTAATTGGGGGGATTTGGTTTGTGATTATCTAAACTATGGCAGCAATTAAAGTAGCAAACAAAATCAATTAAAACCGAAACTTATCAAGAAAACGAACCTTGGTCGCAAGCACACATCCACCAACGGAAATTAGAACCGATCCTTGAAACAAAAATTGCAGTTTATGTTCTGAAATTTTATCTTTTCTTAACGTTGATTAATTAACGGATCCGCCGTATAACTAATCCTAACCAACAAACAATCAAAGTGTCCGCACTAATGATTCAATTTAATGGTAGCTTTAAGAACTAGATAATTTCATCAAGATTAACATACAAGCTGTCCGCAGCTTGTGTCACTTTGTTCAAATGTTTTCCCTAAGTTCAATAACGTAGTTCCGCCACAATTATCAAGCTTAGTTGCTTCACAAGTTCATATATCACAACTCCGGTTTTGATATTAAACTTAGCAATAGATTGTTCACAACAATAACTTAGAGTCCGCTCTAGCAATCATCAACAACAATCATAGGAAATATGCATAGGAAAACAATCATACTCATTCATAACATAAACTGAAAATAAAAGGAAGAATAAATCTCACGGTTCTTGAAATCCGAAGGTTTGTTGTGTCCTTGCAACCAAGAAAAGAGCTTAGCCTTGCATAACTATTGAACAACTACTTCTAAAGAATGAAAAGAGCATGATTTTTGGGTTTGTAGAGGAGAGAATTTGTGTTTATTCTCTGCTGGCTGCTGCCTCCTTCTGCTCTCCCTCTTTTCTGCTGGCTGCTGCCTCCTTCTCTCTTTCTTTTTATATGCTAAGAAACCCTAGTCTCTATTTTACAAAGTAGTCCTCCCTTGAGTTGGCAGTTTACATTTAAGTACTTCAATAACTATTTTTCCTAAAAGGAGAAATAGCCTTGCATGAAATCTTCAAGCTCTGACTTAGAGGAGCTAAATTGCTGATATAAAAACTTGGATGACGGTTTAGATGCTTCGGAATGTAATTTGGACTTGTTCTTCACGAAACCTGTTTGCTGGCAGAATTCAGTTGTCATCTTTGAAAAATCATATCTCCCTCGTATGACATCGTTTGTGGCTGAAACTTGGAGCGTTAATAGGTATTTAAGTCAGGAATCCACGCAAATTGAGTTTGCATCAATTGGAGTTCTGTAGCTCCAGATATTAAATTTTGAATGGCCAAAGGTCAACATTGGCAGAATGCGAGATTTGACTTTGCAGGATGTGATTTCCATGATCTTTCTCTTTTTATTTTTCTTGCATTACATTTCCAGAAAGGTATGGATGTTAGCTTTTTAGTGCCACTGGAATCACTTCATTTCGATCTCTAGAACTCACGCTCTGCGAGAAAACATTGACTGAACATCAAATCTGCCAATTACCTCCAATTTACTCCTTTTTGCATCTTTCATCCAAAAGTGCCTTCAAAACATAAAACAAAGAATATCAAGGCATTTTATATATAAAACATGGACAAAACATTAGGTAGATATGGGTGAAACTATCGAATAATATGGTTACATCAAATACCCCCACACTTAGCTCTTGCTCGTCCTCGAGAAAGGATAAATAAAATCAAATTGAAAATAACTATGATCAATCTCTTAATCTCCCATCAATGTCCAAGAATATATGCATTATAAACAAGAATACAATCAAGAATGATAAATAGTATATTTCTCATGAATTCATTTACATGCAAACTTCAAAACTCAATTAATCATCGGGATTTAAATGAAATCTATGCCATGCCAAAGTGATAGGTCCTCTCATTGATATACACTCCAACACTCATGTGTTTAGGGTTTATGTGTTTAAATCTCTCAAATTCAATCAAAGAGTATGTTCTACCATAAGCTTGCTCTTCAATCTCATCTCCATTACTAACATATTACAAACAATGCATGAATCAAAAGGTCTTATTTTCTGGTTGTAATGGGGCTAAGGTTAATGGTGAGGTAAAAGAGAGTAAAAGAAAAGGTTCAAACCAAAGAAAGTAGAGCATTCTAAAAAATGATATTTCAAACAAGATATTTCATCAAAGCACATAAATTTTCCTTCTTTAATCACCAATGCTTAGCTTCTTTTGATTTCAAGCTTTTTCAACATAAAATCTCAAGAACATAAAGGAACACTTTTTCTTTTTCTTTGTTTTTTTTTTCTTTTTTAACCTTTGGCAACTTTGCCCATCTTTTCATCAAGCATCACTTCTTCTTTCTTTTCACATAATTTCCAACCATAATTCCATGAGATATCATAAGTATATGCTCTACTAATCCTTGGCCAAGGGAAAAGGAAAACATATAAAAAGTTAAGGCTTATACATGGATAAAGCAAAGAAAAGATAAACAAGCTCAAAAGGGGCTCACTAAGGATAATATGCTTTAGGTTGACTTTTTGGTTCAAGTGATTAAAATTCCTAATGCCTTTATCATCTTCATGTATATTTGTAATGGAATATAATCTCAATAAGATATGAAGCAAGTTCTAGAGATACATATCATTGAAAGAATGCACACTCAAAGAATATAATGTTGAAGGCTCAAAAGCTTGCATTGGTATAACACTATAAAGTCAACATAGCATATTCTCAAAGTCAATCCCTAAACCAATTAAACCTTAAAATTTGCATGCATACTTCTTCATTTGATTTATATCTTCATCTATCTCAATTAATTCTCATACATAATACTCATATTCTCAAAAACCAATGGGAGTTAAAAAGATTAAACACAAATTTTTTTTTTTAGAACAACAAAGAAAACTAAATTCTCCCAATACCCCCACACTTAAAACACAACATTGTCCTCAATGTTGAAATAAAAGCAAAGGAACATAAGAGAATGACAAAAAATAAATTAAAATGCGAAAAAAAAAATAAAAGATAAGGAAAAAGAAAGCAAATCTGATTTTTTTTTATCTTTGGGTTGCCTCCCGAGTAAGCGCTTTTGTTTTATGTCATTGGCTTGACATGTGGCATGCTCATTCTTCATAGATTGGTTCAGCTAACTCTACGAAGCGGTGAGTTACGCCGTCCAACCTTCATAGAAAGGTTTTAAACGATGCCCATTAACCTTGAGTACTTTGTTGGTTTCTAAACTTGTAATTTCAACTGCACCATAAGGAAAAATATTAGAAACAACAAAGGGTCCAATCCAACGAGAGCGCAATTTTCCAGGAAAAAGTTTCAAACGCGAATGATAAAGAAGGACTTTGTCTCCAACATGAAACTCCTTTCTTGTAAGCATTCGGTCATGAAGATTCTTAGTCTTTTCTTTGTAAATCCTTGCATTCTCGTAAGCATCATTTCGAATTTCTTCCAACTCTTGCAGTTGTAGTTTTCTTGCAATCCCAGCAGCATCATAATCCATGTTACATTGTTTAATGGCCCAAAAAGCTTTGTGTTCAAGCTCCACCGGTAGATGACATGCTTTCCCATAAATCATTCTATAAGGTGACATTCCTATAGGTGATTTATAAGCAGTCCGATAAGCCCAAAGTGCATCTCCAAGATGTAGACTCCAATCTCGCCGGTTAGGTTGCACTTTTTTTCTCCAAAATGGACTTGATTTCTCGATTTGAAATTTCAGCTTGGCCATTCGTTTGAGGATGATATCTTTGTGGAAGTTCGATGAGTCACATGATATTTGCGTAGCAATGCTTCCATGGAACGATTACAGAAATGAGTGCCACGATCACTAATGATAGCTTTAGGGATTCCAAACCTGTCAAATATATGAGTCCTGACAAAATCTAAAACAACCTTAGCATCGTTAGTTCGTGTGGCTTTCGCCTCAATCCATTTGGACACATAATCAACAGCAAGAAGAATATAAAGATTGCCAAATGAAGAAGGAAATGGACCCATAAAGTCAATACCCCAAACATCAAAAATTTCACTTACAAGAATATTCGTTAAAGGCATTTGATTCTTATGAGTGATATTACCTGTTCTTTGGCATTTTTCACATGATTTGCGGAAGTGATATGCATCTCTAAAAATAGAAGGCCAATAGAAACCACTTTCAAGTACCTTGTGGGCTGTTCTTTTTGCTCCCAAATGCCCACCACAAGAATGAGAATGACAAAAAGTGAGAATGGAATGAAATTCATCTTGTGGTACACACCTCTTAACTACTTGATCCGCACAAAATTTCCAAAGGTAAGGATCGTCCCAAAAATAATATTTAGCATCAGCTCGTAACTTATCTTTTTGGGGTTTAGACAAACCTGGAGGGAATTCTTTGGTGACTAAATAGTTTACCAAATCAGCATACCATGGTCTTGTAGAGGAATGCAACATATACAACTGCTCATCGGGGAATGTCTCTCTTATTGTTTCGATCTGTATATCCTCGGTCCTCGGTCGGCTCAAGTGATCAGCCACATGGTTTTCAGCACCTTTTTTATCTTTGATCTCAAGATCGAATTCTTGTAAAAGCAAGATCCACCTAATCAGTCTTGGTTTGGACTCCTTCTTCTTCAAAAGATACCCGAGAGCTGCATGGTCGGTAAAAACAATGACTTTTGTACCAAGTAGATATGACCTGAATTTTTCAAGAGCAAACACCACTGCAAAAGTTCCTTTTCGTTGTATGGTAATTGCATTGTGCTCCATCCAACATGCGAGAAGCATAGGCGATAACATGCAAATTCTTCCCAATTCTTTGCCCAAGCACAGGCTCCTACCGCATAATCACTCGCATCACACATTATCTCAAAAGGTTCATCCCAATTTGGTGGTTGGATGATAGGGGCAGATGTGACACGTCTCTTAAGCTCATCATGGGCATCTTTACATGCTTGATCAAACACAAAATCCACTTCTTTGGCTAATAGTTTGCACAAGGGTGCTTGTAATCTTCAAGAAATCTTTGATAAAGCGTCGATAGAAACCTGCATGGCCTAGAAAAGAACGAACTTCCCTCACGCATGAGGGGTAAGGCAATGATGAAATAACATCTATCTTAGCTTTATCAACCTCTAATCCACGTGAAGACACAACATGCCCAAGAACTATTCCTTGTTCTACCATAAAATAACACTTTTCATAGTTCAAGACAAGGTTAGTTTCAATGCACCTTTTCAAGATTAAAGATAAATTTTCTAGACATTTATCAAAAGAATCACCATACACCGTGAAATCATCCATAAAAACCTCAATTATTCTTTCAACATAGTCGGAAAAAATACTCATCATGCATCTTTGAAAAGTTGCGGGAGCATTACGAGAGACCAAAAGGCATTCTTCTATATGCATATGTACCAAATGGACATGTAAATGTAGTTTTTTCTTGATCCTCGGGATTAATAACAATCTGATTGTATCCACTATATCCATCAAGAAAGCAATAAAAAGACTTACCTGCTAGGCGTTCAAGCATTTGATCCATGAATGGTAATGGGAAATGATCTTTGCGTGTAGAAAGATTGAGCTTTCTATAATCAACACACATTCTCCATCCACTCGAGATGCGAGTAGGAATGAGCTCATCATTTTTGTTTTTCACCAATGTGATTCCGGTCTTTTTGGGCACCACATGGATTGGTGCGACCCATTTCTTGTCGGTGATGGGGTAAATGACTCCTGCATCTAACAATTTCAAAATTTCAGCTTTCACTACCTCCATCATAGGCGGGTTCAACCTCCTTTGCATTTCCCTTGTTGGTTTTGCGTTGTCCTCCAATAGTATGTGATGCATACACATTGAGGGACTAATACCCTTGATGTCGCTAAAGTCCATCCAATGGCCGTCTTGTGATCACACAACAACTTCACAAGTTTTTCCTCTTGCATACTTGTCAAACCTTTTGCTATGATAACGGGAAGTGTATTGTTGTCGCCAATGAATACGTACTTCAAATTATCGGGCAAAGGTTTTAATTCTAACTCGGGGGCCTGTAAAATAGATGGCAAAAGCTTTTTATGTGAGAGTACTAAATCAACAAAGACATTACCATGGGGAACGGTTTGCAAAGCTTGTAAGGCCAATCTTGATTCGTGCATGTTTTGGGGAACACACACGTGCCTCTCCATCTCTTCTATCTTGGTGAAATCATAGCCATAGCTCAAAGCTATGCTTAATCCATCTTCGCAATCAAAATCACAAACTTGCTGCACACACTTATCAATTTGGTCATAACATGTGATAGAATAAACATTGCTATAAGGATATTTCATTGCATCATGAAAATTGAATTCAATTTTTTCATCTCCTACTTCCATAGACAAGGTATCCTTACCACAATCAATCTTTGCGTTGGCGGTTTTCAAGAATGGTCTCCCAAACAATATAGGAGTGCTGGTTGATGAATCACAAGAATCATGTTCCATATCAAGAATATAAAAATCACATGGAATAACCAAACTATCAATCTTGACTAGGACATCTTCTATCACACCAAGTGGGTAAACAAAACTACGATCCGCAAGTTGTATTACAATGCTAGTTTTATTCAAAGGCTCAAGACTAAGAGAATCATAAACATGTTTGGGCATAACACTAATGGATGCACCTAAATCGCATAAAGCTCTTTTAAAACTAGCATTACCAATAACACATGGGATAGTAAACGCACCTGGGTCTTTTTGTTTCAAAGGCAGATTCTTTTGAACAACGACGAGATACAACTTCACCCATACTTACCGTTTCATGACCTTTCAGTTTGAAAGCTCTCTTGGTAGTACACAACTCCTTCAAGAATTTTGCATACTTGGGAATTTGCTTGATAGCATCAAGCAAAGGAATGTTGAGTTCCACTTTCTTGAAAACCTCTAAAATCTCTTTTTCTTTGTCTTCTTTCTTTGACCTAGAAGAACTCACGGAAAAGGGTGGAATTGTTTTAAAACTAGAATTCATTGAGTGAGGAGTTACCTTTGGAGTGTTGGTCTTTATTTCAGTTTGTGGAGGAGGAGGAGGATGTTTGTTCTTTGTACTCAATTCAGTTTCTATCTCTTCTTCTTCCTCCATCTCAATTTGTTTCGACCTTTTCTCTTCAATTTCTTTCCCACTTCGCAACATGATCGCACTAACATTCTCTTTTGGATTCAATGCTTGGGAGGGCAACTTTCCATTCATTTGTGCTTCCAATTTCCCTACACTTGAAGCTACTTGCCCCATTTGCTTTTCCAAGTTGTGAATACTTGACCTTGTTTCTGTTGAAAAGACATGACATTTTGTTGCAAGGTAACAGTATTAGAAGCCAAAGTTTTCATCATCTCACGAAGATCATCATTGGATGATGACCCCATAACATTGGAGTTTGTAAATGGAGGGGGTTGTCTTGCTTGATAATTTTGTTGGGGCTGAAATCCATGGGGATGGAACTGTCGGCCTTGATTGCCTTGTTGGGATGGGTTGCCATAGCGTAAGTTGGGATGATCTCTCCATCCGGGATTGTACGTGTTGGAAAAGGGATCATATTTACGCTGGGGCTGTCCGTTGAATGTTCCATCAATTGCATGAGCTTGTTCAATGTAATCTTCTTGCATTGTTGGGCACATATCCGAAGCATGTCCTTGTAAGGAGCATATGCTACAAACTTTCACCTGCTGCACATTTCCACAAGCCAAAGAACGCACAAGAGAAGTAAGATCATTAACTTTATTTTCAAGGTTAGAAATACTTACCTCATTTACTCGTTTGTTGGAGAAGTCTCCACGAGTGCCAAATTGTTTTGAGTTGGCTGCCATGTTTGAGATCAATTGGCGTGCGGCCTCGGGTGTCTTATCCACCAATGCGCCTCCACTTGCAGCATCAATGATATTACGGTCGGTAGGCATCAATCCTTCATAGAAATATTGAATGAGCAGGTGATCGGGTATTTGATGATGAGGACATTGAATGCAGAGTTGCTCAAATCTTTCCCAATATTCGAGAGTGTCTCTCCATGAGATTGCCGAATCCCACATATTTCTTTCCTTATGTTGGCAACTCGAGATGCTTTGGGAAATACTTCTCAAGGAAAATCTTCTTCATGGCATTCCAAGTTCCAATAGATCCTGGAAGAATAGAGAAAAGCCATGCCTTTGCTGCCCCCTTCAAAGAGAAAGGGAAAGCTTTCAACTTAACTTGTTCTTCATCAACTCCATTCGGTTTCATGCCAACACAAACCATATGGAACTCCTTGAGATGAGTATGAGGATCTTCTCCTGCAAGACCATTAAATGTTGGTAACAAATGTATAAAACCAGATTTGAGCTCAAAGTTTACATTATTGTCAATGTTTATGCACAATGGTTGATTTTCCACATTAGGAGCAGCAAGCTCCTTGAGTGTTTGTTGCCGTGCAACCGCCATGGTGTTGAGGCGAGCTACCTTTCTTAACCTGCGTAAAGTGCTTTCTATTTCAAGATCAACCTGCACTTGAATTTGATTAGTAGAACGGGTCACAGGCATAAATTGCTAAGGAAACTCAAAAGAAGGTAACCACACAAGAGATCGAAAACAATGCAAATTGTACGAAAATCCTACGGTAGAAAACTAAAACTGTCTAAAAACACTAGAAAACAGCGGAATTTAGCCACAATAGGGTGGGGCTAGTGATTTATCACTAGTCCTGTTCAGAACGTCGTTGCCCTTCAGGAAACAAAAGGCCAATACCTAATTCCACCAAAAACTCTGTTTTGAACAGTACCGCTGCCGCAAGTGAACAAGACTGTCGCAAGCAAAACTTCTGTTTCTCTTTTTTTTTTTTTTTTTGAATCACAGCAAATAAAAATAACAGTACAAGCACAAGAATCAACTAAAATTACTTCCCCGGAAACGGCGCCAAAATTTGTTGCGATGTCGCGGTCGCACAAATTAATTACCCTAGCTTCAAACACAACACACAAGATAGTATAGAGCAAGCAAGAGGTCGATCCCACAAGGAAGTTTCAAGTCAGATTTTTATGTTGTACATTATGTAATTGGGGGGATTTGGTTTGTGATTATCTAAACTATGGCAGCAATTAAAGTAGCAAACAAAATCAATTAAAACCGAAACTTATCAAGAAAACGAACCTTGGTCGCAAGCACACATCCACCAACGGAAATTAGAACCGATCCTTGAAACAAAAATTGCAGTTTATGTTCTGAAATTTTATCTTTTCTTAACGTTGATTAATTAACGGATCCGCCGTATAACTAATCCTAACCAACAAACAATCAAAGTGTCCGCACTAATGATTCAATTTAATGGTAGCTTTAAGAACTAGATAATTTCATCAAGATTAACATACAAGCTGTCCGCATGACTTGTGTCACTTTGTTCAAATGTTTTCCCTAAGTTCAATAACGTAGTTCCGCCACAATTATCAAGCTTAGTTGCTTCACAAGTTCATATATCACAACTCCGGTTTTGATATTAAACTTAGCAATAGATTGTTCACAACAATAACTTAGAGTCCGCTCTAGCAATCATCAACAACAATCATAGGAAATATGCATAGGAAAACAATCATACTCATTCATAACATAAACTGAAAATAAAAGGAAGAATAAATCTCACGGTTCTTGAAATCCGAAGGTTTGTTGTGTCCTTGCAACCAAGAAAAGAGCTTAGCCTTGCATAACTATTGAACAACTACTTCTAAAGAATGAAAAGAGCATGATTTTTGGGTTTGTAGAGGAGAGAATTTGTGTTTATTCTCTGCTCGCTCTTTGCCTCCTTCTGCTCTCCCTCTTTTCTGGCTGCCGCCTCCTTCTCTCTTTCTTTTTATATGCTAAGAAACCCTAGTCTCTATTTTACAAAGTAGTCCTCCCTTGAGTTGGCGCTTTACATTTAAGTACTTCAATAACTATTTTTCCTAAAAGGAGAAATAGCCTTGCATGAAATCTTCAAGCTCTGACTTAGAGGAGCTAAATTGCTGATATAAAAACTTGGATGACGGTTTAGATGCTTCGGAATGTAATTTGGACTTGTTCTTCACGAAACCTGTTTGCTGGCAGAATTCAGTTGTCATCTTTGAAAAATCATATCTCCCTCGTATGACATCGTTTGTGGCTGAAACTTGGAGCGTTAATAGGTATTTAAGTCAGGAATCCACGTAAATTGAGTTTGCATCAATTGGAGTTCTGTAGCTCCAGATATTAAATTTTGAATGGCCAAAGGTCAACATTGGCAGAATGCGAGATTTGACTTTGCAGGATGTGATTTCCATGATCTTTCTCTTTTTATTTTTCTTGCATTACATTTCCAGAAAGGTATGGATGTTAGCTTTTTAGTGCCACTGGAATCACTTCATTTCGATCTCTAGAACTCACGCTCTGCAGAAAACATTGACTGAACATCAAATCTGCCAATTACCTCCAATTTACTCCTTTTTGCATCTTTCATCCAAAAGTGCCTTCAAAACATAAAACAAAGAATATCAAGGCATTTTATATATAAAACATGGACAAAACATTAGGTAGATATGGGTGAAACTATCGAATAATATGGTTACTATTGTTGTAGTATTGGTATTACTACTACTACTACTACTACTACTACTAGTATTATTATTCGTATTATTATTGTTGTTGTTGTTGTTGTTGTTATTGTTACTATTGTTGTAGTATTATTATTGTTTATAATTTATACAATTAACTTCCCTGTGGTTCGACCCCGGTCTTGCCGGGTTATTTATTACTTCGACACTCCTACACTTGGGAAAAGACATCAATTTTTTTATCGTGTTAAGTTTTTGGCGCCGTTGTCGGGGAGGTAAATTCTTGTAGAAATTATAGTATTTATTTTATTTTCTCTTTTCACTTTTCGTGTATCTAACTTTGTTTCTTTTGTTTTGTTTCTTTTACTTTTACTTTCTTCTTCCTTTTATTCTCTTCCTACACGTGCATGAGAGTTTGGTCACGTACATTAAGTGGTAGATTTTGTTGGGTATCCTCATCATTTTCAGAAAATATAGCCGAAGAAGATAACCAATCGCTTCATAATGAGAATAATCGAGTGAGAACACTTAGAGACCACATGAATCCCACAAGAACAAGTGCACCCTCATGCATAGTTTTTCCTCCTGATGCATCTCATTTTAATTTTAAGCCGAGACATTATTCAACTTTTACCTTCTTTTCATGGTTTAGATTTAGAAAATCCATACTTGCATTTAAGGGAATTTGAGGAGGTCTCTAGAACACCTATAATGACTCAAATTGTAGCATGAACACCATTAGGTTAAAGCTTTTTCCTTTTTCATTAAAAGATAAAGCTAAAACATGGCTACAAAATTTGAGACCTGGATCCATTCGTGCTTGGGATGAAATGCAATAACAATTTTTAAAGAAGTTTTTTCCATCTCACAGAACAAACTCTTTCAAAAGACAAATAATCACTTTCACTCAAAAACCAGGAGAAACATTTACCAATGTTGGGATAGGTATCGAAACTTGCTTAATACTTGCCCTCATCATGGTTTTGAAACATGGAGATTGGTGTCACATTTTTATGAAGGGTTAACTCCTAGAGATAGGCAAATGGTTGAATTGATGTGCAATGGAACTTTTGAGGATAAAGACCCTAATGAAGCCATGGAATACCTAGACTTACTAGCTGAAAATGCGCAAAATTGGGACACTACAGGAACTTATGAGGCACCAAGTAAAACCCAACCTCATACATCTAGTGGAGGTATGTACAACCTTAGGGAAGATCATGACCTCCAAGCCAAGTTTGCATCTTTAGCTAGAAAAGTTGAGGCACTAGAATTAAAAAAGAGTGGTCAACTAAAATCTGTTCAAGGCATTGTGTGTCAAATCTGTGAAACCAATGAACATTCAACCAATGATTGTCCAACTTTGCCTTCTTTTAAGGAATGTCTCCATGAGAGAGAGAGAGAGAAAAGAGAGAAAGAGAGAGAGTGTGGTGCTGTCGGAGCTACATCTACTCCGTCCACCGTTGGATTGTTCTCATTTCTGACTATGTTGTTCCTTCCTACCTTCTCTCAACATTGACCGAATGGATCTTTTATCCAATCAACGAGGTAAGAGATATTGATCTCGCAATATTTCTACTATTCTGCATTTTCAGTTCTGGAACTATGGAGAAGTGGTGAAGTTGCAGCATAGTGAATGGATTTTCTTCATGATTTCTCTTATGGCTGTCATAGACATGAAGGCCTTTGCCATATGTGAAGATTAAATCACAGTTTATTGGATAAGTTTCATTTTTCTTGCTAGTTTAAGAGTGCTTTGTCGTAGCTTGATCTCCTTTGTTCACCGTTGGATCGTTATTATTTTTGAGTATGTTGTTCTGCAGTACCTACTCTACATCTTGACCGAATGGATCATTGTTACAATCGTGTACCGAGAGAGATTGACCTCGTAATTCTGTAATTCTCTTCTTCCTTCATGAACTAATCGCATCTTGTTGTTTATGAGATTAGGTTGCTTTGTTATTTCTGAGCTTAGGTTGCTTCTTGGACTCGGTTTATCTTCTTAGAATTTTGTTCTCTCCAGTATTTGTATGCTACCATAATGTCTCTTCTTCTGTGGAAAATGTTCCAATGGTTAGCTCTAACATTGAACAACACAATCAAGTTAAGTCTCGGACATACATTAAGATTAGAACTGCAAGATATGTTGAATAGCCATGGGATGAGGATTTCTCGGTTTCAAGCGATTCCCGATGTTAGCATAGAGAAACACTCTACTGTCCAAGCTTCTAATGTTGTTCCAGAAATGAACCATGTGTTGGGTTCTAATGTTGATGAGGTGAAGGTAGGGTCTCATCAACAAGAACAACTAAAACGTAGACCCAAATTGAATTTTTTAAATGCTTTGAAGGGTTCGATGTTGATGACAATGAGGGTAGCAAGACCCTTGGCATTAGTTCAGTCCGTAATCTGCACTTTGCTCCCCCTACTATGACCGATGGTCGTGTGACAGTAGCTCCTCCACTTGATGTGTTTGAAGATGGTTGTGAATTTTGGAAATCCACCCTAGTTGGTCATTTTGTGGGCGAGAAATTACCGTATCCCGTGGTTAATTCTATTGCCAAAAGAATATGGGGCTCCTACGGTCTATCGAAGTTTTGTCTTCGATAATGGTTTCTTCATCTTCACTTTTGATTCGTCGATCATGCCACTAATGTCTTTGGAAAGAGCCCCATGGCACATGGCAAACAGTGCCTTTGGTGCTTAAACGTTGGCAACCGAACATGCAATTTTTGAAAGATGATTTGGCCGAGTTCCGGTATGGGTTAGGCTGTATAATGTCCCTCTCGAGTATTGGACTATTAAGGGGTTGAGCTGTGTAGCGAGTGCTATTGGAGTCCCCCTTCATGCGGATCATACTACATTGTTGCGTAAAGGCTTAGTTACGCAAGAGTTTGCGTTGAGATAGATTCTTCGAAGACGTTGGTTAAGGAATATGATCTTCGCTGTCCAAATGGGTTATTCATAACAATTTCAGCTGATTACGAATGGATACCGTCAAAGTGCAGTAATTGCAATGTCTTTGGACACACCACAACGCTATGTGCTACTAATAACATTGATAATCTTAAAGTGGTGGTAGAGGGTAAGAGGAATCTAGGAGCTATGAACTCTAAATCTGCGGATAACAAGCGAGAATCAGTTTCAGTGGCAGTCCGGTAAACGAAACAAGGGTTCTGTGAGTGGGGAGAATGCTCCCTTGGCATCTAAAGTGGGTAATTGCAATGAGAATGGTTGTTCAACATCTGGTTGTAATATGAATGATCATGCGGCATCAGATATGCGCAATGCTGCTTGTCATGAAGATGAAAATCCTTCCTCTCCTCTTGTCTTGAAGAGTTTACGAGAAGACATGAAACAGGAGCAAGGGGCTGCAAGTACTTGCTTTAAATCAAGATATGGACGCAATGGGAGGTGATACAGATGGGGAACGAACCGATAAGGAGTTAACGTCAACGATCCTAACAACCCCTCAAACCCTGAATTCCACCGAAAGGGAAACTGTTAATCAGTTAGCTATTAAGGCTAGAGACTCTCTAGAGAAAAAGAAAAAGGGTTCAAAAGCCTCCTCAAAGAAGAATAAGAAATCTGGCTCCTCTCCAGGAGGCACGTCAAGGTAATCTTTGTGTTGTTGTTTGTACTCCTCTCTATTTTCCTATGATTATTGGATGTTGGAATATTAGAGGTTTGAATGATCCTATAAAGCATTCAGAATTGCGTCGGCTCATCCATCAAGAGAGGATAGCTCTTTTTGGTCTAGTTGAAACTCGAGTTAAAGACAAGAATAAAGATAATGTCTCTCAACTTCTTCTCGTTCTTGGTCCTTCTTGTATAATTATGATTTCTCTTGTCGTGGTCGTATTTGGGTTTGTTGGAATGCCGATACGGTGAAGGTGGATGTTTTCGGAATGTCGGACCGGGCTATTCATGTTTCTGTCACTATATTAGCTACCAATATCGGTTTCAATACTTCAATTATTTATGGAGACAATAATGCTTCCTTACGTGAGGCATTATGGTTTGATATAGTGAGTCGTAGTGATGGATGGGAGTCAACCCCGTGGATTCTTATGGGTGACTTTAATGCTATCCGCAACCAGATCGGACAGAGTTAGGAGGGTCTACTACGTGGGCTGGTACTATGGACAGATTGGATACATGTATTCGAGAAGCGAAAGTAGATGATCTTCGGTATTTAGGTATGCATTATACTTGGTCGAACCAATGTCCTGAGAATCTGATTATGCGGAAACTAGATAGAGTGCTTGTCAATGAGAAGTGGAATCTGAACTTCCCATTATCGAAGCGAGATTTTTGCCTTCGGTATGTCGACCATTCTCCTATGGTGGTAAAGGTTATTGGCAATGATCGAACATAAAGAAACCATTCAGATTCTTCGATATGTGGATGGATCATGACGAGTTCATGCCCTTGGTGAAGAAGGTATGGGATCGAATTCGGGGGTTGTCCAATGTATCACTGTGTTGCAAACTAAGAAAGCTAAAGCAGGAATTGAAACTTTTCAATATGACTCACTTCTCCAACATTTCAGATAGAGTTAAAGATGCAAAAAAGAAATGGATAAGGCTCAACAGGCTCTGCATACAGCGCATGAGAATCCAATTTTGTGCATGCGAGAAAGGGATGTTGTTCGTAAATACGCTTCTACCGTCAGGGTCAAGAGAGTTTTTTCAAACAGAAGGCAAGGATACAATGGCTTAGCTTGGGGGATCGAATACTACCTACTTTCACAAATCAGTAAATGGAAGACAGAATAGAAATAAGCTTCTATCACTTACAAAGGAGGATGGAGAGGTTGTCGAAGGACACGATGCGATCAAATCGAAGTAATTGCATACTTCCATCGTGTGTTAGGAGTGGATCGATGCCTAGGGTTCTGAACGAGGAAGTGATGGAATCGGCAATTAATTTGAAACTGTCTTCAACGCAACAGCATGTACTCGCACAAGATGTAACAAGGGAGGAGATTAAGCATGCTATGTTTAGTTTGAAGAACAACAAAGCCCCGGTCCGGATGGCTTTAACGCAGGTTTCTTCAAAAGAATGTGGCACATAGTTGGGGAAGATGTAATCAACGCTGTTAGATCCTTCTTTCGACTCATAGAATGCTTAAAGAAATGAATGCTACATCCATTTCCCTTATTCCTAAAGTTGCTAATCCTACAAGGTTGACAGATTTTCATCCTATATCTTGCTGCAATACAATGTACAAATGCATCGCTAAGATTCTAGCTGGGAGAATCAAAGTTGTTTTGCCATCCTTAGTTGGTCCATATCGATCGCTTTTATCTCGGACGGAGAATCGGTGATAACATTCTTTCGTCTCGGGAACTAATGAAAGGCTATCGTAAATCTACGGGACTGCTCGTTGTGCTATGAAAGTTGATCCGATGAAGGCTTATGACTCGGTGCGGTGGGATTTCGTTGACGCTACGTTAATAAAAATGGGATTCCCTATAACAGTCATTGATTGGATCATGGTTTGTGTTACATCATGTCAATTCTCTATCAACGTCAATGGTGAGCTTGCGGGTTACTTTCAAGGGGGAAGAGGGCTGAGACAAGGGGATCCATTGTCCCCATATTTGTTTGTCCTATGTATGGAAATCCTTTCGGGGCTATTCTGCAAGATGAGTGCCAACCAAGAATTCAAGTTCCGCTGGAGATGCAAGAAGGACAAAATTTCTCATCTTTGTTTTGCTGACGATTTGATGATTTTTAGCAACGGGGATGTAAACTCAATTCGTATGATCAGAACTGTGCTCACAAAGTTTCAAGATCTATCAGTGTCCGTATCCAAATCCAAATAAAAGTGACATCTTCTTGAGCGGTGTGTTAAATGCTAAGAGGGAACAAATTATTCATATTCTTGGGTTTAGAGAGGGGGAGCTCCCTATGAAATATTTGGGAGTACCTCTTCTCTCGTCCCGCACTAAAGGCTGTTTATTGTAAGGGCCTCGTGGATCGAATAACCTCTAAAGTTCGACATTGGACCTGTAGAACACTCTCGTATGCAGGACGGGTACAATTGATTAATTTAGTATTATTTTCCATACAGGTCTATTGGGCATCTCTCTTTCTCTTACCTGGGCAAGTAATTAAAAATGTGGAGCAAATTATGAAATCCTTTCTTTGGTCGGGTTCAGATATGAGAACTACTGGGGCTAAAGTGGCTTGGGATCGGGTATGTCTTCCAAAAAAGGAGGGGGGGCTAGGAATAAAAAGGATAACAGAGAATGGAACAAGATTGCTTTGTTGAAACACATTTGGAACCTGTGCAATGACTCGATGGCTCAATATGGTCTACTTGGATCAAATCCAATCTGTTGCGAGGTAGGAATTTCTCGGACAATCAAGACGCCACTTGAATTGCTCTTGGGCTTGGGGAAAGATTCTAAAGCTCGGATCCTTAGCATGGCCGAAGATGAAGTACATCATAGGAGATGGAATGACAACCTCTCTATGGTTTGACAATTGGCATCCTCACAGCCCACTCGTGGATTCTTACGGGGAAAGATTCATCTATGATTCGGGTATGGCCAAGAACGCGAAGGTGAATGTGCTAATTCATGACTCGAAATGGAAAACTCCTACCACCCAAGCTATTGGCTGGCACCCCATTATAGAAGCTATTCCTTCCAATTCTAATCCTAAGATGGGGCTAAAAGATGAGATAGTTTGGTTGGATTCGCCAAATCACGATTCTCGATCAAAGTAGCTTGGGAACAACTAAGACGTCATCGTCGGATGGTTGAATGGCATGACATTGTGTGGTTCAAGAATGTTGTTCCAAGACATTGATTTGTTCTATGGATGGCTGTCCAACAGAAACTCACAACTCAAGATAAAATTCATCGGTTTGGTATACATTGGTCCCAATAGATGCTCACTCTGTCTCCGCAACAATGAGGATCACAACCACTTGTTCTTTGAATGCTCCTATACTAAAGCGATCTGGTGGGATGTTTGTGACAGATGCGACATTCCAAGAATGACAAAAGGCCGGGATGAATGGATTCGATGGGCCACTTGTCTCTTGGCATGGCAAGAGTTTTGTCAATTTTTCTCGTAACTGAGTTTCGCAGCTACGAGTGTATCATGTATGGCAAGAACGGAATGCAAGGATCTTTGCTTGGAATGTCTAGAACTTCGAATTTGGTCTTTAATCAAATCGAATGTATCATTCGTGATAAGCTTGATTTGATGAGGAATGTCGTACCAACAACTGAAAACAAAAGGATCCAACGAGCTTGGAGGGTGAATAACATAGATTCTTAATTTGATAGTTAACTGGTTGTATTGGTTTCCCTAACGAATCTAGTGAGGTTTCAATTTTATGGTCGGTGGCTAGCCCGTAGCCATCTGTTGGTTTATGTTTCGTTATCATTGTAAATGCGGGGTATGCCCCTTATAATGTTTGTATCTTCTTCTTTTAATACATACGTCAACTTACCAAAAAAAAAATGTCTCCATGAACAAGCCCATGCTTTAAACAGTTTCCAAAGGCCCAATCATAACCCATACTCGCAAACATACAACCCTGGTTGGAGAAATCACCCAAATTTCAATTGGAAGAGTGATAACAATAATGCACAAACTTCACAACCACCGTTTCAAGCACACCATAATTTCCAAAATTCTCATGGATATGCACCTCCTTATGCTCCACCTCCTAGAAGAAATCTTGAGGAAACATTGCATGTTTTCATGGAAAAGCAAGAGACGATCAGCACTCAACTTGCTCAAAGCATGACAGATTTTAAAGATACTCTTGCAAAATTGACATCTCGCTCTCGCCCAAGAGAAAGGTAAGTTTCCATCTCAACCACAACAAAATCCAAAGGGGCAATACAATGCGAATGCAAGTAGTTCCGGGAAGCCAACACATGGATCAAGCCAAATCAGTCATCACTCTTCACGGTGATAAGGTTATTGAAAAACCCGTTCTTGAACCTTGTGAGAATGATGATGAGTCAATCTCTGAGGGTAAGGAAGGGGTTGAATCTGATCATTACAAAGAAAAGACTGATTCCCCGCCAGCACTTCCATTTTCTCATGCCATGGCCAAACAAAGGAAAGTCAATCACAACTCGAAATCTTTGAAACTTTCAAATAGGTAAGGATCAATATACCTTTATTGGATGCTATTAAACAGGTTCCTTCTTATGCTAAATTTTTGAAAGATCTGTGCACTGTGAAGAGAAAATTGAATTTGAAAAAGAAAGCCTTTTTAGCCAAACAAATAAGTGTCATTCTTCAGAACAATAATGCATTGAAATATAAAGACCCTGGTTGTCCTACAATTTCTTGCTTTATTGGAGAACATAAAATTAAAAGAGCTTTACTTGATCTTGGAGCTAGTGTGAATTTACTTCCATATTTAGTTTTTCAAAGTCTCAATCTAGGTGAGTTAAAACCAACTTCTGTAACTCTTTTACTTGCCGATAGATCTATAAAAGTGCCTAGAGGAATAGTTGAAGATGTGTTAGTACAAATCGATAAGTTCATTTATCCTGTGGATTTTATTGTCTTGGACACACAACCTTGTTGAAGCATGTAATTCATTTCCTGTTATTTTAGGACGTCCGTTTCTTGCAACTTCTAATGCATTGATTAATTGTAGGAATGGACTGATGAAGCTATCTTTTGAAAACATGACATTGGAGATGAATATTTTCAACATTTGCAAGCAACCTGGAGATGATAATGATTTACAGGAAGTGGACTTTACTGAAAAATTAGTTCATGATCAATTTCAAACCACTTCTAGTGAAATTGAGATTGATGAATCTGATGATTTGCAAATGGTTTATTTTCGGGAAGAATCAAAGGCAAATAGTTGGAGACCGAAAATTGAGGAATTGCCACCACGATCAATTGAGTCCATACCTTCAAGTGTTCAACCACCAAAACCGGATTTGAAGCCGTTACCATTCAATCTCAAATACTCGTTTTTGGGAGAAAATGAAACTTTTCCGGTAATAATCTCTTCCAAACTTAATGCATATCAAGAAGGTAAGTTATTACAAACTCGAAAATGCACAAAAATGCATTAGGATGGACCATAGGCGACATAAAAGGAATTAGTCCTTTGATTTATACACACAGGATTTATTTGGAGGAAAATGCTAAACCCTCTAGAGAAATGCAACGAAGGCTTAATCCTAATATGAAAGAAGTAGTGAAAAATAAAGTCATTAAGCTTCTAGATAATTGAATCATTTATCCTATTTCTGACAGCAAATGGGTAAGTCCTACCCAAGTTGTACCCAAGAAGTCTGGAGTCACTGTGATAACAAATGAGAAAAATGAGTTAATTCCAACTAGGACTATTACTGGTTGGCACATGTGTATTGACTATAGGAAACTTAATTCAATGACTAGAAAAGATCATTTTCCTTTACCTTTCATGGACCAAATCCTAGAAAGAGTTGCGGTCATGAATTTTATTGTTTCCTAGATGGCTATTCGGGTTATAACCAAATTGAAATTGCATTGGAAGATCAAGAGAAGACTACTTTCACATGTCCATTTGGTACTTTTGCATATCGAAGGATGCCTTTTGGATTATGTAATGCACCAACCACGTTTCAAAGATGCATGCTCAGTATATTTAGTGATATGGTTGAACGTTTTCTTGAAATTTTTATGGATGATTTTTCTGTTTTTGGCGATTCATTTGATGATTGTTTGACTAACTTAGAAAAGGTTTTGAGCGGTGTGAAGAGAAGAATCTTGTCTTGAATTGGGAAAAAATGTCACTTTATGGTAACAAACGGCATTGTATTTGATCACATTGTTTCATCAAAAAGAATTGAGGTTGACAAATCTAAAATCGAGTTAATTGCTAACTTGCCAACACCAAAATCTGTTAAAGATGTTAGATCATTCTTAGGACATCTTTGGTTTTTATAGAAGGTTCATCAAAGATTTTAGTGTAATATCTAAGCCCTTGAGTAACCTTCTAACAAAGGATAATATTTTTGGATGGATTGAACATTGTGAAGAAGCCTTTGTTAAACTTAAAACCCGCTTACTTCGCTCCTGTCATTCAACCTCCTGATTGGTCATTACTTTTTGAAATAATGTGTGACGCTAGTGATTATGCCGTGGGTGTTGTCTTGGGACAAAGAAAAGATAAGAAACCCTATGTGATTTATTATGCAAGAAAAACTTTGAATAGTGCTCAAATGAATTACACCACCACTGAAAAAGAATTACTTGCAGTAGTATTTGCATGTGAAAAATTCAGGTCTTATCTTGTTGGCTCACCTGTTGTTGTTTTTAGTGATCATGCGAGCATTGAAATATCTTCTTTCTAAGAAAGATTCTAAGGCTAGATTGGTTCGGTGGATTTTGTTACTTCAAGAATTTGATATCACAATCAAAGACAAGAAAGGCACCGAAAATGTTGTTGCAGATCACTTGTCAAGATTGACAACAAAATCGAGATCTGACATCACACCAATCGATGACTACTTTCCTGACGAATCTTTATTTTCTGTCTCTACAATGCCTTGGTATGCTAATATTGTTAATTTTCTTGTTTCGGGACAATTGCCGGCTCATTGGAGTACCCAAGATAAAAGAAAGTTCTTGAACGAAGTAAAGAACTTTTATTGGGATAACCCTTATTTATTCAAATATTGTCCGATCAAATATTTCGAAGATGCATTCCCGACAATGAGGTAAGTAGTGTCATTAAATTTTGTCATTCGCAAGCATGTGGGGGTCATTTCTCATCAAGAAAGACCACCGCAAAAAATCTTACAAAGTGGATTTTACTTGGCCCACCATGTTCAAGGATTCACATGCATTCTCGCAAGACTTGTGAAAACTGTCAAAAGTTGGGATCTATTTCAAAACTTCACATGATGCCTTTAAATCCTATTCTTGTCATTGAGATCTTTGATTGTTGGGGTATAGATTTCATGGGTCCATTTCCTCCATCATTTGGTTTCTTGTACATATTAGTCGCAGTAGATTATGTTTCAAAATGGATAGAGGCAATTCCAAGTCGAAACAATGACCACAAAACAGTGATAAAGTTCTTGAAAGAAAATATTTTGAGTCGATTTGGAATCCCTCGAGCCATGATAAGTGATGGTGGAACACATTTCCGCAACAAGCCATTTGAGTCTTTAATGAAGAAATATGGAATCACACATAAAGTTGCCACCCCTTATCATCCTCGACAAGTGGACAAGTAGAGCTTGCTAATAGGGAGATCAAACAGATCTTAGAGAAAACAATGAACCCTAATAGGAAAGACTGGTCTTTAAGACTTAATGATGCACTTTGGGCTTATCGAACTCGCTTATAAAACATCATTAGGTATGTCACCTTATAGACTAGTCTATGGATAACCTTGTCACTTGCACCGTGGAACTGGAACATAAAGCTTATTGGGCTATCAAAGCTTTCAATTCAAACCTTGATGATGCTAGTCACCTGCGTAAGTTACAAATAAATGAGCTTGAGGAAATAAGAAATGATGCTTATGAGAATTCAAAAATTCATAAAGCAAGAATCAAAGAATTTCATGACAGGAGAATCTTGAGAAAAACATTTGATGTTGGTCAAAAAGTTTTGCTCTATAATTCTTGACTCCATTTATTTCCTGGAAAGCTAAGATCAAGATGGAGCGGTCCTTTTATTGTGAAACATGTGTATCCATATGGGGCCTGTGATATCGAGAATCCAAAGAATGACAATGTTTTCAAGGTAAATGGACATCGTTTGAAATTTTACTTTGATAATTTTTCAGTTGAAAATGACTCTATTGATTTGAGTGATCCTGTATATAAAGATTGATTCATTTTCTCACATTGTTTTGTGTTTCGTTTTGCTGGTCTCTTTCACCCCGGTCAAATGGCGGATAACGGTACTCCGTGACTTCAATCGGTTCTTTCAGTTTCCCATAATAACTGATATTTGTATATATTTGTGCAATACTTTGCTTTTTCTCCCTTCTTTGACTCTCTTCTCCAATTCTCATTTGAAAATGGACACCACTCTTGAAAAATTGAAAACGTACTTTCCCGCTCTGCCTCAGAATACGATTACAAAAATTTACCATGCTAGGTGTGCAAGATTGAAGTTGTTAATGAATCATGGAATTCCTGAAGATATTCGTTGGTTGATTGAAGCAAAGGTCCGATTATCAGGTGAGTCCTCCAATTCTTTCATTTCACACATGCTTGGAACAGTAAAAGCACTTTTGCAAAGAAACGTCGTGCAAAACGATGAAAGTCAGTCACGAGATGTGCCGATGGACTTGTAATGCAACATGTCGTTCTTTAGGAATGGTATCTATAAACCGTGAAGATAAAATACAATTCATTAAGGATGGCACTGGTAAGGGGTCTTTAGATAATCTTCTATTAACCCTTGAGACGCATCCTAGTAGAGATGTGCATCGTGCTATTCATGATTTATGGCCCCATTTTCATAAAGAACATGATCGACTTAGTCTTGGGAATCGACTAAAAAAGACCATGTTTGCCGCTTTTAAGAAAACTGGATGGGAAGCCTATCCCCGACCCATAGAGGGCGTTTAAGCCGTTCTTGGACGTAAAACCAAGGGAAGATGTGAGCCACAATCACAACTACCTGTACATACACATGCTTTTTCAAAATAAATAATTAAATAAAGAGAGAGAGAGAGAGAGAGAGAGAGAGAGAGAGTGTGAGACTCCAGCTGGTCTACATATAGGGGTATGATTGCATCTTCAATTTCTCATCTATAAAATCTTCTCTTCCTTCCCCTCATTTCTACTCAACCCTTACATTAGACAGATATAGAAGTGTGTAGGAATGGCAGGTCCTTCAAGTTATCACATAAAAAATATTTGTGTTTTCGGTGGATCCAGCCTGGGAAGGAAATAGCATTTTTAGAAGCGACAAATCATCTTGGTCGGGTCCTAGGCGAGAGAAAGATTCATTTAGTGTATGGGGGAGGCGACCTTGGGTTAATGGGGGGTGTCAATAGCTGCATTTTTAGGAGGTAGTCAAGTTTTGGGGGTCGTCCCCAAAGCTTTAGCGAAAGGGAACTTCATTGGGAAAACAATTGGAGAGGAACTACGGGGTCTCCACAATGTTTGATTGAATGAATACAATGTTTAACCATGCTGATGCCTTCATTGCCTTATCGGGTGGTCCCGGGCACATTGGAAGAGATCTTTCATATTTCCTCTTGGACCCAACTTGCACATTCACCATAAACCTATAGGTTTGCTCAATGTTAATGGTTTTTATGATAATTTGTTGTCTTTTCTTGATCAAGTTGTGGAACAGGAATTTCTAACATCTTGGCACGACAAATCATAATCTCTCGCTTCTTCTTGAACAATTGATCGACCAACTACAATCTTTCACCCCTGTAATTGATCCTTCTATGAGTCGCATAAATAGGTCAACTAAGGAAAGCCGTAAAAAGCTTAGATTGGATTTGAGCCTTCGTTTGTGAATCCTTGTGTCTTTTGGTTTTATTAATAGCATATTATTTTGTGTTGTTATTTTTTATATTTTTTTAAGTATGTTTCAGGTTTGTCAGTGTTCGTTGTTTCAGGTGATGTCTTCTATACTCTATCTTTCTATCTTATGAAATTGAGGACAATGTCTTGTTCTGGTTGGGGGGAAAGGGTAGTAGTTGACATTAAAAAAAAAACTAACTTACTAACTGTTTTTGCTATTATTAAAGCCATTTGACAAAACTGTTATTACTAGGATGGCAGAGTAAGGAGGAATTTTAGTGACTCTTGAGATGCATCTTGGTAAACATTTTTCAATGGTTATTTGCAATATTCATAACAAGGTCTATTAGAATACTTCTTGAAATATTCGGTATACAAACTCTCGCATTATTATCACTTGATTCTCGCTCATATACTCATTTAACAAGTATTCTTAAACCTTCATTTTCACACACACACTGTGTAACATATGATTGTGGGTTGCACATTAGATTATTACATTATTTATGTTCTTTTGTTAAAGGTAACAACTAAGGGATAGGGATAGGCTATGCTTTTAAAAAAAAACAAAAAACAAAAAAAACAAAAATGATGATAATAAAAACGTAGATAAGTTTGATTTCGTAGCCTCCCTAACCTAAGCAATTAAGCCCGAAGGAGTGTTTTAGCACCTAATACCCTAAAGTCAATTAACTTGGGAGCTATTGACCCAAAGCTTGTTACATGGGTTAAGGAGAAAAGCTTAAGGGAATCAAACATTGCACTATCTACGTATCGATCTGCGTCAACCCGAGTTACTAAGCTCGTAGGGGTGTCTCAACACCTAATGCCCTAAGATCAACTGATCTGGAGTCATTAGGCGAAAGCTCGTTACATGGGTTAAAGATGCATTGTGTTTTAAGTTATATATATATATATATATATATATATATATATATATATATATATATATATATAAAACAAAGAAAAAAACAAAGAAAAATAAAATAAAATAAAATAAAATAATCTCAACCCAAGGAAGTTAACCTTAAACATTAGAACAAATTATTGTTTTCTTCTAATAAAAGCCCCATCATCTATGTTTCATATATTGAGCACATAACAAGGAAGGTTTATTAATATTTTGTTTAAGAGATATTGAGCAGATATATAAAATTTAATGAGAGTTTGTTTATCTGGATAGATTAATGGAAGTTGAATGATGAATGTCTTGCTTTGTGAAAGTTGCAAATTGTTTTTCTATTTTAACGCTTTGATTACTAGAGACTAGTAATAAGCTGGTTGGGGGGTGTGATTAGTACTTAAAAGTGCATTTTTATCAAGGTTTTATATCATCATTTTGCACTTGAAGTATCAATAACTCCTTAACTAAAGCATGTTTTATAATAACATATCTAATAATATAAGATACCTTTAATTTATGGTAAATATTCATCTTAAATGCAGGCCTATCATATAAATGAAAGAATTGATTGATGAGTTGAAGTACTGAAATTGAAAGGACAAAGAGATGGCCAAACTTAGAAAAGAGATGTTGGTGCGGTCAAACTGGAACACTGTTTGGTAATCGGGTCATATCTGGAGTTGTAGATCTCGGATTTAAGTCTACCTTATATGGATGGAAAGCTAAGACATAGGCCTACAACTTTCATGGGAGTCCAAGATTTAAGAAGGCCGTTTTCAAGTCCAAATTGTAGCAACAACGAAGAAGTCCGAATCTGTCTTGCAGCCCATACACTTCTCTCGGTGTTCAGCCCATATCTCGAGTTCTAGAAGTCCAAATGATCTCAAATGTTTACCCTGGAAAGCTGAGACAATTTCCTAGAACTTTCATGATTTAAGTCTGTTCAAATTATGACGTTATCAATGACGTTTTAGGCAGACAAGAAGATAAGAATTGTCACCAAGTCAAGATGTGGCCACTCACTCATCAATTAGTCAACAAATCAATAGTTCCGAATTTTGGCCTATAAAAGGAGGCATTTGCCATGTATTTAGGCATCTTGGTATTCGATCAAGATCATGCTCTTGCTCTCTCTTTATATTTTGTAATGCTTAAGTTTTGTTTATATTAATTTCTTGCTTATGCTTTTCATTTCCTTTCCTTGTTTATTTATGTTTCTTTCTTTCATTATGTGTAGCTAAGTTAATTATGTCAAGGTGAAAAGGGTACACTAATGGTGTAAGAATAAGTATAATATAAACTTAACATGGACCTTAATGTTGGATACTAACATGCTTTGTATTTGTTATCTTGTTCACTTTTAATACTTTGCTTGTTAAATGGTTAATCTAAATTTATGTTGTATAACACTTGGTACAACAAATACTTGGCACTTTCATAGCCCATACTTGTATGGTATAACCGACACACGAGCTATGAAAGGAACTTGATTTGTTGTTAACATAAGTTATAATCATGAATGCCTGACAACATTTACAAGTATTAGCATTATTCGACTAAGATAACTAATGTAATCATGTTAACAATTTATAATCTGATTGGAACCTCCTTGTGTGTGGTTTCCAATTGAATAATAGGAGTTTATATTATACTTGTTTGAAATACCATTAGTGGATCCTCTAACCTTGACATTTGTTGTTATCATTGTTTAATCCTTACGTTAATCTTCCATCTCAAGTTCTCATCAACTTCTTCTTCTTCATCATCTTTATTATTATCATTATTAATAGTATTATTGGTATTACTATTACTACTACTACTACTACTACTACTACTACTACTACTACTACTACTACTACTACTACTAGTATTATTATTGTTGTTGTTGTTATTGTTATTATTATTACTATTGTTGTAGTATTATTGTTGTTTATAATTTATACAATTAACCTCCCTGTGGTTCGATCCCGGTCTTGCCGGGTTATTTATTACTTCGACACTCCTACACTTGGGAAAAGACATCAATCTTTTGATCGTGTCAGTTGTCGACCGATGTGGACACACGATTGAATGTAAATGAATGTTGGCAAGATGCACACAACTAACCAGAGAACAATTCTTGATAGAATCCAAGAGATGAATGATCGGTTAAGCTCATTCATGATGAATCAAACAACACCACACTTGGGGGCACACCCATGCTTGATAAACAACGAGAGGAGTAATCATCGCGGAAAGCTTAGGATAGGCACGACACTTACAGCTGAGTGGATGGCTAGCACACGGATAAGTCGGTAAATCAGAAGGACAAATAAGACTTTGAAATGCAAACAAAGGCACCTTATGACGATGGAACATCAAAGAAGGGGGACCTATATTCCAAATCAGGTAAGAATGCATGCATGACATCTAACCTCAAAACATTGCACAATTGTTTTTGAATTGTTATAGGAAAAATCCTCAATGAGGTCCAGCAAGATTGTGGAAAAAAAAAGAAGCATTGTGTTGATGATAACAAAGAATCGGTTTTGATCATGGAATAAAAAGAAGATGAGATGAACCCTACCATTAGGAAAATCTCAAAGAAATGAAAAGATCAACCTTGCAATCATGAAGCCCCGAGTTGTCAAACCCTACGATCGGGAATTATTAGGAAGCACCAAGTTTTCTAGCCCTTCTCCTATCATCCCTTCAGGACTTCGCCAGGTAAGTCCCATTTTTCACACTTGTCACATCACATCTTTTATTTGGGTAGGTCACCCATCATAATGAGACTGTTTTTTCACATTCTTTCCACCTAGGCAGGTCACTCATTACAATGAGATTACAGATTCTTTGGTTTTTCTTAAATGAGGTCGCTAGAAGGGATCTCAGGTAGCTTTGGTTAAAGGGAATCGCCAGATGGGATTTCAAGTTGACCGAGCTATATATATTATTTGGTTTTGGTTAAAGAAGGTCGCCAGAAGGGATCTCAAGTAGCTTTGGTTAAAGGGAATCACTAGATAGGATTTCGGGTTGACCGAGTTACATTTTTTCTTTGGTTTTGGTTAAAGGAGGTCACCAAAAGGGATCTCAAGTAGCTTTGGTTAAAGGCAATTGTCGGATAGGATCAGGTTGACCGAGCTAAACACATTATTTGATTTCAGTTTATATTTTTATAAACTATATTTATAATTTTAAAACATTTAAATTATTCTTGAAGTATCATAAACAGAAATCCTGCTTAATGTTTTATATAAATTGTTTTTATCATTTTAAAACATTTAAAATATCATTGAATTATGCTAAACAGTAATCCTAAATTCCTTTTTTTATAAATTTTTTTTATAATTTTAAAAATTTTAAACTATAGTTGAAGTATCTAAAACACAAATTCTAATCACTTTTTTTAATAAATTATTTTTATAATTTTAAATCATTTAAATTATCCTTCAAGAATGATTAGCTGAAATCTTAAACAGAAATCCTACTTATTTTTTTATATATAAATTATTTTTATAATTTTAAAACATTTAAACTCTCATTCAAGTATCCTTAACATAAATCCTACTTACTTTTTTTATAAAATATTTTTATAATTTTAAAACATTTATATTATCCTTAAAGTATCATAAGCAGAAATCCTAGTAAGTTTTTTAAATTATCTTTATAATTTTAAAACATTTAAACTATCATTCATGTTTCCTTAAAATAAATCCTACTTACTTATTTTAATAAATTATTTTTATAATTTTAAAACAATTAAACTATCCTTCAAGTATACTAAACAGAAATCCTACTTATTTTTTTTTATAAATTAGTTTTATAATTTTAAAACATTTAAACTATCCTTCAAGTATACTTAACAGAAATCCTACTTCTTTTTTTAATATAAATTATTTTTATAATTTTAAAAGATTTAAACTATCCTTCATGTATCCTAAACAAAAATCCTAGTAACTATGTTTTTAATTATTTTTATAATTTTAAAACATTTAAACTATCCTTCAAGTATCCTAAACAGAAATCCTACTTTCATGTTTTTTATACAATTTTTTTTTAAAATTTTAAAACATTTAAACAATCCTTCAAGTATCCTAAAAACAAATACTAGTTACTTTTTTATATATAAATTATTTTTATAATTTTAAAACATTTATACAATCTTTAAAGTATCCTAACCAGAAATCCTACTTACATTTTTTTTTTATAAATTATTTTATAATTTTAAAAATTTAAATTATCCTTCAAGTATCCTAAACAGAAATCCTACTTACTTTTTTATATAAGTTATTTTTATAATTTTAAAACATTTATACTATCGTTGAAGTATCCTAAACAGAAATCCTACTTACTTTTTTATATAAGTTATTTTTATAATTTTAAAACATTTAAACTATCCTTGAAGTATCATAAACAAAAATCTTACTTTTATTTTTTTTATATAAATGTTTTTTATAATTTTAAAACTTTTAAACTATCATTTAAGTATCCTAAACAGAAATCCTACTTATTTTTTTTAAATTAGTTTTATCATTTTAAAATATTTAAAATATCATTCAAGTATACTAAACAGAAATCATACTTACTTTTTTTTATATAAATTATTTTTATAATTTTAAAACATTTAAACTATCATTCAAGTATCCTTAACATAAACAGAAATCCTACTTACATTTTTTTTATAAATTAGTTTTAAAATTTTAAAACATTTAAACTATCATTCAAGTATACTAAACAGAAATCATAAATAGAAATCATACTTACTTTTTTTATATATAAATTATTTTTCAATATTTAAAACATTTAAACTATCATTCAAGTATCCTTAACATAAATCCAACTTACTTTTTTTAAAAAAAAAATTATTTTTATGATTTTAAAAGATTTAAACTATCCTTCATGTATACTAAACAGAAATCCTAGTAACTTTATTTTATAAATTATTTTCATAATTTTAAAACATTTAAACTATCCTTCAAGTATCCTAAACAGAAATACTAGTTACTTTTTATATATATAAATTAGTTTTATAATTTTAAAACAATTAAAATATCATTCAAGTATACTAAACAGAAATCATACTTACTTTTTCTTACATAAATTATTTTTATAATTTTAAAACATTTAAACTATCATTCAAGTATCCTTAACATAAATCCAACTTACTTTTTTTTAATAAATTATTTTTATAATTTTAAAAGATTTAAACTATCCTTCATGTATACTAAACAGAAATCCATGTAACTTTTTTTTATAAATTATTTTTATAATTTTAAAACATTTAAATTATCCTTCAACTATCCTAAACAGAAATCCTACTTACTTTTTTATATAAATTATTTTTATAATTTGAAAATATTTAAAGTATCCTTCAAGTATCATAAATAGAAATTCTAATTACATTTTTTTTTATAAATTAGTTTTAAAATTTTAAAACATTTAAACTATCATTCAAGTATACTAAACAGAACTCATAAATAGAAATCATACTTACCTTTTTTTATATAAATTATTTTTAAATATTTAAAACATTAAAAATATCATTCAAGTATTCTTAACATAAATCCAACTTACTTTTTATAAAAAAAAAACTTATTTTTATAATTTTAAAAGATTTAAACTATCCTTCATGTATACTAAACATAAATCCTAGTAACGTTTTTTTATAAATTATTTTCATAATTTTAAAACATTTAAACTATCCTTCAAGTATCCTAAACAGAAATCCTATTAACTCTTTTTTTAATTATCTTTATAATTTTAAAACATTTCAATTATCATTCAAGTATCCTTAACATGAATCCTACTTACTTTATTTATAAATTAGTTTTATAATGTTAAAACTTTTAAACTATCCTTGAAGTATCATAAACAGAAATACTACTTATTATTTTTATATAAATTATTTTTATAATTTGAAAACATTTATAATATCTATGAAGTATCCTAAACAGAAATCCTACTTACATTTTTTTTATATAAATTATATTATAATTTTAAAAATTTAAACTATCTTTCAAGTATCTTAAACGGAAATCCTAGTAACTTTTTTTTAATTATTTTTATAATTTTAAAACATTTAAACTATCCTTCAAGTATCCTAAACAAATTCTACTTACTTTTTTTATAAATTATTTTTATAATTTTAAAACATTTAAACTATTCTTGAAGTATCATAAATAGAAATCCTACTTACTTTTTATATATATATATAAAATATTTTTATAATTTGAAAACATTTAAACTATCCTTCAAGTATCTTGAACAGAAATACTAGTTACTCTTTCTTATAAAATATTTTTAAATTTTAAAGCATTTAAACAATCTTTCAAGTATCCTAAACAGGAATCCTAGTAAGTTTTTTTAATTATCTTTATAATTTTAAAAGATTTAAACTATCCTTCATGTATACTAAACACAAATCCTTGTAAGTTTGTTTTATAAATTATTTTTATAACTTTAAAACATTCAAACTATCCTTCAAGTATCCTAAATAGAAAAACTACTTACTTTTTTTTATAAATTATTTTTATAATTTTAAAAGAGTTAAACTATCTTTCAAGTATCCTAAATAAAAATCATAGTAAGTTTTTCTAATTATCATTATAATTTTAAAATTTTCAATTATCCTTCAAGTATCCTAAACGGAAATCCTAGTATTTTTGTTTTCAATTATTTTTATAATTTTAAAACATTTAAACTATCCTTCAAGTATACTAAACAGAAATACTAGTTACTTTTTTTATATATAAATTAGTTTTATAATTTTCAAACATTTAAAATATCATTCAAGTATACTAAACTAAATCATACTTACTTTTTATATATATAAATTATTTTTATAATTTTAAAACATTTAAACTATCATTCAAGCATCTTTAACATAAATCCAACTTACTTTTTTTTTAATAAATTATTTTTATAATTTTAAAAGATTTAAACTATCCTGAATGTATACTAAACAGAAATACATGTAACTTTTTTTTATAAATTATTTTTCCAATTTTAAAACATTTAAACTATCCTTCAAATATCCTAAACAGAAATCCTACTTACTTTTTTTTATAAATAATTTTTATAATTTTAAAACATTTACATTATCTTCGAAGTATCATAAACAGAAATCCTACTTACTTTTTTTTATATAAATTATTTTTAAATTTTAAAAATTTTAAACTATCCTTCAAGTAACCTAAATAGAAATCCTTGTAATATTTTTTTTAATTATTTTTAAAATTTTAGAAGATTTAAACTATCTTTCGGATATTATAAACAAATCCGACTTTCATTTTGTTAATATAAATTATTTTTGTAATTTTAAAATATTTAAACTATCCTTGAAGTATCATAAACAAAAATACTACTTATATTTTTTTTATAAATTACTTTTATAATTTTAAAATATTTAAACTATCATTCAAGTATACTAAACAGAATTACTTCTTACCTTTTTATATAAATTATTTTAATAATTTTAAAACAGTTAAACTATCCTTCAAGTAACCTAAATAAATCCTATTAAATTTTTTTAATTATCTTTATAATTTTAAAACATTTAAACTATCCTTTAAGTTTCCTTAACATAAATCCAACTTACTTATTTTAATTAATTATTTTTATAATTTTAAAACATTTAAACTATCCTTCAAGTATACTAAATAGAAATCCTACTTACTTTTTTATAAATTAATTTTATAATTTTAAAACATTTAAAATATCATTCAAGTATACTAAACAGAAATTATACTTACTTTTTTTTTTATATAAATTATTTTTATAATTTTAAAACATTGAAAGTATCATTCAAGTATCCTTAACATAAATCCAACTTACTTTTTTTTAATAAATTATTTTTATAATTTTATAAGTTTTAAATTATCCTTCATGTATACAAAACAGAAATCCATGTAACTTTTTTTTATAAATTATTTTTACAATTTTAAAACATTTAAACTATCGTTGAAGTATTATAAACAGAAATCTTACTTCTTCTTTTTTTTATGTAAATTATTTTTATAATTTGAAAACATTTAAACTATTCTTCAAGTATCCTAAATAGAAATAGTAGTTACTCTTTCTTATAAAATATATTTAAAATTTTAAAACATTTAAACTATCCTTCAAGTATCCTAAACAGAAATCCTAATAAGTTTTTTTATCTATCTTTATAATTTTAAAATTTTTAAACTATCCTTTAAGTATCATAAACAGAAATCCTACTTACATTTTTTTTATAAATTAGTTTTAAAATTTTAAAATATTTAAACTATCATTCAAGTATACTAAACAGAAATCATAAATAGATATCCTTCATTTATACTAAACAGAAATCCTAGTAACTTTTTTTTTTATAAATTATTTTCATAATTTTAAAACATTTAAACTATCCTTCAAGTATCCTAAACAGAAATCCTAGTAACTTTTTTTTTAATTATCTTTATAATTTTAAAACATTTGAATTATCATTTAAGTATCCTAAATATGAATCCTACTTACTTTATTTATAAATTAGTTTTATAATGTTAAAACTTTTAAACTATCATTGAAGTATCATAAACAGAAATACTACTTATTTTTTTATATAATTTTTTTTTATAATTTTAAAATATTTATAATATCTATGAAGTATCCTAAACAGAAATTCTACTTACATTTGTTTTATATAAATTTTGTTATAATTTTAAAAATTTAACTATCTTTCAAGTATCCTAAACGGAAATCCTAACAACTTTTTTTTTTAATAATTTTTATAATTTTAAAACATTTAAACTATCTTTCAAGTATCCTAAACAGAAATTCTACTTACTTTTTTTTATAAATTATTTTTATAATTTTAAAACATTTAAACTATCCTTGAAGTATCATAAACAGAAATCATACTTACTTTTTTTTATATAAATTATTTTTATAATTTGAAAATATTTAAACTATCCTTCAAGTATTCTAAACAGAAATACTAGTTACTCTTTCTTATAAAATATTTTTAAAATTTTAAAACATTTAAACTATCCTTCAAGTATTTTAAACAGAAATCCTATTAAGTTTTTTTTAATTATCTTTATAATTTTAAAATTTTCAATTATCCCTCAAGTATCCTAAATGGAAAGCCTAGTAACTTTGTTTTTAATTATTTTTATAATTTTAAAAAATTTAAACTACCATTCAAGTATCTTAAATAGAAATACTACTTACATTTTTATATAAATTATTTTTATAATTTTAAATGAGTTAAACTATCCTTCAAGTATCCTAAATAAAAATCATAGTAAGTTTATTTAATTATCATTATAATTTTAAAACAACTAAACTATCCTTTAAGTATCCTTAACATAAATCCTACTTACTTATTTTAATTAATTATTTTTATAATTTTAAAACATTTAAACTATTAGTAAATTTTTTTAATTATTTTTATAATTTGAAAATATTTAAACTATCCTTCAAGTATCCTAAACTAAATACTAGTTACTTTTTTTATATATAAATTAGTTGTATAATTTTCAAACATTTGAAATATCATTCAAGTATACTAAATAGAAATCATACTTAATTTTTTTTATATAAATTATTTTTATAAATTTAAAACATTTAAACTATCATTCAAGTATTATAAACTGAAATCCTATTTACTTTTTTTTAATAAACTATTTTTATAATTTTAAAAGATTTAAACTATCCTTCAAGTGTCCTAAACAGAAATACTACTTACTTTATTTATAAATTATTTTTATAATTTTAAAACAGTTAAACTATCCTTCAAGTATCCTAAATAAAAATCCTAGTAATTTTTTTAATTATCTTTATAATTTTAAGACATTTAAACTATTCTTTAAGTTTCCTTAACATAAATCCTACTTACTTATTTTAATTAATTATTTTAATAATCTTAAAACATTTAAACTATTAGTAACTGTTTTGAATTATTTTTATAATTTGAAAACATTTAAACTATCATTCAAGTATCATAAACATAAATACTAGTTACTTTTTTTTATATATAAATTGGTTTTATAATTTTAAAACATTTAAAATATCATTCAAGTATACAAAACAAAAATCATACTTACTTTTTTTATATATAAATTATTTTTATAATTTTAAAACATTTAAACTATCATTCAAATATCCTTAACATCAATCCAACTTACTTTTTTTTTAATAAATTATTTTTATAATTCTAAATTTTAAAAGATTTAAACTATCCTTCATGTATACTAAACAGAAACACATGTAAGTTTTTTTATAAATTATTTGTACAATTTTAAAACATTTAAATTATCCTTCAACTATCATAAACGGAAATCCTACTTACTTTTTTTATAAATAATTTTTATAATTTTATAACATTTAAACTATCTTTGAAGTATCATAAACAGAAATCCTACTTACTTTTTTTATATAAATTATTTTTATAATTTTAAAACATTTAAATCTTTCAAGTATCCTAAATAGAAATACTAGTTATTCTTTCTTATAAAATATTTTTAAAAATTTAAAACATTTAAACTATTCTTCAAATATCATAAACAGAAATTCTAGTAATTTTTTTTAATTATCTTTATAATTTTAAAATTTTAAATTATCCTTCAAGTATCCTAAATGGAAATCCTAGTAACTTTGTTTTTAATTATTTTTATAATTTTAAAACATTTAAACTATTAGTAACTTTTTTTAATTATTTTTATAATTTTAAAACATTTAAATTGTCCCTTCAAGTATACTAAATAGAAATCCTACTTACTTTTTTATATAAATTATTTCTAAAATTTTAAAACATTTAAACTCTCCTTCAAGTATCCTAAACAGAAATCATAGTAAGTTTTTTTTAATTATCTTTATAATTTTAAAAATTTAAGTTATCCTTTAAGTATCTTAAATAGAAATCCTAGTAACTTTGTTTTTAATTATTTTTATAATTTTATAATATTTAAACTATTAGTAACTTTTTTTAATTATTTTTATAATTTTAAAACATTTGAACTGTCCTTCAAATATACGAAATAGAAATCCTACTTACTTTTTTTTTATAAATTATTTTTATAATTTTAAAAGATTTAAACTATCCTTCATGTATACTAAACATAAATCCTTGTAAGTTTGTTTTATAAATTATTTTTATAACTTTAAAACATTCAAACTATCCTTCAAGTATCTTAAATC